>CM066032.1:310752620-311223284 GCA_033557465.1 Ichthyophis bannanicus | reverse complement strand
GGCGGGGGGGACATAAAGTGAAGTCCAAACTGTATGGCATCACAAAGTTAACCTGTGATGAGGCCAAGTTGCGTTTTTGGGTCAGCAGCTACACAGGCAGACCCGGTATAGGTTCCCCTGACCCCAAACAGACACAATATCCCAAATCCCAATCCTACATACCCAAAAGGAAACGTTAAGCGGGCGGCAGCAACAGACTATTCAGCAACCCTCCTGACAGTGCAGATCCAGCCATGTTTCAAAAAACGTGAAACAAACAGTTCGCACTCACGGGAACATGCCCAGTCAAACCGTCATTTACAGTGGCGCTCATCCGCTGGGGAATACCTTAAGATGCCATGTGGCATGGTAGTCAGGTCGATGAACAGCAGTCTCATACAGGTCCAGCATGTGAGCAATGGCTGTATGGACATTCCGGTTGTGCTCAACTTCCCCTGGCGTCCACAATAGCCTATAGACTCCAGACACACATTCCATATTTTGACCCACCACAAACCCACTACAGATGCTATAAACATTGGCCCATGTCAAAGGCACATTCCTTGACATGACCAGGCTACGTACGGTCGTGTGCCAAATGCAACTGCTAGCTCACCCGCTTATGCTGTCTCTACGCTAGGGTCTATGGCTACACCCAGGTACATCTGGCCTGTGGCTTGGTGTGAGCAGACTGCTCTTCTCCCCCCCCCACTCGGGATTCCGTCCTCCCTCTTGACATATCTCACAGACACATGCCCTCATTTTTCGCCGGAGGGATCATACATAGGTGACGTGTAGTTTTAACTTTGAGTCCTCTACATACAAATTCCATTCCTAGGCTGTGGAAAATGTATTGCCCCATTCCCGCTTGTTTGGACGGTTGGTCTCCATTGAACGCTGTAGTACCTGGGATCCTCACACATTTCCTTCCCCCCTCTTACCACCCGTACTTCCATTGTTAGTTTGGGTTATCCACCTCGGGATACCAAGATGTCTGAGCCCTGCAATTGCTGATTCCACTACTGTACGCGCAGCATCCCCTGTGGTCATAGTGCTCACCAGGCTCATTGCCTCCACAGCAACTTGTCTCGTGGTTGGTGTATGCCCTGGGCTACCCTCCCCTGTCGGCCTGCCACATTTGAGATGCCTGCCATGTCCTGCGCCCCTCACAGTGTACACCTTCTGTCCCCCTCCCGTGTTTGTGGCGACTGTGTGTGCCTGGAGTCTAGCATTGGATTTGTTTGTTTGTGAGCTGATGTTTCCCCTTGGTATGTCTGGGGTGCTTATGTTGAGCCCTCCCCCAAGTACGGGTACACCGTTTTGTCCTGCTTTCCTACCCAGGGCTGTGTGTATCCAGTCCGGAGCAATGGCAATATGCAACACTGCTGTCTGCTTTGGGATGGATGCTAATATTGTCAACCGTGGAAACACAACATGTCAATAGTGCCCCTTGTATGTGATGTTGGACCACGCTTCACACCTCCACCACCTGCCTTGCCTGACTGCCAGCCACAATACAGGATGTGCCCACTCCTCCTATATCCGGAGGCTGACCACACTTATCTAGAGGCCTGGCACTAGCATATTGCATGCCTACAATAACCCCTGTACCATGTACGTCGGGCTTTCTGGGACATGTGCAGACAGCAGCCGACTACATCACCGTGGCCCTTGAGACACACAACATGGGCCCACAAGGTGTACATCCATATGTTTTACTGCAACTGGGGTCAACCCGCGGGGTGGTGTTGTGTTGTGAGAGCACCTTAGCTGTTCGCCCCCACATGTGGGAGTTGAACTTTGGGTACAGCCCTGGGATATATGTTTCTTGGGACCACAGCTGTTCCCAAACCCCCTCGCACTTAGTCCATGAGCCCTGCACTGGTCACTTGGCCGGTAATTTGTGGTAAGGTCCTGCTGCCTTGACCCCAACGTTCCCTGGCCTGTCTGCATCCCATATCTCCCTACGCGTTGTGTATCCCCTGAGGTGTTGTGTGCAGTCAGTCGCACACCCTTCCAGCCACCCACACTATGTACACTTATCTGCCTGTCTGTCTCTAATAGTACTCGGTACATCTAGGTGTTGTCTATTCTTGCACACACAGTGTTATCCCGTGTGCCTAGTGTCTCACAGCACGTTCTCCAGAAAACGGCTTTACCTAGTGTGTGAACCTACCCAATCATTAATTATGGCATATATTCATATGATAAACCTGGAAAGGTAATTGTGGGTAAATGTAGTTCATTTACCACAAACACAGCCCGTAGACAATCACCTTTGGTATGGTGACCGCAGTGGTAAATGCCCGAATAACCAACAGTCTTATATCTTGAATGTGGTTTAATTCACACCCAGCAACAAGTTCTTCTTAGTAGCATATAATTAGGTTACTTTTGCGTGCAGTATTTAAATTGATAACATCAAGTCACAAATCAACTCATGAACACAACCTTCACCCCTGTCAGGCCATTAGCTAATGTTTTCCTCGCAAAGAATACCATAATGAAAGGTCACAAATAAATGACTACACCTTGCCTGCTTAGGTTAACTCTCTGCTTATGTTTCCCACAACAGAGCCTCGGCAGGGGATTCGCTCCTTGCTCACACACACAATTAGGTGCCGCTTTCATTAATATCAAATTCCCCATCTGAACAACCTTGAGCTTGGCTGGCTGATACTGTGTGAGTCGGCAGTATCCGTTGCTTTTAGGAACTGTTCGTATGTGCAAATAAAAGAAACAAGGTTAGTTTTCTTTTTGATGAGCTGATGTGTTTCTCCTCACAGAGAGCTAGCAATCGCACGTTTGGATAGAGAACACAATCCATGTAACAACTAGTTTTTCATGTGCTGTTGGTTCCCCCTCATCAATAAGCATAGGGGGAAACTATCATCAAGAATATCACCGATGAGATCTTTTCAGTAGGGAACGTATCAAGAGAGACTGCTCATTTGCCCTGCTGAGCCATTCACTATTGAAGAGACTAGGGGCTGATCAGTGTTCATACCTGAAACCGCGCCTTGCTGCCATGGTTCCCTCTCTGTATAGCCCTGGCCAGTATGTACTCCAAGTTCTTATGTCCAGCCTTCCAATCTTTATCACCTGTACACTGGATCTCCTCTCACAATAAACCTTCTGGCAGAGGTCCTATGGTCCCCTTCCATGTGCAGTCTTCCTCCCCTCACCACAGTAGCCACAGTTGATTCCTATCCTCTGCCACCCTCCATTCCTCTGGGTGACCCCAAGTCCAATGGTCTCTGCTGGCACTTGGAATACGGAGCCTCCACCAGTATAGGTACTGCCTTGGACTCTCCTACGATCTCTCATGATTGGCCCTTTCTGCTCTTCCTTCCAGAGGGTTTCCTTAGCTTCTCTTATCCGTTTGGCTTGGCTGTCTGCTTTCGACAGGTGAATGTTGGAACCTGTAGCCCTTGCCTGTATCTTGGGCTGGAGCTTGTATCTGGGCTAATAGCTTGTAGCTGGACTAGTATCTTGTAGGTCCCCTTGCTGGAGCTGCTATCCTGTAGAATAGCTCTATTTGTTAATGCTGGTCTTGACTGGTGTGCTACCTCCCTATCGTACCAGCGCATCTGTTCTGAATCAGGCCCCTGCCCTTTGAGATGAGATGTCCTAGGGATTCCCATCATAGCTCTCTTTATTGAACCCATGGTATTCCTCACTTCAGCAGCCCCCCGGTGCCATGTGCTGCTGGACACACTGGTGCAATTCTTGGGACTGGTAGTCCTTTTATGTGTGAGCTATGTGTTATTAACCTCATACCAAGGACTGACAGGAGTCTTGTTCAGAGTCCCACTCACCCTTTCTATAACTTCCTACCTGAGCCATGATAGGCTTCCTTAGCAAAACGTACATGGTGCTATGTCCTGTCTGTGGCCATGGACCGACACCTTTGTGTAATGTTTTCTATAATCCCTCAAAAGATGTATCTCAGTAGTACAGTTTGTGTACCATGCATGCAAGGGTATTGTGTGTGATATGTTTTGCCTAGTTCTGCTTGACAATTGTACCCGCCACAGTAACTCCATGACCACCATCCTCTTCCCCCACACATGCATTCGTCAGGAACTTGCAGCTATACGGCACAATGGAGAAACGCCTCATACCAGGAATGGGTGGTGCTTCTAAGCGCCAACAGCATCCAAGTTGCCATTTTGGGAGATGTGTGTGGCACCCCCCCCCATTGGATTGCAATCCAAGCTGGCCCTGGACGGATGGCACCACCGCACCCTGGCCGCCGACACCGCCACCACCACCCACCACCACCCACCCCCCCACACCCCCGCCACAGTGTGCTACCAGATGACCGGTGTGTGGGGGCCAGCTGCAGGGGAACATATTTTGCCGCGTGCGCAGACGTGATAGGCATCGCCGTCTCGCCAATAGTGCAATACCTATTACTGTAACATTTGCATACATTATAAAGTTCTCCGCCCATGTTTGCTCCTCCTGTTTCTATAGCATAGTTTGTGTGGCAACATGCCTATTGCCCTGACCATTACCTGAGGGGTTCAGATCGTGGCCCGGTATTGCCCGTGTTGTCCATACTGTCTTGATATTACTGCCCTATGTCATTGCCTGCCATTTCCATTAACTGCAATACGATCTGTGCATTGGCCGCCTTGGCTTGCAATACACCCAATGTTCACATAGGCCCAATGCCACATTTTGGGCAGCTGGCAGGTTTAACACCAACACTATCGTGGCCAGTCCACGGTCTACAGGTGGGCCCCCTGATAACTAAGTGCACATTGGGTTAGGCTCTGTGGCCATTGGCCCTGGTCATTGGCAGGGGTGACATGCTTGTCCCGCCCCTCCATGGCACACACAAAATTTCCGAGGGGACACATGGGTGGTCATGCATGGTGTGCGATGCTGCTCAGCACCAGCAATGGTTGTGGGGACAGACACATCCCTGTGACATGACTGTTTAAGGCGGAGATAATATAACAGCAACATGACCTGTGGTTACCCCCTGTCCCCATTTCTATGATGCACACAGGGTGTCTCATCACACAGCGTACGCATGTGGGTGCAGGTTACATTAATGAGTGGCCATGGCCACGAGCCTACATGTCCCAACCATGTGTATGGACACTTCCCATGCTTGGCTAACATGTTGTGGTGGTGAAGGTAACACACGTGGACCAGTGATGCCGGGTTCAAGAAAAACATGTTTATTCTGAAAAACTAACACACATTGCCACACAGTGGGGGTCCCAACGCGTGCCGCGACACACGGGCATGATGGTGGTGAGGGTTGGTTCGGGGGAAACACCCGCGCAGCCGAGGGCACATAGGTGCCATCACAGGGTGGCGCGGTCGAGCCGTTGTTACATGTAACTGCTGTTCGGGCAGGTGTCCATCGTGAAGTGGCCAGAATGCACCACATCACTGGCCACCTGCCGTAACAGCCCCAGTCAACCACTGCAGGGCGTGGAACACGACATGGATGTCGTGTCGTAACGTCATCCAGGTCCACTCACACATCGTCTCGATACACCTGCCAGCACACAGTACACACATTGTCTGTGGTCTGTGTGCTGGCAGGAGCATGAGGTGTAACCAGTGGCCCTGGATGCCGCACCGATCCGTGCTCACGTCCGTGGCCGTGCAGACGCCTGCAATGGCCGGACTGGTGCCACCGGTGGCCCTCTGCTGGGCTGTTGTTCCCCCCCAACCAACTCCAACCCCCCCCTCGCTCCTTCCATACCCAGCTCCCCCCACCCTCCCCTGCCCACACAATCATCCCCAACTCCCGCCCTTCCCTGCCTGCACAACCCCCTGCCTCCCCGTTGCCGCCTCTTTCCTGTCACCCCCCTCTGTCCCATCCCCAGGCTGCCCCTGGTTTAGAGGGTGTGCCTGCTGGCCATCTGGCCTCCTCCTCGTCCTCGCCACCTCACTGGAGAAAACCACCACCACATCTGCCCCTCTCTTGTCATGGATGTGGCTGCTCCCAATCCCCCCGAGGCTGGTCTTCCTCCTCCTCCAACCTCCTCCTCCTCCTCCTCCGTTGTGGTGGCCGGTGGTGGGCCTCCAAGACTGTGGGCAGAGGTGTGTGGCGAGGGCGAATCGCTGTCATCAACTGTCTTTGAAGGATGACCATACATCAGGTGATGTGATGTCCATGTGGTGTCACATACCAAATATGCAGATGCAGGTGGGAGACAGGCTGGTGGCCCGATGGCACACCTGAACCTGTGAGTTGCCCATCTTCCAATACTCACCATCGTGGTGGTGCTGGCGTCTCCCTGCATGCACCGTGTAAGGAACTCCGGGTGGAATTTGCGAAGGTTCGCGCCCCTTCTTTCCTCAGGTCCTTCCACCTGTGGATATGCAAAAGTTTGTCCAGGTGATTCAAACACATACCACCTGTCACTGGCGGCTATGGGGGAACATACAACGTTGACTTGTCCTGAGCCCACACCATGGCTTCTCCCCCACCACTGACTGTTTTGGGCATTATAGAGCATAGTAACCGACCTCCAGACAGTCAGTCCCTCCCACATGTGCACATAGGGTAGAACATAGGTGTCACTGCCGTATGACATGCGCATAGCTTACATCCACCTGCACTGTCATGTGGTAGGGCATCACAACATCAGCATCACAAAGTGACTGCCTGCTTGCTCCTCACCCATATCCCCACAACAACCTGTCAGAACGTGGACTGGTGGGGGATGACTGTGAGATCGACAGGGGTGTAGACGCTGGCCATAGGTGGGACGTCACAGGAGACAGAGGGGATGAGGGAGGGAAGATCACCTAGGGCACATGGTGTGCAGTGTAGGTCACATCCCTGCTGTGCAATGACAAGCAGCCTGACCTCAAAGGTGTTGTGTGTTTGATGTATCCCGGAAGGGGAAGGACAGCAGGACATGGTGAACGCTGTAGGTGACCAACTCTGAGCGTTTCCCACTGTAGGAGTTCCATCAGTGTGTATCCCCTGTGGCAGGCAGCTCACCTACACAGTTGTGTGGTCGTTCTGTGTCCCCCTCTATGTGTGTTGCCTCATGGCCAGCCATGTGTGTCCTGGTCTGTCCACAGCAGCACCATAACACATCGGACATCCCTTTGTGTCTGTGCCCTCATGTAGTGTTGCTTATGCGCATATTGGGGATGTGGTCCATACACAAACCCGCCTGCTGCGATGCCCCTACTTGTACCACCCCTTGTAAGCTAGTGTGGCCAGCTCCCACACGGCATGCAGGGGTCATAGTATGTTAGATTTGTCCTCACATTGTGTTGTGAAGGGTGGGTGTGTTTTGGGGTGTTTCTGGCATGCGGCCACCTCCATGGTTGAACAGGGCTCCAGTTCCCCTATGGGGTGTAGCACACACAATGCATGGGGGTACATGGTGAATCATTAGCTGTCCCATATCTCTGTCAGTGGTTTGCAGGGCGGTGGGGATGTACCTGACCAGGTGGTGGGATGTCCTCTATTTGCGTATTGCGACTGTACAACAGTTACGCCTGGTTGTTTCCCAGAATGTTGGCGTGTGGAACATGTTAACAGTTCTGTCATGATAGTGAGAGCGCGGTGTGAGGTGTGGTCCATGATGGCCATATGACCGAGGGCCTACATTAGACATGCGACAGTTGTGTTAGTCATTGGTTGTCCCTTGCTTTGCTGTGTAGTTACTGGTTTGACCACCCTGCACAGGCCAGACGCTGTCCAGCATCCCCTCATAGGATCCTTGCTGTCACATCACATTGTTCCATGACAGTTTAGACACACATACAGTGGGTGTATCAGACATTATCGTGTGACAGACATGTCACTATTTGGAGGCATATGCCACAATGTCAAGGGCAAGGGACTCACCCATGTGTCCACACCAGCCAATGATAACCTATTTGTCCATCATTTGCACTCGCTACAACCCATGACTGTCAGGCATGAACCATACACTTTTTTCCCCCATGTCATATTGGGAGGGCACACTCTAGGTGCTCTACATTGTTCACTGAGACCGCCAATTTCCCAATACATCCCCTGCAACCTTGTTTGGGCAGTATCCTGGTGAGGATGGCAAGGATCCATGGCACACACAGCAGCCACACAAGGCTGTGTTCATACACCAGTAACAGAGTGTCTGAAAACACATGTCATCTGTGTCGTGGTTGGGAACATAAACCGACTACACCACAATGGCGGTTGCACAGGGGCTTTCCATTTTGCAACGTGGCACGGCTAACGTCTAACGCCTGGTGCCCTAGTGATCTTATTATCACAAATGTGACAAGTTAGGGTTGGGAGGGGGATATCCCCTCCTGTTCAGGTGTTATCCTGCTATGTTCTTGATGTTCCAAGCCAGGGGGGGACGCCTCCCCTGGCGTATGTGGCATATGGATGGATATTCAGCCTCATGTCCCTGTTGTTGCATCTCATTTTCGCCTGCAACGAGATGGAACATATCCACAGGCCAGGCCAGCCACCCAGTTGTCCTGAACGTAGAGGGTTTGACTACTTTCCGTTTTTAGACATGCTGGCAACCCCCTTGCAATTATCACATTACTGGACTCTGACGCTGCCGTCCCATCTATTAGGCACCTATGGCGGATTGCACCCATATGGTTGTCCCTGTGGTTTTTGGGAGCATGCAGTGTTGTAACACAGGCGCGTAGTGTATGTGTTTACATGGTACCATTGTGTCCCACACAATAGTCATCTGCATTGAGGGTCCATTTGCCGATGCTGTGAGCCAAAACATTGTGTGTGCCAATGTAACAATATGTCGTGTCTGGGGGGTTGTCTGGTACTCCCTGGTGCTACTAGGGATGGCTGCAGGCCCGTGTCTTTGCCAAATCATCAATCCTGGTGTGAGTGACACCTGCTATGCCTTTGCAGTTTGTCATGGCACACATCCCATGCCCCCACTGCTAAACCACGTGGTGTTATGACGCATGTGGCCGACTCCCCACTGTTATCGTGGTTTATTGACTCCCTTTGGTTGGGCCTATGGTGGTAACACAGAGCTGTTTCACCACCTGCCATTGGTCAGTGCCACTGCCAGGGCATCCCGATGTTGTGGGGTTTATGTCCCTCTGGGAACATGCAACAAATGTTGGTTCTAGATGTGATCCACAGACACATGGTGAACACCTGGGGAAATGGGCTACCAACACAGCCACATGTATTGGGTGGGGGGGGTGGGGGGGTGTTGTTTTGGCGCTGGCTGGGCCGTCTCGGCCAAACCACACCCCGGGATGCCCTCCACTGGTCAATCATGGTGACAGGTCACATGTGGGGCCTTTGGCAGTCAGCACACTAGCATGGCTGACAGTGACCAAGAGTGTTTGGCACTCCTGGAGCATGGCCCTCCCGCACAGGTGTGTGGTCTCCATGCTAATGGCATGGTTTGGGCTATTGCAATACATAGAAGAGCAACGTCACTTGGGTAATTCTCAGTGTTCCCCTGGTTGTGTCTTTGAATCATGTCAACACAGCTACTAGTGCTGGGTAGTCAGATACCCCAGTGTCACAGTTAGTGGGGCCCTCAGCAGAGACCACACACAGGGGGCTGCTTCCCATACAGGTGTATTGCACTTAGAAGGACACTAAGACTGATGACATTTTTCCGTGACATTTATTATGCACTGGGGAGCCGCAAATTTGGGCTTTTCAACAGGGCAGACCACATGAGACTGGGGGTACTCACATAGGATTTTCATAGCTTTTATGGATGGGGGGGAGCATCGCCATGCTGTCTTGCACCCTGCATACACGACAGAATAGGGTCCAGTGCCCTCATGCCTATTCCAGAGTGACTATCTGTCCCAGTGCAACATACATGCCTCAATGTGGGGTGTGGATTGTGTGCAGCGACACCTATGAGCAATGTCCATGTCTCCCTAATGCATGGGGACGTCTCCCTTTGGCACCCTTGACAGGACATGGGCAATTGGCATGGCACATTTGTTTGGCCAATGTGGAATGTCCCATGGGGAGGCCTTTAGCCCCCCCCAGTAGATATTACATTAATCATGTGGGGTCATATTAACTGTACATGTTCATGCATGCATCCAACGCAATGGCAACCCAGACTGTAACGGTAAACATGTTGTGTTCATCATACATGTGACATTGAGTGGTTTGCCCTAAGCACCGTGGCCAGGGGGCAGGTCCATGACACATGGATATCTAGATGGCCATGGAGTAATTACCTGACCCAACACAATGAGTTGTGTGTCCCTGTATGTCCATAGGGCTACTGATAGCTACCACATCAGACGTACCATTGACGACTGTGAGACTACAGCATACTGGCGGACTTGGGGGACATTGCATCTCTCTGTCACCTTCCAGCTTCTCGGGTGTTTAATTGTCTCCTGACCTGTGTCCACTGAGGGTTTCTATGAGATGTGCGTTGCACACACTACGGACAATGACACATTAATTACACGGATATGTGCTGTTTCGGGCCCTGTAAACTGTACTTGTGGATGATAGGCTGTAGTGTGCAACCTGGATGGTTGTGTCTGGAACCCCCCAGAGGGAGCGGCTGAGAGAAGCGTGCGGGGTTTGAGGCACATGGGACAAAGGGTCATTGTGCCTCTGTAGGGTTTGATTGTTTTAGGTAAACCTTCAAATTCTGCATAGCATAGCTGTGCACATGTCCCTCTCGCAGGGTTTTGGGCTTCCATCTCGAGGCTACTGTGTGATAGCTTTTGTGAACGCCACAACCATATCGCATCTCCCATAACTGTCACATGTCCATCCATGTACAGTGCCGCGTGTTGGACTATGTGCAACATAGGGCAGGTGTGAGTGTGAGTTGCAACCAGAACCCTATACCCTAGGTGCACAAATATGGGTGACCTGAGATAACCTCCGTTACAATAATCTATTAGCCACCACGGTTATGGGTGTCCTAACGCATATCATCAGCACGACAGCATACGCCATAGGTGACACCCGGACGCCACCCTGGACGTCCAGGCCTGCATGAGGTACGCCTGATGAGAACACATACCTCACCTGCACCATCTCACCAGGGGACTGTGGATCACTGTGAGGGGCTGGACAGACAAATGGGGATTGGGAGGATGTGTTAGCTACACTAGCACATGCATCCTATCACCATGTGGTGGCAGACTGTGACCCACTGTGGATGGGGGCCTCTCTGCACCAGGACCTGGAGTTAGGGAGGAGGTGTTCAAACCCTACATTAGGACACATGCAGCCATAGGCCCAGGAGTGGCAGAGAAGCCCACTTGGATGGCCTCTCTGCACTCCTGGAGTTAGGGAGGAGGTTCCACTACATTATGACACAGATCCATAGCTCCCAGGGTGATAGAGAGCCGCACTTGGATGGCCTCTCTGCACTCCTGGAGTTAGGGAGGAGGGTTCAAAATACATTAGGACACACAACAATAGCTCCAGGGTGATAGGGGACCCACATGGATGGCCTCTCTGAACTCCTGGAGATAGGGAGGAGGGTTCCAACTACATTAGGACACAGATCCATAGGCTCCAGGGTGATAGAGAGCCCACTTAGGGATGGCCTCTTCTGCACTCCTGTCGTTAGGGAGGAGGGTTTCAAACTACATTAGGAACAACAGATGAGCCCATAGCTCCAGGGTGATAGAGAGCCCACTGGGATGGCCGCTCTGCACTCCTGGAGTTAGGGAGGAGGGTTTCAAACTACATTAGGACAAAAACCATAGAGCCAAGGGTGATAGGGGACCCCCTTGGATGGCCTCTCTGCACTCCATTGGAGTTAGGGAGGAGGGATGTCAAACTACAATTAGGACACAGACTCCATAGCTCCAGGGTGATAGTGGAGCCCACTTGGATGGCCTCTCTGCACTCCTGGAGTTAGGGAGGAGGGTTCAAAACTACATTAGGACACAGATCCATAGCTCCAGGGTGATAGAGAGCCCACTTGGATGGCTCTCTGCACTCCTGGAGTTAGGGAGGAGTGTTCAAACACATTAGGACACACAACCATAGGCCCAGGGTGATAGTGACCCACTTGGATGGCCTCTCTGCACTCCTGGAGTTAGGGAGGAGGGTTCAAACTACATTAGGACACAAGATCCATAGCTCCAGGGTGATAGAGAGCCCACTTGGATGGCCTCTCTGCACTCCTGGAGTTAGGGAGGAGGGTTCAAACTACATTAGGACACAGATCCATAGCTCCAGGGTGATAGAGAGCCCACTTCGATGGCCTCTCTGCACTCCTGGAGTTAGGGAGGAGGGTTCAAACTACATTAGGACACACAACCATAGCACCAGGGTGATAGGGGACCCACTTGGATGGCCTCTCTGCACTCCTGGAGTTAGGGAGGAGGGTTCAAACTACATTAGGACACAGATCCATAGCTCAACGGAGAATGAGAGCCCACTTGGATGGCCTCTCTGCACTCCTGGAGTTAGGGAGGCGGGTTCAAACTGACATTAGGTCACAGATCCATAGCTCCATGGTGATAGAGAGCCCCTTGGATGGCCTCTCTGCACTCCTGGAGTTAGGGAGGAGGGTTCAAACTACATTAGGACACAGATCCATAGCTCCAGGGTGATAGAGTGCCCACTTGGATGGCCTCTCTGCACTCCTGGAGTTAGGGAGGAGTGTTCAAACTACATTAGGACACACAACCATAGGCCCAGGGTGATAGGGGACCCACTTGGATGGCCTCTCTGCACTCCTGGAGTTAGGGAGGAGGGTTCAAACTACATTAGGACACAGATCCATAGCTCCAGGGTGATAGAGGGCCCACTTGGATGGCCTCTCTGCACTCCTGGAGTTAGGGAGGAGGGTTCAAGCTACATTAGGACACAGAACCATAGCACCAGGGTGATAGAGAGCCCACTTGGATGGCCTCTCTGCTCTGCACTCCTGGAGTTAGGGAGGAGGGTTCAAACTACATTAGGACACAGATCCATAGCTCCAGGGTGATAGAGAGCCCACTTGGATGGCCTCTCTGCACTCCTGGAGTTAGGGAGGAGGGTTCAAACTACATTAGGACACACAACCATAGGCCCAGGGTGATAGGGGACCCACTTGGATGGCCTCTCTGCACTCCTGGAGTTAGGGAGGAGTGTAACTAGTTCTTTAGGACACAGATCCATAGCTCCAGGGTGATAGAGAGCCCACTTGGATGGCCTCTCTGCACTCCTGGAGTTAGGGAGGAGGGTTCAAACTACATTAGGACACACAACCATAGGCCCAGGGTGATAGGGGACCCACTTGGATGGCCTCTCTGCACTCCTGGAGTTAGGGAGGAGGGTTCAAACTACATTAGGACACAGATCCATAGCTCCAGGGTGATAGGGGACCCACTTGGATGGCCTCTCTGCACTCCTGGAGTTAGGGAGGAGGGTTCAAACTACATTAGGACACAGATCCATAGCTCCAGGGTGATAGAGAGCCCACTTGGATGGCCTCTCTGCACTCCTGGAGTTAGGGAGGAGGGTTCAAACTACATTAGGACACACAACCATAGGCCCAGGGTGATAGGGGACCCACTTGGATGGCCTCTCTGCACTCCTGGAGTTAGGGAGGAGGGTTCAAACTACATTAGGACACAGATCCATAGCTCCAGGGTGATAGAGAGCCCACTTGGATGGCCTCTCTGCACTCCTGGAGTTAGGGAGGAGGGTTCAAACTACATTAGGACACACAACCATAGGCCCAGGGTGATAGGGGACCCACTTGGATGGCCTCTCTGCACTCCTGGAGTTAGGGAGGAGGGTTCAAACTACATTAGGACACAGATCCATAGCTCCAGGGTGATAGAGAGCCCACTTGGATGGCCTCTCTGCACTCCTGGAGTTAGGGAGGAGGGTTCAAACTACATTAGGACACACAACCATAGGCCCAGGGTGATAGGGGTCCCACTTGGATGGCCTCTCTGCACTCCTGGAGTTAGGGAGGAGGGTTCAAACTACATTAGGACACAGATCCATAGCTCCAGGGTGATAGGGGACCCACTTGGATGGCCTCTCTGCACTCCTGGAGTTAGGGAGGAGGGTTCAAACTACATTTGGACACAGATCCATAGCTCCATGGTGATAGAGAGCCCACTTGGATGGCCTCTCTGCACTCCTGGAGTTAGGGAGGAGGGTTCAAACTACATTAGGACACAGATCCATAGCTCCAGGGTGATAGAGAGCCCACTTGGATGGCCTCTCTGCACTCCTGGAGTTAGGGAGGAGGGTTCAAACTACATTAGGACACACAACCATAGGCCCAGGGTGATAGGGGACCCACTTGGATGGCCTCTCTGACCTCCTGGAGATATGGGTTATGTTTCATAGTACATGAGGACGCAGATCTATATCTCCAGGGTGATAGAGAGCCCACTTGGATGGCCTCTCTGCACTCCTGGAGTTAGGGAGGAGGGTTCAAACTACATTAGGACACACAACCATAGGCCCAGGGTGATAGGGGACCCACTTGGATGGCCTCTCTGACCTCCTGGAGATATGGGTTATGTTTCATAGTACATGAGGACGCAGATCTATATCTCCAGGTTGCCAGGGCACACTTTGAGTGGCTCTCTGTAGCCCTGAGGGGAGGGGAATGTATTATACCACATTTGTTAACAACCCTGGCCACCTGTGTGCGTCAGGGCCTTTGTGCTGAAGGTTCCACGGACCCCTGATGGTTGCCCCTATGTGTTACCCTCCAGATGCAGATACCTCCATCAGCACATGGTGATTCTAGACACTCCTTAGGCTGATGGTTGGCCTAGCTGTGTTACAGTGGTCTGTAGTACATCAATGCCAGCAGCTGTCATGAGGCCATGGGGTCATCATGCCCTCTGTGGGCACATGGATCTGAACATGGCTACATGGGCAAACACTCAGATGTGGTACACAATGCATCTGGCATGTGGTTTCCCTACTACACGTAATTTATCTAGCCTACTTACACACAACAGCATGGACAGCTGACATTAACCCTGTCTGTGTATATGGTTTTGTGACCTGTGGCCATTCACTTACCTCACGTGGGTGGTCTGCCTCACGGTTAAAGCGCCTGGTCACCCTCTCCCAGGCCCTCAGCACCTTCCCCATGTTTATCCTCCTGAAGGGCCCTGGGAAAAGGATTTTTTGTTTCGGGCCAATAAGGGAGGCCAGGAGGCACAGCTCCCTGTAGCTGAAGGCGGGCTTCCTGCTCCTTGACGCCATTTTGTTTGTGGGCGTGTAGACGCGCGAACGCTAACGACGCCACTTCCGCATTTGCGCGTATCGGAGCAAGCACGTGCGCGCCGCATGGCTGCGGCCCTCATAACTGCTTGCCCATGCGTTCCGCATTGCTGCGCTCCTGAAAAGTGCAAATATTAGCGGCACGCATCATTCATACACATGTTTTACATTTATTAATACAAGTAGGTTTCATGTTGTTTGCATGCTCACATAGCTACAAGGTATCTCTCATCTCCCTATAACATAATTTAATGATTCTGAATATTACTTGTTCACACAATGTGGTCTTGAACCTCTGGACACATATGCACTGATTCCAAGGCCATTGTCAGATGAGGTGTGCTATGTGTGTCACATAGCAGATAGTGCTCTGCCACTGATAGCAATGGGTGCAAACAAACCATCAGCGTCAGGGGTCAAGCAACCTGGTGATATGGCATGATGTGTGTTAGTTGGCTCTGTTCTGTGTTGACTCACCATGTACAGACATCAATGATTTGGTGGTTGCCATAGGTGTTTTGCGGGGGTTCATATGTGTGCATTACACAGGAAAAATAGGTTGCGTGTTAGACATTAGGGGGCAATGTGGACAGCATGTCACCACAATCCACATTACAATTTGGTAGATCTGCTGGCATACAGTCCTGGGGGCTGAGATATAGCGCAATGGTGGATACATTGGCTGCTTAACGAGGCATCATGGCTTACATCTTCCTTTTGCGCTCTGGAGTGCCTGTCTCAGGCAGCTCACATTATCATACGTTGTAACACCATTGGCCATGGTGCTTTCCATCTACATCTATGCTGTGCACAGCATATATTTTCATACTTTGCAACATTATTACTTGCCCCAGAGCCCTTTCTACATTACAGAGGTGCTGCTGGTGGCAAGACACTCACACTGCTGCAGACATCATATGTCATACACCATTCTCACTGATGGAGCACCACAACCCTGGTAACAACAACACACTGTCTGCATGATTGCCTCTTTGGCCAGCCAGGCATCTGTTCTTATCAATCTAGCTGTGGCCCACACCTAACCTTGCTGCATGGGGAGCCAGAGGTTGCATACGTCCATATACAGTGAGGTTATTGGTGGGTGCAGCCAATGACATGTCCATGACTGTGGAGTACTGGTGGTTGTTGTGAGATCCTCACAGTGCTGTCAGCAGCAGGTACCCCACAGACCACCTTATAGGGTCTACCTGGGTTAATGCACTGTGATGGTGTTTAAGTTGCCAGTACTTGAGGACATTACCCACGTTCCACACCTGAGAGCCCCCATGGACCTTGTAAAAACAAATTTAACTAATGTGACACTGCCTTGTTCAATGTATGTTTATTTTCAGAACGTTTCCCCACACTACTGCTGACTGGTGGAGTCTATGGGCCAAAGTCAGGATATATAAAATACTTTCCTTGTAGAACTACATTTAGAATTTGAACTAACAACCTTTTGCTCCTGAGGCATTGTAGTCACCACTGGACTACAGCTCTGGGGTTGTGATGAGACTATCTGGCTGTCTGCAATATGACCTAGGCAGACTTTGTGCTGCAGTTAACAGGGTAACGTCAGTCCACTCACCCCCATGATGCACTGCACATGCAAAGCAGCAGTCTACTAATGGTCCAACGATAGGGTGTGCAACCACACAGCACCTGGACATAGTTTTGTGGACAGACCTTCTGTGTTGCAGGTACAGAGTGGGTACAGAACCTCACAGTGTGTGTGGCTTTTAATCACCCTGAGTGTGAGGTGAGACACACAGCACCTGTCCTGGCTGAGAGGGCCAAGAACATCAGATCAGCTTGTCAGACGATGTCTGATAGGTTGATGCATACAGTCCTCCTTCAGGCATTTGTATCTCCCTGACCCATCTGGGCCTTGTGGGCTACAATGCTCACCCAAGGGTGCATCTCCTTTGTGAGAGCCCTGCCCTTCATAATATATGTGAAGGGGTAAGGGAGATTTCTGGCCACATTGGCTATATGTGTCTGACCACCTGCACTTTCCTGTCAAACACACTTTGCACAATATTACAATATGCACATTCTGTAGCCCAACTACGGTGCTAGCAGTTGCCAGCAACCTCATTCCGCCTGTCGTACCCAGTACCTACAGGTCACTCTCTGCAATTTTGAACATATCCATATGTCTAGATCAGGCAGACAAACAGCTGAGCCAGAGCCACCCAGCTCAACCAACACCATCTGCCATTTTGCAGCAGAGGCCACAGTGTGTGGCCAGCTACTGACCCTGCAAGGTGTTCCAGCCAAACACATGGTAACTGCTTTCAGGCCACTTGACGGTCCATACTGCATGCTACCAGGGACACTCTGTGCACCCATTACTGGGATGTTTGCACAACCCCCATGCAGTTGACTCAGTGATTGGGCCCCCTATATATACACACGACCCATAAAAATCACAGAGGAGAACTACTGTATGGCAATATGTTGTAACCTAGCCATGGCGTGGTCACTGATCATTCGTGGTGAGGGTTGCCTCCTCACCGTACATGCTATGGGCACCATGTTTGTGGAGGTGATAGCAAGGCACAACATGGTCCTAGGCATGCACATTTGCCCTGTGTAGCTGCATCCTGCTCCTGCCACCCTGTGTGTTCTATACCCAGAGTACTTTGCTCCTCATTATGCACATTTGCAGACCAATACTGGCAACGGTGCTATCATTGTGGGCTGTGGGAGGTGTTGGCAGCCAGCACACACACTGGATCAACAGACACACACTCCCTACACCTAGGACAGCAGTGAGACGATGTACGGTTATTTAGGAGCAGAGACCAACGCAACAGTAATGGGCACACTGGGGGTATGGCAACGTTGGGGTACATTTGTTGTGATATGTTCCAGGCTGACAATCTCTGGAGGGCACCTGACCTGACACACATTGTACATACATCTGAGACGTTGGTATGTTACAGCTCGATGATCTGCTTGTGCTTCGCATAGACATTTCTAACAGTCACTGCTCATACCAGGCTTCTGATATGCGTGTGAGGTATCGCCATGTGTAGTGTGTGATTGGTAATGTCTGCACATGCTAGTTATTGGAGGGGCACACAGGGCCCGACATCCTGCCACTGCATTGGTCATCAGATATTGGGGCCTGCAGGTGCAGCTGTTTCTGGCCCTGTTGCCCACTGCTGTAGGCCATATTTTCAGAAAACCCAGGCAATATGGCACACACACTGGTCAGGTTTTCATGATGTCCGTGATGAATATGCCTCTCAGACAGATGCATACCATGGTGGTGTTCAATTAACTTGCAGCACACGCATCTTTATTGGATACATCAGCGAACATGGGTGTTCTTTGTGCCTGCATGGCTGCATTTGGGGGACTGTACTGTGGGCGAGGCATATGTTTATGTGGTGTGTGCTGTTTATTGTAAAATAAGTTGTCTTTTCCAACGCTTCTGTCATTAGCAGGGGAATTGCAGTCTTTAATAGCAGGTTTTGTGCATGTGAAAGAAAATGGGGGGTGGGATGGCAGGTGCCCCAGCTGAGATTTGAACCTAGGGCCTTCTGCTCTTGGGGCACTTGCTATGTGTACTGCACCACCGTCTTAGCACAGCAACAGCTCATTCCCGGGGGAGTCCATGGCTGTTTGTCACACAGTGCCTGTCTGGTGGATTGGACTGCAGCCACATGAGGGTAGCTAGGCCAGCATCTGCTGTGGTGCAGCAGCCACTGCCCCCTCTGCCAGCAGTAGGCGTACACCACCATGATAAAGAGGCGTTATATTGGGGACAGCATCACAGCTAACTGACATGTGGCCCTCCGGTACTGCATTGTGTGTACTCTGCTGTAGGTGTTGGACATTTCTGAGGGCTATGAGCTACTTATGGTAAAATAACAATCCTCAGAAAAAACTTTTCTTCTCTGCAGGTGTGGGTTTTATTCCCAATAACGGTTTACTGGTGGATAAAATATGTGCACTGTGTTGCTGATGGCCCCAGCTGGGAGTTGAACTTGTTATCTTTGTCTCCACAACACACTGGCTGTGTCCCCTGCACCACCATGCGGACACTGAGTCAATGTAGACCCTGCAAATAGCATGTCTGTTTGTCCTAGCGGCCCTTTCTGTTATGGGCCAGTGCACCCACGTGTCAGGGTCTCTGGCTCCATCTTCTCTGGCCACCTGCCACTGACCCCACTGATACCAGTACACCTCGGCTAACATGCTGCAGGCCCTGTTAGTGCTGGTGCCACTCAGTTGTTGAACATCCACTGTGCATGTATGCAACTACCTATGCTGTGCATTATGGGTTTGGGGTGACTACCTAGGGGAAAAAATCCATTGGTGTGGGGACACATGCTCTCTCCTTCAGCAATGTTGACTCATGCACATGTTATGCTGCATGAGCCAGAAACCCTTCCAACATGCCTATCTTTTAGCCCTGCCTTTCTTGTGAGTGTATGTTGATGTTTCACATTGCTGTGACCATTACCAGGGTTGGTCGTCTTGTGTGGTACAATCAAGTGGTTTAACAGCCCTATGCGACACAACAGTCCTGGGAACAGTACAGGCATGGATATGTTACACATAGCTGGTGGGGGTCACCCACCCAGGATGTACACACTGTCATACAACAGACCTGCTGCACACATGACCCACATCTGCATGATTGTCATGTGGTGCTCAATGGGCAAAATGTGCTGAACATATACATCCATATTTCACTGTGTTCAATGATGACATTAGATAGCTGTTGTACCATGTCCCCTGGCGTGGGGTGGCATTGGTGACATCTGCAACTGCTACTATTGGCGGTTACAGGCAGGGCCCAATGTCCTGCCTTTCCAGGATGCATTGTCCAATGCAGCCTGTGGGCGTGGGTGTGTCAGGGCCTGTTGGCTGGTGCTTTTCATCAGGCATTCCCACATCATCTCATGGTGTGGCTGACACTGTTGTAGTTTTATGCTGTCCCTCCTGGATATGCATGTGCTACATCTGCATGACATGAGGGTGGTACATAGATATGCAGCACAGTCATTTGTATTAGAGGCAGCATGGAACCTGACTTGTGTGTGGTCGTACAAAACTGTATTTTGGATACTCTGCTCTAGGTGATCGCCCTGTTCATGGTGTGTGTGGTTGTGATGGTAAATGTTGGGGGTTTTACTGAGGCCACTGTCCTCTGCCTTAAAGGTTTTGCTTACTACCATGGTTATTTGTGAGTAAAATATGTGCTCATGATTGGCAATATCCCCAGCCGAACTTTGAACCTGTGACCTTCTGTTGTTTCATACACTTTCTGTGTACACTGCACCACTGTGTATCTACAGCTTGGCGGAGTTCCCTGGGACGTCCATGACTGTACATCCAACAGGGGCTGTCTGTCACTAGTGGACGGTGACAGCCTGCACCTCGCTAGTCAAATGTATGCTGTGGCTGGCAGCCACTTCCCTCTCCACCATCTGTACAGTCCCACCAACATACTAGCATGTCCTTATCTTAGCATAAGCATATGTCCTAATTGAGTGGAGCCACTCCAGGACTGCATTTGGGCAACTCGGATGTGGCTGATGCCCATTGTTCTGATGTGTGTGCGGTGTGGAGTATAAGAAGGATGTTTGCAACATGCTAATGTTCTCTGCAAAACAAGGGGTGTCTTCCATATCTCTGATTAGTGGTGGAGAACATATTGCCATGAGCCCCAGATGGGATTTGAACCTGTGACCCTATGGTCTTACAGGTACTGGCTCTGTCCACTGCACTACACTGTTGCCACAGAGATGGTGCAGTACCTGGGGATAATAAAACTGGCAGGATGGGGTCACACACCCTGCTCTGCACAATTTTACTATGGGCTCCTTCACCCTGTCCGGTGACAAACGTACAAATCATACCCAGACATGACCACGGAAAGGGGCGATAAGATATAACCAACATGGCCTACAGAGATTTTCATGAACAAACATGGGGGACACTCCCAGGACAGCTACAAAAGAGGGGTTGTTTTTTTTTTGGTTGAGTCTCCCCTCCATACACCTTTCCATGGTTCATTCATTTTTTTGTAAACTTTCCTGGGTGTGTTTCTTATTTGTGCCCATTGCTAGCACTGTTCCCCCGCAGACTTTTAATTTTTTAGATGTTGTTTGTGGTCATTTTCGCTTTTTATTTGCACTTTTGTTCTGTGCACATGTATCACACTGCTGACGTTTTGCAGGTTTCCCCGGTTTTGCTGTACATTGATGACGGAAATGGTTTCTCTTCCCTTTAAATGCTTTCTACCGCGAGTGTTTCACTCGCGGTAGTTTTTACATGGAAATTCTGGCCCGGTACTGTGCGGGGAGACTCTCCCCTCCCACTCTCCACCCATTGACCCCGTCCCTCCGCCTCTCCGGGGCCTTCCTCCGCCCTTCTTTAGCCGTTCCACGCCTCTATCGTACATTTGCGGGCCCGCACTTGTACGGGGCCCGTTAGTGTGCCGCGTACCTGTGCGGGGGTGACACGCACGTGTGCGGGGCGTTTAAACGCGTTTATGTGCGTTTCAATGCTGCGTTGCCGTGCGCTATTTTGCGGCGCGCAAATTAGCGGTTTTTAGTAAACATGCCCCATGGTCTACTATGCTGGAAATGAAAAACAAAGAAGAAATGGTGTTGCATTTATAATAAAGAAGAAACTTGCAAGAACTGTAATGAAATACAACGCAGTCAGCGAACGCTTAATCTCTATTCGTCTACGAGGATTGCCTATCAACACAACTATAATTCAAGTATATGCCCCAACAACAGCTGCAGAAGAGAATGAAATTGAAGAGTTCTATGAACAAGTACAAGCTGAAATTGACAGAACATGCAAACAGGATATCCTGATAGTCATGGGTGACTGGAACGCAAAAGTTGGCAACAAAGAAGAAGGCAAAGTAGTTGGAAAATATGGACTTGGCAACAGAAATGAAGCTGGAGAAAGATTGATAGATTTCTGCAAGACCAATGATCTATTCATCTCAAACACCTTCTTCCAGCAACACAAGCGACGACTGTACACATGGACTTCACCCAATGGATTGTATAAAAATCAAATTGACTACATCTGTGGAAGTCAACGATGGAAAAGCTCTGTAACATCAACAAAGACAAAACCTGGAGCTGACTGTGGTACAGATCATCAACTACTAGTATGCAAACTTAAGCTAAAGTTGAAAAAGAGCAAACCACTCATGAATGCACCAAAATATGACCTTGAGAATATACCACTGGAATTTAAAGGCTGCCTGCAAAATCGATTTGCTGCTTTAGATACAAATGACAGAGCTCCGGAAGAGTTATGGAATGACATCAAGAAGGTTGTGCTGGAAGAAAGCGAGAAGTCTCTACAAAAGGTGAAAAAGCAAAAACGGCCAAAATGGATGACGGAAGAAACTCTGAAAATTGCCCAGAAACGCAGAGAAGCTAAAGCCAAAGGAGAAAGAAAGACAATCGCAGAACTCAACAGAGATTTCCAACGTGCAGCAAGACAGGACAAGGAAAAGTACTACAATGACACTTGCAAGGAAATAGAAGCAGAAACTATTAGAGGAAGAACAAGATCGGCTTTCCTAAAGCTGCGAGAGTTAAAGAAAAAGTTCCAGCCTCGAATTGGAATGTTACAAGATGCTCAAGGTTCTATGTTGAATGATTCTGAGAAGATCAAGAAAAGGTGGAAGGAATATACAGAGTTTTTATATGATAAAGATCAAGTGGACCAACAACCGTTTCAACCTATACCTTATGATCAGGAACCATTGGTGATGAAAGAAGAAGTTGAAGCAGCATTGAAAGCCTTATCAAAGAACAAAGCACCAGGCATTGATAGCATTCCCATAGAAGTATTGCAGCAATCTGATGCAGCTGTTACCGTACTTACAAGGCTCTGCCAAGAAATATGGAAGACAACATCATGGCCAACTGACTGGAAAAGATCTGTGTTTATACCAATACTAAAGAAAGGTGATCCAACTGACTGTGGAAATTATCGCACAATCGCTCTGATCCCACATGCCAGCAAGATTCTACTGAAGATTATTCAAAAGAGACTACAGCCATACCTAGAACAAGAACTACCTGAAGTGCAAGCAGGGTTCAGGAAAGGGCGAGGAACGAGAGACATCATTGCGGATGTGAGATGGATCCTTGAAAAGACTAAAGAATACCAAAGGGATATCTATTTGTGCTTTATCGACTATAGCAAGGCTTTTGACTGTGTAAACCATGAGAAACTCTGGGCCACATTAAGAAGCATGGGTATACCAGAACACCTGATCGTTCTCTTGCGTAATCTGTACATTAATCAAGAAGCAACAGTTCGAACGGAACAAGGAGAAACAGAATGGTTTAAAATAAGCAAAGGTGTAAGACAAGGCTGCATACTTTCCCCCTACCTGTTTAATTTATATGCAGAACAAATCATCAGAGAAGCAGGACTGTATGAAGACAACAGAGGTGTGAAGATTGGTGGAAGACTCATCAACAACCTTCGCTATGCTGATGATACCACATTACTGGCTGAAAGCGAAGATGATCTGAAACATTTGCTTCTCACAATCAAAGAACATAGTCTCAAAATGGGCCTGCACCTTAATGTAAAGAAGACAAAGATCATGACAACTGGCATAATCAACAGGTTCATCGTTGAAGGAGAAGAAATTGAAATCGTGAACAACTTTAACCTACTTGGATCAACTATCAATAAAGAAGCAACAAGCAGTCAAGAAATCAGACGACGCATTGCTCTTGGCAGAATGGCTATGAAAGACCTAGATAAGATTCTCAAGAGCAGAGATGTCTCTCTCCATACAAAGATTCGACTTGTTCAAGCCATGGTATTTTCAATAACATCATATGGATGTGAAAGCTGGACAGTGAAAAAGACAGGAAGAAAATTGATGCCTTTGAATTATGGTGCTGGCGGCGAATACTGTGTATACCATGGACTGCCCGAAGAACAAACCAGTCGGTACTAGAGGAGTTCAAACCTAAGCTTTCTTTAGAAGCTCAGATGACAAGACTTCGACTTTCATACTTCGGACACATCATGCGAAGAGAGAGATCATTAGAGAAAGACATCATGCTTGGCAAGATAGAAGGTCAACGCAAAAGAGGAAGGCCAGCAATGAGATGGATCGCTACAATAACAGCAGCTACGGGTACCAGTCTGTCGTCAATGAGCCACCTGACTGAAGACCGAACACAATTTAGGATAGCTATCCAGAGGGTCGCCATGAGTCGACTCCGACTCGACGGCACTTAACAACAACAACAACAATACGGATAGTGGCAAGTATTTCCATTGCCACACAGGTAAAAGAAAATGCTTATAAAGTATTGTTTCATTGGTATTGGACTCCAGTGCGAAAAAAGAGAGCTGGTTGGGGACAAACTGACCAATGCTGGAGGGGATGTCAAGAGAGGGGGGATTGGCTGCATATGTGGTGGAAGTGTGAGTGGGTACAAGCATACTGGATAGAGATTCTAGATATGATTTATAGCATGACAGGATATCGATTGCAAAGGAAACCAGAGATTTGCTTACTACACCATTTGGCGGAGGACATTCCAAAGAGAGATGGTGGGGTGATCCATCATTGTCTTGTAGCTGCACGATGTGAGATAGCACAGCACTGGGTGGGGTCCGGCACACCACAGCTGGCAGGCTTTGTTCGAAGGGTGACAGAGGTGGGATTGATGCACCGCTTGACGGAGAAGAGGCGGGGGAAAGGGGGGGACAAGGGAGGAACACTGGAAGAAAGTGTGTATGTGGTTGGAAACATGGAAAACTGTGGGAGGGGGAGGGTGGCGGATGAAGGTGGGAGGGGCTTTAGATACATGCCATCAATAAGACTGAATGATGATAGGGGACAATGGGAAGGGATACGGATGTAGGAATGGTTGAGTGGGAATTGAATGTATGAATGAAGAGTGAAAGGGGGGAGGGGAATCGGGTGGGGGAGGGAGTGGGATGGTATCAGGAGGGGGAAAAAGGAGGGGAGACGGAATAACAAGGGAATATATATGTATATATATGTTAGCATGTAAAAGTGTTCTGGAAAATGTACAAAGTTGGGATTGCATAGACTTGTAACCTTTATTGAAATGATTAATAAAAAATTTAAAATGGGGGGGGGGGGGAAGAAAAGATATCATGTGTAATCTGGGAAGTCTAAGCCAGAATGTCTGGGGAGGGGGGAAACAAGCATGTACAGGTGCAAACATCACAAAAGTGGATGTGCCCGCTAGGGATGTCTGTGGGGTCTTCTACATCCAGCCATTATGTCAAATCTTCAAAACACATAATATCCTATATCAAATCTATGCAGATGACATAAAATTCTTCACACCCATTAACCTCCTCACTCCACAATTTGGCAACTTACATAAATGTTTTCTTTGATGTAAAAGATGGCTGCTTAGACAACCTACTCACCAATCAAAAGATTGAAGCACTCTACATAATCACCAACCCAATCTTTATCCCACCATCATCAATAGAATTTGCCAACATAAAATCAAGGTCAACTCTGAGACAAAATACTTGGTCATAACAATAGATCAACATCTAACCTTCCAGCCTCATATAAAAAGAATAACCACCTCAGTCTACTACAAACTAAGAATCCTGAAACACCTCCGCCCACTGATCTCCCCGGTCCTCTTCTGAACCAGGTGCCAGGCAATGATTATACCTGTACTAGATTAGGAAAACCCTGGAAGATATTACAATAAACAAACTCTCGACTCACTACAAATGGCCCAAAATACTGCAGCCTGAATAATTACTGGTGCCTCATATCAATCACACATCATCCCCATACTGATGCAGCTTTACTGGCTTCCCATCTCAGCTAGGATCAGATACAAAATCCTGATCACAATAGTCAAAATACTGCACAATGAATCTGCCACATGCCTCCAATCCCTTATCCCAAGTACAAATAACGAGAGACTACGAAGAAATTCCACCCTCAACCTGCTCGCAATACCACAGAAGAAGACAAAGTAAGGAAGCCACTTGCAATAGGACATTCACACTATTCACTCCATCCTTATGGAATAAACTACCACCAACATTAAGAGCTCTCTCAACCTATCAGACTTCAGGAAGAAATTAAAAACTCGCCTTTTCAAAGAATATGACAGATCCTCAGACATAGACTCGCCCACCATAAATCTATACTGCAAAAACCCCACAGTTCAACTCAACAATCACAATGGACCTGATTCTGTCCCGGACATAGATCCCCTCTGTGCGTCTGGTCTGAACGGGACACAAAGAGGGGATTGCGATTCTGATCCCTCAGAGCATGTCTAGCTCCATGGGATCAGAATCGCGAATAAGCATGTACGTGCAGGCCGGGACTGCGATTCAGTCCTGGCCTGCACGTACATTACTAGCCCGACTTAGTCAGGGCTTTTAAATAGAGCCATAGCACCATGGCGTCATGTTGCCATGGCACTGTGGCTCCATTTAAAAGCCATGATACCGGCTGCCCAGTTAAAGTGTTTATTCCCTGCAACCCGACCCACGATCCAGTCTCCTAAGGCCAGGATCGGGCTGCAGGGAATAAACCCTCACCGCCCCTGCCCCATCCGCGCCCCAGCAGCTTAAAAAAAAATGTCTAGGGCTGGCAATCACCCACTGCCCGCCCACTCTCTGCCCCCGGGCTGCCCATTCCTCGCCCTGTCTAACTTCTCTGCACAACTGACGGGGAAGTTATTTATTTATTTATTTTTTATTTAACAATTCTTCTATACCGCGCTATTTCAATCAGTGCGGTGTACATTGAAACAAGAACATACTACAATGCATACAAGTAACATTGAGTTTTACATTGAACAGGAAGATTCAACATAGGACAACCGGGGGAACTATGTACAGATTGACTTAAATAATATATACAGTGATATAAAACATGATTTAGATGTTGCAATGTGGTTGACTAATAGGACTAGAGAGAAGATTGACCAACTAGCCCTTTTCTGGTTGTATTGAGGTGCTAGTATTGTTAATGGCTAGGTTGACTTCTGGGTAGCATTTTGTGAATAAGTGGGATAAGTGTGAATAAGTGTGAATAAGTGGGATAGTGGGAATGGACGTCCCATTGGGCCATCCATCCCTGCTATTCGTGGCTCAGAATAATAACCAGTGTAATAAGGATTCAATAAGATAACTGTAAAAATACTATAAATAGTTCATAGTTAATGATACCAATTGTTATACAGTTACATTGTTTCCTTGTTATACTGTTCCATTTCTCTGTTAAACACCACACCTAATAGTCATGTTAATCTATTAAAATGTAAACTGCTTTGAATTGTAAAGGCGCTATAAAAAAGTTTAAAAAAATAAACATCCCCAGAACTGTATGTCAGAGGCTGTATGTCTAGGTTAGCCTGATTAACCCACTACTCTGTTAGGAACATGGCACCTAGGGTTCTGCTACCATTGACATTATACTGAGAATGGTGGTGTGCTATCTTTTCTACACCCTCGATGTTTTCAGTCAAAACAAGCACTTTTCAGATAACTGTTCATGCCTGGAACAGGTCTAAATTTAGATGTGATGCCAGTCATCCATGATTCTGAGATCAGGCAGGACCTCCAGGTTCATAGGAATGCCCCAGCCCAGTATGGGATGTTCCCAATATGAGAATGTC
Organism: Ichthyophis bannanicus; assembly: GCA_033557465.1. Lineage (NCBI taxonomy): Eukaryota > Metazoa > Chordata > Amphibia > Gymnophiona > Ichthyophiidae > Ichthyophis > Ichthyophis bannanicus. Next base: position 311,195,462 of record CM066032.1, on the reverse strand, counting down.
CAAGCCTGAAGAGAAGCATAGTGGACATTCTCATGTTGGGAACGTCCCCAGGGTCGACTTCTAAAATGGCTTTGGACATCTCTATGCTAGTTTTCAGATGTCCAAAGCACAAATAGGGCTTCTAAAATGACCCTCATTATGTTTTATTCTAACACGTTTTCTTGTTTATAGCAGGGATTATTTTGCCTCTCCTTTCTTATCTTTCCTTATCAGGGGCGGCCCAAGGGGGGTTCGGGGCCATGTGCGGAGACTCGGTGCGGGGCATCATTTGCATAAGGGACCTCATTTACATAAATATTTGCATAATGTTACCATACACTAACTTTTAGTAAACATGCCTCTTAATGAGTGTATGGATAAAGAAAGACTAAAAGATTTCTACATTACTATAATCCAGTGCCAACTGCCAGGCACATTAGGAACTACTACAAACACTGCCCATTTAGAACCCATAGCAAACCCGCCGTATCATAACAGCACTACCAGGACTCACAAAGCACAAGACCCTACCTATCAAAAGGCAACACTACAAATATTAAACCAATACATTTCAGAGAACAACAATACATGACCTACTGGGGAAAGAGAACAAGTGGCAATGTCAAATAGGAATTACATAAACAGAATACCTCAGCTCAGTTACACGTGCAGAACATAGACCATCACCAAACAAGAAATCACAATGTAGAAACAGGAAGACAATAATTAAACTGGGAACCCCAAAAGCCCAACAACACTGTAGAAATAAAACTATAAATTAATTTCCTCTTGTACTAAACAAAGCGCAAACGTTTAATGATGCACATTTCCCAGCGCTGGCATATTTCAGTTAATAAGTTCAATAAAGAGATATTTTTCTATCTTTTGTGCATTTTTTTTCAGTTGCAATTGCTCCAGCCACTTTCTTCTGGTTTCTTCGTGTCTTCTGCTAACTCTCCATCGTCTGCTGTCCATTTGTCCTTTCTTCACTCTTCTACATCTGCTTTAACATACTAATCTTTCTCCTTTTGCTCTTTCCTCATTCCTATTTCATCCACTCAAATTTTACACCTCCATCCTCAATCCCCACTTACTCTCCCAATATCCGGCCAATTGTAGATTTGTCTTCCCTCCCACACAAAATATTTTTCCCTCTCCATTTCACTCTCCCAGCTTCATCCCATTCTAATCCTCCCCCAACATCAGCTCCCTTCTAGTTCCAGCCCCACCCAGCATCCGCTCCCTTCTAGTCTCTGCATCAGCCCATTTCCAGTCCTAGCTCCCCCATCGGAGTCCCTCCATCAGCTCATTTCCAATCCCAGCCCCCCATAAGCCCATTTCTAGTCCTATCCTAGCCCTCTATCAGCCCATCTCCTGTCCTAGCCCCCCTCACTCAGCCCATTTCCAGTCCTAGCTCCCTCCCCTCACAGCCCATTTCCATTCCAAGCCCCCCTCCCCATCAGCTATTTGTAGTTCAAGCCTTCCTTCCACTCAGCCCATTTCCATTCCAAGCCCCCGTCCACTCAGCCCATTTCCAGTCCTAGCCCCCCATAGCCCATTACCAGTCCTAAGCCCCCCATCAGCCCACTTCCAGTCCTAAGCCCCCCATCAGCCCACTTCCAGTCTTAGCCCCCCATAGCCCATTACAGTCCTAACCCCCATCAGCCCATTTCAAGTCCTAGCTCCCCCATCCGAGTCCCTCCATCAGCTCATTTCCAATCCCAGCCCCCCCATCAGCCCATTTCTAGTCCTTTCCTAGCCCCACCATCATCAGCCCATGTCAAATCCTAGCTCTCTTCCAATCAGCCCATTTCCAATCCAAGCCCCCATGAGCCTTCTTCCAGTTCTAGACCCTCCATGAGTCCATTTCAATCCAAGCTCCCCCAACAGCCCATTTCCAGTCCTATCCTAGCCCTCCATCAGCCCATTTCCTGTCCTAGCCCCCCTCACTCAGTCCATTTCCAGTCCTAGCTCCCTCCCCTCACAGCCCATTTCCATTCTAAGCCCCCGTCCCCATAAGCTATTTGCAGTTCAAGCCCTCCTTCCACTCAACCCATTTCCAGTCCTAGCCACCCCCCCAGCCCATTACCAGTCCTAGCCCCCCATAGCCCATTACCAGTCCTAAGCTCCCCATCAGCCCACTTCCAGTCCTAAGCCCCCCCATCAGCCCACTTCCAGTCTTAGCCCCCCATAGCCCATTACCAGTCCTAACCCCCATCAGCCCATTTCAAGTCCTAGCTCCCCCATCTGAGTCCCTCCATCAGCTCATTTCCAATCCCAGCCCCCATCAGCCCATTTCTAGTCCTTTCCTAGCCCCACCATCATCAGCCCATGTCAAATCCTAGCTCCCCTCTACTCAGCCCATTTCCAATCCAAGCCCCCATGAGCCTTCTTCCAGTTCTAGCCCCTCCATGAGTCCATTTCAATCCAAGCCCCCCCAACAGCCCATTACCAGTCCTATCCTAGCCCTCCATCAGCCCATTTCCTGTCCTAGCCCCCTCACTCAGCCCATTTCCATTCTAAGCCCCCGTCCCCATCAGCTATTTGCAGTTCAAGCCCTCCTTCCACTCAGCCCATTTCCAGTCCTAGCCACCCCAAGCCCATTACCAGTCCTAGCCCCCCTAGCCCATTACCAGTCCTAAGCCCCCCATCAGCCCACTTCCAGTCCTAAGCCACCATCACCCCATTTTCAGTCTTAGCCCCCCATAGCCCATTACCAGTCCTAACCCCCATCAGCCCATTTCCAGTCTTAGCCTCCCCACAGCCCATTCCAGTCCTAACCCCCCATTAGCCCATTTCCAGTCCTAGCCCCCATAGCCCCTTTACAGTCCTTAGCCCCCCCATAGCCCATTACTAGTCCTAACCCTCCATCAGCCCATTTCCAGTCTTAGCACCCCCATAGCCTATTACCACTCCTAACCCCCCATCAGCACATTTCCAGTCCTAGCCCCCCATAGCTCATTACCAGTCCTACCCCCATCAGCCCATTTCCAGTCTTAGCCCATCCCATAGCCCATTACATCCTAACCCCCCCTCCATCAGCCCATTTCCAGTCTTAGCCCCCCATAGCCCATTACATCCTAACCCCCCCCATCAGCCCATTTCCAGTACTAACCACCCATCCGCCCATTTCGAGTCTTAACCCCTCCCATCAGCCCACTTCCAGTCTTAGCCCCCTCCTAGCCCATTAGTAGTCCTAATCCCCCCATAGCCCCGTACCAGTCCTAACCCCTTCCCCCATCAACCCACTTCCAGTCTTAGCCCCCATAGCCCATTACCAGTCCTAAGCCCCCCATAGCCCATTACCAGTACTAAGCCCCCATCAGCCCACTTCCAGTCCTAAGCCCCCCATTACCCCATTTCATTCTTATCCCCCCCATAGCCCATTACCAGTCCTAATCCCCATTAGCTCATTTCCAGTCCTAGCCCCCCCATAGCCCATTACCAGTCCTAAGCCCCCATCAGCCCACTTCCAGTCCTAAGCCCCCCATCACCCCATTTTCAGTCTTAGCCTCCCCACAGCCCATTCCAGTCCTAACCCCCATTAGCCCATTTCCAGTCCTAGCCCCCCATAGCCCAATTCCAGTCCTAGCCCCCCCCATAGCCCATTACTAGTCCGAACCCTCCATCAGTGCATTTCCAGTCTTAGCACCCCCATAGCCTGTTACCACTCCTAACCCCCCATCAGCACATTTCCAGTCCTAGCCCCCCCATAGCTCATTACCAGTCCTACCCCCCATCAGCCCATTTCCAGTCTTAGCCCCCCATAGCCCATTACATCCTAACCCCCCCATCAGCCTATTTCCAGTCCTAACTACCCATCAACCCACTTCCAGTCTTAGCCCCTCATAGCCCATTAGTAGTCCTAACCCCCCATAGCCCATTACCAGTCCTAACCCCCTCCCCCATTAACCCACTTCCAGTCTTAGCCCCCCATAGCCCATTACCAGTCCTAAGCCCCCCATAGCTCATTACCAGTCCTAATCCCCATTAGCCCATTTCCAGTCCTAGCCCCCACAGCCCATTACATCCTAACCCCCATCAGCCCATTTCCAGTCTTAGCTCCCCCATAGCCCATTACATCCTAACCCCCCCATCAGCCCATTTCCAGTCTTTACCCCCCCCACATCAGCCCACTTCCAGTCTTAGCCCCCCATCAGCCCACTTCCATTCTTAGCCCCTCTATAGCCCATTAGTAGTCCTAACCCCCCCATAGCCCATTACCAGTCCTAACCCCCTCCCCCCATCCACCCACTTCCAGTCTTAGTCCCCCCCATAGCCCATTACCAGTCCTAACCCCCCTCCCCCCATCAGCCCTGATAGATTTAAAAAAACAAACCGGCTGCTGCTGCCGCTGCCGCTGTGGCAGCGGCAGAATCAAATGTCCCGCCACGGGGCCCCACCTGCCCGGCAGAGCCTCCCTTCAGCATCAGCTCCTGAGTCCCTCCCAATACGCGGGCTTTCAGAGCCGCAAGAGTTTCCCTTTCTTCTCGCGGCTCTGTTAATCTCGTCGGGGCTGATGGGATTTCCCATCAGCCCCGGCGGGCGTAACAGAGCCGCGAGAGGTCAGAGAAACTCTCCTCTTCGCGGCTCTGAAAGCCCACGCATTGGGAGGGACTCGGGAGCTGATGCTGAAGGGAGGCTCTGCCGGGCAGGCGGGGCCCCGCGGCGGGACATTTGATTCTGCCGCTGCCACGGCGGCAGTGGCAGCCGGTTTGTTTTTTTAAAATCTGTTTGGGCTAAGGTAGAATGTTTTTTGCGCGGGGCCCTGTGCAAAAAACGTTCTTGCTCAATGGATGGGCCGGCCCTGTTCCCTATACCCTTCATCAACTCCACTCATCAAGTAAATCATTGTTATCTATGCCATTCTCTTCTGCTGCCACCTCCAGCCTCCCTTCCTTCCTCCTTGCTGCACTGTAGGCCTGGAATAGACTACCTGCGTTAATATCATGTGTCATCCTTGGTCCTATTCAAATCCAGGCTAAAAATCATCTCTTCCAGGCTATCTTTGGATCCTGACCCCCTTATTCTCCTGTCATCACCCATTGTATTTTAGTCATTTCCCCAAGAATTCTCTTGACCCCCCGGTTCTGTTTGTCTTAGCAGATTGTAAGCTTTGAGCAGGGACTGTCTTTGTGTACTTGTACAGTGCTGCATATACCTAGTAGCACTATATAAATAAGCAGCAGTGATAGTAGTAAGGATTTTGGCTCATGCCTTTTTCAGTAGTTCAAGGTGAGTTATATTTTGGCACAGTAGGTATCTTTCTGTCCCCGAGAGCTTGCAATCTGAGGCGATGGGTTAAATGATTTTCCCATGATCATAAGGAGTGGCAGTGGAATTTGAACCATGGCTTCCTTGGTTCATAACCCTCTATCCATGAGACTACTGCTCCACTTCATACTAACTGCATTACACTTTTTTCTGCCACCCTTTGTTAGCATGTGGTAACCAGCTCCACTTGAATTGTAACCCATGCCCATTCCCTATCTCATTCTGTGTTTTGCACTTAACACGGGAATTAGTGCACACTGTCAAGCTGTAACACTAATTTAGTGCACATTAATTACCATGTTAACTGCTTTAGTAAATAGGGTCCATTGTTTTTTGATTGGCATATTAAAGTTTGTATTCTTTAAATTCTAATGCATTATATATTTCTGTTTTAGTATTTACCATTTTTACTTGCTGGGGTTCTCTGGTCCGCTTCACTCCTGCTAGTTTTTTTCTTGCAGTAGGTTAGCCTCTGTTTTTGCAAAGCCTTATTTCAATTCTATCATTCCTATAAAGGGGTCTAGACTTTGACATTGCTGTTGGAACAGAAGAGAAGACTCTGGTGTGTTCCACAAGAATTCATCGAGGGGGAGCAGGGCAATATAAATGTTTACATAGGGCAGCAAAAAGTAGCACTCACCCTGCTTTTTAAATGTAGAAAATAGCCATAAAAAATCTGCTCAAAGCTTGATTATAGATTTCACACTAGTTCAGTTCAGTAGGTCAGTTATTTACACTTGAGATGGCTATTGGGCTTTGGATAGGAGTGCTGGTATCAGATTTGTTGGTTTTAGTTTTTTGTGACTCTTTAGGGGGGTTGGGGTGGGTTGTTTTAATTAGTGAGAATTTAGGTTTGGGAATTCCAAACACCAAACCTGAAACCCAGAGATGAAATTACATCACTTATGCTTGCAAAGCCCATGAATTGCTTAACTGCTTGCTGTGCTCTCACTTGTGGAAGAAATCCCTTTATGCTATTAGCAATCAATATGCATTTGTGATATGACCTTTTCAGTTCCTGTTCCTTATGAAGTGCTAGCTTCAGTTCAGGCTCAGTTTTATTTTCAGTGTGTCTAATGAGACCAGAATTTGTTTTCTAGTTATATTTTTTCCAAACATGCTGCTAGATAGTAGTCATGTGTTAACAGTAAACTTGAAAGATTTTATAGCAGGGTATTGCAACATATTTTAAGAAGCTATAAAATACGAAGTTACACCTAGGGCTAGATGTACTAAGCATATTCCCTGGGGGGACACAGTGGAAAAACTCTTGGGTACATCTGGAAAACAGTGGGGCTTCTTGACTAAACACACCAGTAGCATTCATTTGGGCCATTAAATGAACGCAGAAGACCATGCCAACTTCAGGGAATATGTGTCTATTCCTCTGCTGTTGGTGTATGACTAATGTGCAGCATAGCACAATCTGGCATATGGGTGCACTTAATGCCACCTCAATGGATGGCACTAAGTGCATCCTCACTAACATTTGTGGTTAGTGAGTGTCCATAATGAATGCTAACCATGATGGACTGTCAATGGACATTTGTCGCCCCAACCAACAAGTTTCTGCCCAATATTTTTTCATTCAATGCGTAATCAAACTCTGGAATTCATTACTGGAGGATGTAGTAAAAGCTGTTAGTGTAGCTGGGTTTAAAAAAGGTTTTGACAAGTTCCTGGAAGAAAGGTCCATAAATCATTATTAAAGGGGACCTTGGAAATCCACTGCTTGCCCCAATACCCAGGGGCGGTTCTTCCATTAGGCCACCTGAAACGACAGCCTCAGGTGGCACTCTGATGGAGGCAGCATTCTGGCTCTGTTTTAATTTTAGATTTTGCAGCCTCTGGCCTGCCTCTGATTCCCCCTGCGGTAAGGCAGAGGCAGGCCAGAGGCTGCAAAATCTAAAATTAAAACAGAGCTGGAGTGTCATCGCTGGACAAATTGGCCTGACCGCTTGCAGGAAACCTGCAAGCGATAAGGCTGATTCATGCGGTGGCAACGGCAGCACTCCAGCTGTTTTCATTTTAAATTTTGCTGCCTCTGGTCTGCCTCTGCCTTCCTGCTGCTTTTTTTCTCGCTGCAAGCATTCTCGAGGAAAGAAAAAGCAGCAGGAAAGCAGAGGGAGGCCAGAGGCGGCAAAATCTAAAATAAAAACAACTGGAGTGCCACTGCTGCCGCCAGATGAGAGGTACAGGTGGAGAGAGTGGGGACAAGAGGAGGACAAGTGAAAGACAAAGAGGAGAGGGGGGAATGCTGGACAAAGGGGTAGACAGTGGGACATACTGGGCAAAGGGGAGAGACAGGGGGCAAATGTTGGACAAAGGGGGGAGACAGGAAACAAATGTTGGGGAAAGGGGGAGACAGGGGGACATACTGGACAAATGGAGAGACAGGGGGACAAGTGCTGGACAAAGGGGGGAGATGGGGCAAGTGCTAGCAAAGGGAGAGACAGGGGACATACTGGACAAAGGGGAGAGATGGGGCAAGTGCTAGAAAAAAGGGAGAGACGGGGCAAATGCTGGACAAAGGGGAGATAGGAGGACATACTGGACAATGGGGAGAGACAGGGAAGCAAGTGCTGGAAAAGGGGTGAGACAGGGGAAAATGCTGGACAAAGGGAGAGACAGGGGGACAAGTGCTAGACAAAGGGGAGGGACAGGGAGGCAAGTGCTGGACAAAGAAGGGAGATGGGCAAGTGCTAGACAAAGGGGAGAGACAGGGGGCAAATGATGGACAAAGGGGGAGATGGGGGAAAGTGCTAGACAAAGGAGAGAGACAGGGGACAAATGCTGGATAAAGGGGGAGATGGGGGACAAGTGCTGGACAACGGGGAGAGACAGGGGGACATAATGGACAAAGGGGGAGACAGGGGAACAAGTGCTAGACAAAGGGGAGAGACGGGGAGGCAAGTGCTAGACAAAGGGAGAGACAGGGGGATATATTGGACAAAGGGGAGAGACAGGGGGAAAATTTTGGACAAAGGGGGGAGAGAGGGGGACATACTGGACAAAGGGAAGAGACAGGGGAAACTGCTAGACAAAGGGGAGAGACGGGACAAATGCTGGACAAAGGTGGAGACGAGGGACAAGTGCTGGACAAAGGGGGAGACAGGGGGACATACTGGACAAATGGAGAGACAGGGGGACAAGTGCTGGACAAAGGTGGAAGATGGGGCAAGTGCTAGACAAAGGGGAGAGACAGAGGGGCAAATGCTGGACAAAAGGGGAGACAGGGGGACATACTGGATAAAGGGGAGAGACAGGGGCAAATGCCAGACAAAGGGGGGAACAGGAGGACATGCTGGACAAAGGGGGAGACCGGGGGCATACTGGACAAAGGGGGAGACAGGAGGACAAATGCTAGACAAAGGGGAGAGACAGGGAAGCAAGTGCTGGAAAAGAGGTGAGACAGGGGAAAATGCTGGACAAAGGGAGAGACAGGGGGACAAGTGCTAGACAAAGGGGAGAGACAGGGGGGCAAGTGCTGGACAAAGAAGGGAGACGGGGCAAGTGCTAGACAAAGGGGAGAGACAGGGTGGCAAATGATGGACAAAGGGGAAAGACGGGGGAAGTGCTAGACAAAGGGGAGAGACAGGGGACAAATGCTGGATAAAGGGGGAGATGGGGGACAAGTGCTAGACACCGGTGAGCGACAGGGGGACATACTGGACAAAGGGGGAGACAGGGGAACAAGTGCTAGACAAAGGGGAGAGACGGGGAGGCAAGTGCTGGACAAAGGGAGAGACAGGGGGATATACTGGACAAAGGGGAGAGACAGGGGGCAAATGCTGGACAAAGGGGAGAGAGAGGGGGACATACTGGACAAAGGGAAGAAACAGGGGAAACTGCTAGACAAAGGGGAGAGACGGGACAAATGCTGGACAAAGGGGGAGACGGGGGCAAGTGCTGGACATAGGGGGAGACAGGGGGACATACTGGAGAAAGGGGGAGATAGGGGAACAAGTGCTAGACAAAGGGGAGAGACGGGGAGGCAAGTGCTGGACAAAGGGAGAGACAGGGGGATATACTGGACAAAGGGGAGAGACAGGGGGCAAATGCTGGACAAAGGGGAGAGAGAGGGGGACATACTGGACAAAGGGAAGAGACAGGGGAAACTGCTAGACAAAGGGGAGAGACGGGACAAATGCTGGACCAAGGGGGAGACGGGGACAAGTGCTGGACATAGGGGGAGACAGGGGGACATACTGGACAAAGGGGGAGACAGAGGGACAAGTGCTAGACAAAGGGGAGAGACAGGGGGGAAATGCCGGACAAAGGGGAGAGACAGGGGGACACATGCTGGACAAAGGGGGAAACAGGGGACACATGCTGGACAAAGGGGGTGAGAGGGGACAAATGCTGGACAAATACTGGGCAAGGGGGGAGGAGAGAGAAGAGGACAAATGCTGAACAACACTGGAGGGGGGCAGGGGGACAAATGCTGGACAACAGGGGAGGAGGCAGAAAGACATGGTGGAGGGGGAAGCAGGGAGCCAAATGTTGGATGGGGGAAGTAGAGAGATATGGTAGACAATGGGGCGGGGGGTGGGGGGGGGGGGTTGGAGATAGGAGGACAAATGCTGGACAACACAGAGGGAAAGATGAGCTGGGGAATGGAAGGACTGGAGGGTGAAGGTTGAAAAGCGTTAGGTAGATGGCATAAAAAAGAGGGAGATTGAGAACTGGATAGTAAGGAGTAGTGAAATCTGGGTGGCCAGAGAGAGAGAGAGAGAGAAATAAATAGAAGAAAGGTGGAAAGAAAAAAAATCTGTATCCAAGATGGAAGGAAGTGAAGAAAACAAAAGGGGGACAAGAAATGGCAGATGGAGTCGAGACCATAGAAAGAGAGTTAAGAGAAGACATAAAAAAGCAGAAGCTTCAGATCGAGACCAGCATGATCAGAGTATAAAATGGTCAGACAACAAAGGTAGAAAAATAATTTTATTTTCAAATGCGTGATTGGACTTTGCACTATTTTTAGGATGACGTAAAATATCTCGGGGTCACCATAGACAAAAACCTAAATCTCCAATCACACATAACCAAAACAGCAGCAAAAGCATACCACCGATTAAAAGTCATCAGATGACTCAAGCCAATCCTCAGCCAAGAACATTTCTGCACTGTTTGCCAGGCAGTCATCACCCCCATACTGGACTACGGTAACTCACTATATCAAGGTCTGCCCAAACAGTCTGGCCACGCACTACAACTAGTGCAAGACACTGCAGCACGCATAATCACAGGCACGGCCAAATATGAGCACATAACACCAGTACTCCGTCAGCTCCACTGGCTTCCTATAAGGGCAAGGGCAAAATTCAAGGCAACACTAATCATTTTCAAAACCTTACACCACTGCTCTGCAGAAATACTTCAGAAATCAATAACCAGAGACACAAACAATAGACCCAGACAAACCCAGGGCAGCAACAGACTACGCACCCCAGCTGGATACCACAAAATGAAACAAGCAACGTCCAGAAGAACAATATCACTCTTGGCACCGGACCTATGGAACTCTCTCCCTGAGGAACTAAGAGCACAAAATGACCTCAAGGACTTCCGCAAGTCCCTCAAGACATACCTGTTCATTGAATCATTTGAACAAATACGATAACCCCTTCACACACTGACTTGCCACACGGACACAGAAAACCAAAGACCCAATCCTGGGACCCATGTATGTCTCGGAACCCCTATGTTAAATGTAGTCCCCGTTATGTCCCTAACCGCCTTGATTGAAGAATAAGATGGTATACAAAACTGGCTAAATAAATAAATAAAATATTTTACACAGTACAGGGAAATGAGTCTTTTATTTCCCTGGTATTGCAATGTATGCAGAATCTGTCTTCTTGGGCTTTCAATTCAATTTTTGTCTGCATATTTTTATTTTCACTTTAGGTTATCCTCACTTATTCTGTACTTGGCGAGGGTCTGTGTTCTGAGTGTGTGACTGAGGCCAGGTGTTCTGTTAACATGGAGATTGTATGAAGGGACCTGTACTGTAGTAATTTTGATTTTTCAATCGGTGTATGGATGTTCTAGGACCCACTACAGTATTTATAGTGCTGCTTTTATCTGGGTAGGCCCCTTGTTGTATGAGTTTTGGAAGTTTATGCTGGTATGATATGGCTGATTTGGCCTTGTAGATCATTGGTGACTTTTATAGGGCTTTGTATTAGTTCACAATATGCTTGGTATTGGAGAATATTTGTTAGTGAAATGGCCAGAATCAGATTTTTTTTTTTAATTAGATATTGAGTTTTGTGGGTGGATGTCCTAGTTCTACTCTGCACCCATTGTTGAGAGTGGGTGTGTTTGGGGGGGGGGGGGGGAGTCTGTGAATGCAAAATATATGTTCAAAAAGAAAAAGCAACAACCATAACAGTTTATAACAACAAAATAAAAATGAGTTATTTAATTTGGTGTTATAAACTGTACAGTGGTTCTCGCTCTCTCTTTTAGTTCTGAGGTATGCAAACATCTTTTTATTTCCTCCACATTATCTAATTAACTTTTTGATTTGGTTCAGTCCCTGACTGCAGTTTTGAGAAATCCCCCCCCCCCCCTCCCCAGACTTGGGATGGAGGGTGCCATCTCATCCCTTGCCTCAGGCAGCAGATTGCCTTGAACTGTCCCTGGTGTAACCTGTGTCTTTTGGGGAAACTGCTAGGTACTTGTGGCCTAGCTTGGCCACTGTCGGAAACAGGATACTGGGCTTGATGGAGCTTGGTCTGATCCAGCATGGCATATTTTATGTTCTCAAGTTAAGTTCTTTTGTTTCTGGATTATGGTACATACGCACAAGTGTTTGCATAAATGCAAACCTCTCCCAGCCCTGCGCTGAGGAATGCATCTGCTGAGTTTGGATAAAGTGATGTATGTGCATATGTAGATAGAACTTGTACAATTTTAAAAGTACCTACTTCCATGCAAGGGAATTTTAGAATAGCTTGCCTATATGTAAAGGCCATGTAGGTACCTATATTTACAGTTCAGTCGATATGTTAAGCTCTACTTTTCACCTTCAAGATGATATACATCGAAAAATTCCTATGTTACAACACATCCTTAACTTTATATGAATATGCAGTTGGGTCTCAGAACCGGACTAGGGCGACTTATTAAACACATATATTCATATGGAAAATGCGCCCAAACCTCACATCAATGACCCAACTAGTTGCTTATTTATTAGGCAATTGCCTTATTAAACACATATGAATATATGTGTTTAATAAGTCGCCCTAGTCCGGTTCTGATTGAAATTGTGGACATGTACATCTGTTCAGGAGCAGGCATAAATGTTAGCATGTAATGTGTATGCATACACATTTTCTAAAATAGGTACTACAGGCACATTGCAACTTTGCCTGCACTCCACCTAAACTCTTCTCCTGAATCCGCCTATTCAAGTTACGTAGGAACATGTGCTAATTTTATCATGTGCACCTTTATGCATGAGTTAATTTCATAAGAGACCTTTCACACACGTATTTGACATATAGGCACAAAAGATCCTTCATAAAATTACCTCCATAAAGGCGGAAAACAGATTTTTAAATTATAGTTAGGAACAGTTATTTTCAACAGCATTTTCATGAGCTTTTATACAGTCAATGTGCACATATGCACAGTTTTGACCTTGGTTGAGTAGGGATGTTCCCGGGGGAGGGGATGGTCAGGAACTTGCACTTTGTGTATCTTTTTGAACATTTGAGCATATGCATGCAAATTAATCCTGAAAATTGATGTCTGTGAAAGAGAAGGTGTAAGCATCAGTGCATATATTCTAGGGGTGTGCTTTCATTTTCAATGGAAGTGGCGAAGTGGGCGCAAAGGGAAATGATATTTTCATGTCTCATTTCTTGGCAAGAGTGCATACCATTGCTCAATAGCATGCGGTCTTGCCAGAAAAGAATACAATATGAAAAAAGTTGAAAAAACAAAACCAAACAAAAAAAATGAGAATTTTCGGACACCTCCTAATTTATTTGTTACAATTTCTATACCGCGATTTCCAATGATCAATTGCAGTTTATATTCCTAATATATTCCTTGGAGTGGCTCTCAGCAGGGAAGTACACACATACTTCTGCTTTGCAAATCCAGCAAAGCCCACACACTGTACTTTTTATCCATGTACACAGTTATAAAATCACTCCCTCTAATCCAAACCCTTTTAGTGCTACCATAGCTCCAATAAATGTGTCTAAAAGTAATAAAGATTTAGCTAGAAGAGAAGGCAAGTAACCCCTGCCTTGTTACTGCATTCCATCTTAGTTGGAAGTCATTACTAGTAAAACGTTTTGGAGGATGCTCTAGAGCAGGGGTCTCAAACTCAAATTGCTTTGAGGGCCAAATGAGGACTTCTAAAATAACCCGGGGGCCGCATGAGATGTGGGACCTCATTTGCATAAGGGACCTCATTTGCATAAATATTTGCATAATGTTACCATACCCTAACTTTTAGTAAACATGCCTCTTAATGAGTGCATGAATAAAGAAAGACTAAAAGATTTCTACATTACTATAATCCAGTGCCAACCGCCAGGCACATTAGGAACTACTACTGCTGTCCCGATCGCTCTCACCCTGCCGCCGCGGCACCTGAACCCTGCACCCAGAAGAGTCTGCTGGCCCCTTTAAGACTGGCTCCCCCTCCAGAATTCACTAGACCTAGCCGTGCCTAGCATTGCCTGCATTCTCCTGCTCTGGAGCCCCCAATGCTGCTCCCCTATCCTGCCACCATCTACTACTGTAAGTCCTGATGCCGTCAGCCAGTCCCATGAGCAACAGCAGATCCAGATGTGTGGTGACCATAATTGTACACAGTACTCAAGGTGCGGTAGCACTATGAAGCAATAGAAGCATTATAATACACTTTAATTTATTCTCCATTTCTTTTCTAATAATTTATAGCATTCTATTTGCATTTTAAGTACCTCTGCACACTATGCTGAGGATTCTGTTTCCTGAATGGTGACTTCTAATGTGGTACCTAGCATTTTATAGCAAATATTTGGATTATTCTTCCCTATATGATTAGTTTTCACTTATCTACATTAAATTTCATCAGCCATCCAGATGCCCGGTCTCATAAGGTCCCACTGCAGTTCCTTACAATCTGCTCGCGATCTAATGGCTCCGAACATTTTTGTGTTACCTGCAGATTTGGTCATCTCATTTGTTTTTTCCAGTTCATTTCTAAATATGCTAACATGCACTGGTCCTAATGCAAATTCTTAGGGCACTCCACTATTTACTACTTTGCGGGCCCCTCTGCCTGCTCTGAGTCCTCTCCTCCCTGCAGCATCAGTTCCAAAAGCGGCGGCTTTTCAGAGCCGCGAAGAGAGAGAGTTTCTCTCGCGCGGTTCTGAAGAGCAGCGAGAGAGTCTTCAGAACCGCGCGAGAGAAACTCCCTCTCTTCGCGGCTCTGAAAGCCGCCGCTTTTGGAGCTGATGCTGCAGGGAGGAGAGGACTCAGAGCAGGCAGAGGGGCCCGCGGGACGCTTAATACTGCGGCGGCAAGTTTGGAACTTTTTTTTTTTTTTAAGACGCCGGTAAGTGCTTCGCGGGCCGCACAAGATGCTCTCGCGGGCCGCATGCGGCCCGCGGGCCGCGTGTTTGAGACCCCTGCTCTAGAGCAGTGCTTCCCAAATATTTTTTGGCTATGACCCCACTTAAGAGAATAAAAACAAAACAAAACCATAGAGTCCCAGCCCTCACTTCTTTCCAGGTCAGTCTGTAGTGTCAGCTATTGACATTGCTGAAGTCCTTGCCTCCTGCTGAGCCAATGCAGGCTGAGTTATAGCATCCCATCACCCTGCATGCCTATGATGACACTCTCTAGGGTGTGTTTTTTTTGACAACTGTGGTCATGATCTCAAATGAGGATTTTGTGACACCATTTGGGATCATGATGCACAGAATGGGAACTACTGCTCTAGAAATATTCATCTAGAAAGAGTTAGGATCATTAGGAATTAGCAGCTATCTAGTGTTACTTGGACATACCAGAGAATGTTAGTATCACGGGTGTTGATTAGAGGTTGGCAAGGTGGGCAACTGCCTAGGGGGTCAGGGCCTGGAAGTGTCTACATGCCTCATTAGAGGATTGATTGCATGTGAGCGCTTCATGGTCACACCATAGTTGCAGGAATACTTCTGAACGTTTACAGTACCACTAGTAGGTGACCACACTATCCGAGGAGGACTCAAGCAGTTTGACTCTTAGGGGTATGTTTACTAAAACCCCGCTAATGTGTGGGCCGCGCTAGTGTGCGGGTGCCATATAAGGAGTAGGCGTTTCTTTCTGAAAAAGAAAAACCGTGATTTAAATATGCGCTAAGGTGCACGGCGCCCATGTGTGCCCCGCACATTAGCGCATGAGAAAGCTGCGCGGGAGGCATAAGTGGCGCTGATGTGCAAGCAGAAGAGCAGAGCCACAGCACAATGGTTAAGACAGTGACCAATGGTGCCGGGATTAGGGGTTCAATCCCCACAGAACCCCATGAACACAGCTGGCTGAGGCATTACTTTAGGAGCCAGTTTAATATTGGGCAGCATAAGGCAGCGTGCTGATGCTTTAGGAGGCATTTTAATATTGGAAGGCATAAGGCGGCGCGCTGATGTGCAAGCACAGGAACAGAACCACAGCACAATGGTTAAGACACTGACCAATCCCCCACAGTGCCCAATGAACAAGGCTGGCTGAGGTATTATGGGGAAGATTGCTTTAGGAGGCATTTTATTTTTATTTTAATTATCACTACTAGCAAACGCACTCTCAAAGCGTGTTAACATAAGGCGCCCCATAAGGCACATTTTAAGGTGCACTGTCCGCCAAGGCACCCTAGAATGTTGCTTATAGGGCACTTTATAGGGTGCCGTATGAGGTACCGCAAGGTCAGAGTACTGTTTTTGATGGCAGCACTGTGCAGTGTAAGGAATGAAAAGCATAAGTAGGTGCGCTGACATGCAAGGAGGAGCAGCAGTGGAGCACAATGGTTAAGGCAATGACTGCTAATACAGGGGTCATGAGTTTGCTCCCCAGGGTGCCTAATACGTAAGGCTGGCTGAGGCATCAGCTTTGCAATGTATGTTTTGTTTCCTGCAGCACTTTATTTTTATTTTATTAATTGCTGCCAGCAAACACGCCCTCACGTGCCGTAATTGAAAATGCTGTATAAGGCACCCTATAAGGCACTCCATAGGGCACATTATAAAGTGCACTGTCCGCCATGGCACCCTAAAATGTTCCCTACAGGGCACCCTATAAGTTGCGTCACAGGATAATGTATAGTGCACCTTATATGGACTGGAACCATAAGGTGCCCTATAGGGTGCCCTATAAAGCGCCCTCAGAGGCACCTTATGGGTACAGTACGCTGAGGGTGTTTTTGCTGGCAGCAAAAATGTACATTAAAAAGAGATAATGCTTTGGCCAGCCCTATCAAAGAACCCCACTGTGGGTTTGAACCCATGACCTCTGGCTTCACAGGCAGTGAAGTAACCATTGGGCTACAGCTGTTAGCAAGCCCCTGGCTGGCTGCAGAGAGCCTGCATGTCACCACACAGACAGTCTGCTGTGGTCACCAGGATAGGATTAGCCCACCCGTACCCATGATGCACTGCACATGCAAATCAGCTGTCCACAGATAAACACAAGATGGGGTATGCACCCCCATAGCACCTCGGCCTGGTAGGGGGAAGTGACCATGTGCACCCCCACAGCACCTCCGCCTGGTAGGGGGTACAGACCGTGTGTTTTACTGGCACAGAGTAGCTAAACACCGTCACATTGTGCAGGTACTGTGCTCACCCTGAGGGTGCGGTGAGGCGCCCAGCACCAGGTCCACAGCACCTTCCATGGCTGAAAGAGGCCATAATGCAGGTACAAAGCAGTGTTAATGTGTGAGATAGATAGCTTCTGCAGAAACACCTTGGACATATCTGTCTGTCTCAGGGGAAAAGACACCCTTCAGGGCAGTCAATGCAGCTCTGTACATAACCATAACACAATAGCAGACAGACATTAGGCCTGTACAGGTTAAGCTGCATCCCACCACTATCTGATATTCTCCTGTAGCAAGCCTTCAGCCACTGCACAGCACTCCATCAAGACACATACCAGCTGCAAACAGTCTGCTAGTTAGTCCATAGTGCATGCTCCTGGTGGAAATGCAAGCACCCAGAACTGGGATGGCAGCACACACGGAGCGTAGACCCTTCCAAAAATCATTTCTTTTTTTTGGAGCTTTCCAGGGAGTGTTTTTTATTGTTGCCCATTGATATCACTGTTGCCCAGCTGGATTATAATTTTTTAGAATTTTGATGGGGTCATTTTTAATTTTTATTTGCTATTTTGTTCTGTGCACATGTATCACACTGCTCACGTTTTTTAGGTTTCCCCGGTTTTGCTGTACATTGCTGACGGAAATGGTTTCTCTTCCCTTTAAATCGGCTCTAACGCGAGGTTTTCACTCGCGGTATTTTTTAGCTTGATTTTCAGCCCCGCTCCTGTGTAGGGAGCCTCTCCCCTCCCACTCTCCACCCATTGACCCCGTCCCTCTGCCCCTCGGGAGCCTTCCTCCGCCCTCGGAATGCCTTTCCACGCCTCTATTGCACTTCAGCGCGCCGCGCACTTGTGCGGGCCCGTTAGTGCAGCGCACACGTGTGCGGGGCACAAAAATGCACTATTAGCGTGCGCTAAGGTACCTTAGCGCACGCTCAAGTGCGCCCCGCACAATTGCGCGGTTTAGTAAACATACCCCTTAGAGGGATTCATTCCCCCCTTCTGCTGTCAAACCCCTGGGCTGCCTGCTGGCCTGGTGACAGGCCTGATTCGTATATGTTGCCACATGCCAGCTGATTTCAGTGTATATGCCATGTTCCTCCATGTGATTTCACAGATTAACATCTTATTTCAGTTAATCGACCCTAAATGTATAGGTTACCAGTCACAATTTAGCACACACTGAATTAGAACAAAATGATAACTTTTTTTTATTGTAGTGCATGAACTGGTTCAGTCTAGGAAAACACCTAGTGTGCAGCAGTGTTTCCGTGTA
This sequence comes from Ichthyophis bannanicus, assembly GCA_033557465.1. Classification (NCBI taxonomy): domain Eukaryota; kingdom Metazoa; phylum Chordata; class Amphibia; order Gymnophiona; family Ichthyophiidae; genus Ichthyophis; species Ichthyophis bannanicus. The sequence continues at coordinate 311,177,128 of CM066032.1, read as the reverse complement.
TACATGAATAATACCCATATGTGTTTATGAAGTATCAACAAGTTTATAATACATTACATCAGAGTTAATGTACCTTTTTCTTATCAGTATACAGTATTTGTACTATGCACAAGACAACACTATTAACTGATAAGATATAGCAGTTCCTGGCACTTATTAACTCGTCTCAGGATAAAGACTAAATATTCCTCTGAAATCTATTCCAGCTTTGCTTTGCTGTTGAACTCTGAGGTCCCTCAGACTACCCTGACCACCTTTGTGATTTGAGCTACTTTTGATAGTCCCGAGTCTGTGGAATCATGTCTTGCTAACTACCGTGAATCCTGTCTTAAGTCATTGGCAGCACAACATAGCTGAAGACACATCATAAGGTCAATAAATTCAATATTTGACAATTAAACATTTTATCATAAGTAAACCAGATGCCCTTGGATCTGATTTCTTTTTTTCTAGAAAATCAGACAGCTACATTTTCTAGGAAAAGCATATGGCAGTACATAGCAACTTGAAACAAAATGTTCTTTTCTATTCCTATCGGTCCTGCCAAGCCTAAACAGACAGTCTAATGTAATCCCCAGTTACTTGTTATACATACTTTTTAGCTTATCAGACTTCAGAATTGACTTGCTTTAAAAAATTCTTCTAGCATAGTTAATGACAGAAGATAAAGACCAATTGCCCTATTCAGTCTGACCAGATAATTAAGTCTTGGTTAGATCATCATCAATCATCTTGGTTAGCTGAGCACACACATTTCCACTACCCAAATACTACCAGCTCCTTCTCCCTTTGGGTCTCACCTTGATATCATATTAACTGTGCTCCTATTACCAGCATTCCCGAGCGGCTGTAGGAGTGGCCTAGCTATCATAGCAATAGACTATGAACCAGGGAATCCAGAATTCCAAACCTTTCTATCGCTGACATGCCTTAAAACCTTAGACAAATCATTTTTATCTTCTATTCCCTCAAACATCCACATAGATGTGGTTTTATAATAAGGAAGCACGTAAGCTAGGAAGGCATAAAAGTGCATATGTTCTGCCAGTTTTCTAAAGGCTGAAAATATAATCCAGTTCTGAGTAAGACAGATTCACAAGCAATGTTGAATGTACTAATATAAAAATAAAAGGGGAGAGAGTTAAAACAGCAAATAGTTTGGCATTGCTGTAATCCATGTTATAAATTTTAATCATTGGTTCCATGAACATCTTCATTTCTAACTATTTTTTTAGTACTGTAACCAACATGAAGAAAAAGGTTTGATAAACTTACATTGGTAATCACGATTCCTGTTGATTGATGATTGCGATGCTAAGTCATTTGTTGTTTTAGCTCTCTGGGTCTGATGGTCCCTTAATTTTTATATGAGCAAGTTTAACATTGTTTGTGAATCTGTTTTAATCTGGATAGGATTAGATTTTTCAGTACTAACACATTTTCTTTTACTCTTCCTTTGAAATTTTGTGTTTAGGTGCATGTTTACTAACATGCAATATAGTTTTGCACTTACGACATGTTAGGAGCAAAAATTAATGTGCAGAGCCTGTGTGGTAAATGTCAGGGCATAGTCAACACTTCCCCAACATCTACCACAAAGGGTAGACATGTGGCACAGATGCACCCATGCTATCTGCCAATGGACTAATTGCAGGACCCCGTGCTAAAACATTTAAAATGCCCCGATCCAGGCACGGGTTCTCAATAACAAGTCCTATTGCTCCAATCAACTGTCGACACTACTACTACTGATCATTTATAGAGCACTACAAGGCATATGCAGCACTGCACAGATACATGTGAAGACTGTCCCTGCTTGTCAGAGCTTACAATCTAGTTAAGACAGACAATACAACAGCTATGGACAAGGAAACAACTAGGAAGGGAAGGAGACACATAGAAGACTGGGCAGATCAGGATTCAAAAGCAGCTTTAAAGAGGTGAACTTTCAGCATGGATTTGAAAAGGATCAGGGATGAAGCCTGACATACAGACTCTGGTAGTTTGTTCCAGACATAAGGAGCAGCAAGGTGAAAGGATAGATGTCTGGAGTGGCAGTAAAAGAAAAGGGCATAGACAGTAACAAGCCACCAGAAGAGTAGATACTGAAAAAGATGGTGAGTCAATGAAGTGACTTGGGGTTATATGAGCATATTGGGGTTGGCAGAAGATTAGCCGTGCAACTGAGTTTTAAACAGATTGAGGGGGAGAGAGATGATTCAGAGGGATACCAGCAAGAAGGAGGTTGCAATAGTCAAAATGTAAGGTGACTAAAGCATGGATAAGTGTCATAGTAGTTAAGAAAAGAAGGGACAAATTTGCTGATGTTACAGAGAAAGAGATGACAAGTTTTAGCTATCAGTTGTATGTTTGTGGAGATGGAGAGGAAGGAATCAAAGAGAACCCAAATTTGCAGGCTGAAGAAACAGGGAGTAGAAGAGCATCATCCACAGAGGCTGAAAAAGGTGGGTTGATCCACTGGATTCTTTTTGTCTTGTGAATCTGACTACTACTAATAATCATTTATATAGTACCACTAGGCATATGCAGCACTGTACAAATACATATAAAAGACAGTCCCTGCTACACAGAGCATACAATCTGCTAAGAGAAATGGAACAAAAGGGGCTGAAGAAATCTTAGGGAAATGATTAAAAATACATATGAGTGAAGGCTTGCTATAGAGATTTACTCCAGAGGGTTTTCTTTTTGCCATGTTCTTGTATAAAAATTCTATGAAACCATATCAAAATATACTATGCAATGATGTGTCCTGCACAATTCCCCGGAACTTTCATGGGACATGGCTGATGTTTCAACATAGGTGTTGTGAATATGTGCACTTGTATGAATGCTATGTGCAAAAATACATGGTTCACAGATTCTTATCTGGGTGGTGCACAGTGATGTGTCAGTGCATTACATGACTACCATCTGTCTAACCTTGATGTGAATGATGTGGTCATATGTGGCCTGTCTATTGAAAACCAGTGTCCATACACACAAATGAGAGGGCGCAGTATCTAGCCAGGTATGACACAATTATCTGACACACCACAGAGACCCTATACTGGAAAGATAGATCTCCAGGAACAAGCAGGAATGAGTCTTCACATATGGGTACATCGGTACCGACGGAGTCTGCGCGGGAACGCTTCCCAGCGTCCAATCAGAAAGCTTTTGGAAGCATCCCAACACGCCTGCGTGCTGCCTTCCCGCCTTCCCAACTGCCTCTGCTCAGTTTTCGTTTTTCCGCGGAGCCGGCAGGACATCCTCCTGTCACCGCAGAAAATTCTTCTTTTATTTTTTATTTTTCTTGTGGTCGCGGCTGCCTTTCCCGACGCCACCGGTACCGCCGGTGTTTCTTTTTTATTTTCTTGTAAAAGTTTTCCTTTTTAAGGAATATTTTTTCTTCCTTAGTGTCTCACGGTTTCTCAGGCCTTCTAGGCCCCTCCATTTTCCTTTATGGAACCGCCAGCCACTTTCCCCAAGAAATGTACAAACTGTGGCGGTACAACTTTATTTTTAGACACTTACAATTGGTGTCTAACCTGCTTGAGTCCTGACCATTTTCCTCCGGAGCCCTCTGGCAATAGTATTGTGAGAAGAGGTTTTCAACATCGAGTTCCCCTCGACACGCGGTCCCCCTCCCAACTTCAGGGCACCGACCATATCTTCTTCTACACAAGATCAGGTAACCCAAAAACAGTCTGTTAAGACTAGCCAGTCCTCGAGCGGCAGTTCTCATGCACAGCATAGAGATGCCTATGGCCTTGTCCTCGAGAATCCACTGGCTTCAAAACCCCGGTGGGAGTCTTTGGCCTCCAAAGCCTGTGTGGGGTTTCAGGTTGTTCCTGAGGTTCACCCCTCACAGAACATACCTGAGCCATGCCCGGTGGTGGCATCCGCTTCGAGCGGTACTGATATCCCGGCATCGGCACTGGTGTTGGATGAAACATTCCTCACCAAGGATCGTCGTCTGGCATCCTCGGTACCTGTGGGACCGGTGGATACGCTCCAGACTGACCTTCCAGTATCGGTACCGGCACCGATACTAGTACCGACGTCGGTACCCTCCAGGCGTGCATCGATAGACTCGCTTCCTTCGATGCCGAGTCTGGAATCGATCTCCAGTCTGGAGGACTGGGTACCGACTCGCCTTGGTACCGACTCCAGTCGGTACCGAAGGCTCGGTTCCGATAATTCGGATCCGCATCTCTTGGTTCCTCCGATACCGTTAGAGTTGCCACTGGCTGGCCTTCATCCACCGGTATCAGATACGGTACCGAAGTCGGTACCGATATCCACATTACCATTGCTGTCGGTGCTTTCCATGCTTCTCTCGTCAGGCTCGCTTCCCTCGATGCCGAGTTTGGAATCGATCCCTAGCATGGACGATGTGTTACCGACTGTCGCTGGTCCTGACCTGCAGTACCAGCGACCATCCTCAAAGGATCCTATACTGCACCATTCAGGATCTTCTATTCCTATATATTTGGATAGATCCCTCGGTGCCATCGCTAGCTCTTCATCAGATCTAGCCTATCCAAAGGAAGTTCCCTCTGGGGATCCTTCTTTTCGGACTTTCCTCCTGGATATGGCAAAATCACTTGCCATTCCTATTCCTGGACAGGATCCTACACAAAGGAATACAGAATCCCTCTCTGTTCCTAGCAAAGCAAAGGAGAACATAATGCTTCCTTTGCATCCTTCCTTGCAGGATCTCCTTCTACGAATGTGGGAAGCTCCTTTAAAGGTACCCCCACCTTCCAAAGCAACTGATCTTCTATATCAGGTGCCCCCCTCTCCAGGGTTTCAAAACACTCAACTTCCTCATCATTCCATTGTGATAGAATCAGCAATGAGGCGGGTGAAGAGTAATAAAAAGCACTCTTCTTGTCCGCCAGGTCGTGAGTCTAAGACACTAGATGCCTTTGGACGTCAAACCTTCCAGACATCCATGCTTTCAGCAAGAATTCTCTCATATATTTTTTATATGGGTCTATCTCTTGAGGAGGTCACAAAGAAATTATATCTTTTGATTCCTTTTCTTCAAGAGCCCAAGAGTGCATACTATTCCTCACTGGTTAGTCATATTCAAAATATCTCTAGGTTTCTTACTCGTGCTTCCCTAGACTCCTTTGAGTCTGTTAGCAGGACTTCTGCTATAGCTATAGGGGCACGATGTAGAGCCTGGCTCCAAGCTTCAGACTTGGACAAATGGGCACAAGAAAGACTGGGAAATACTCCTTGCACTGGAGAAAATCTCTTCAACAAGGAGTCTTTACTCCAGGTTACTCAGTTATCCACTGATTTTCCTGTTTCCAGAGGCTGTTCTTCGCCTTCTTCTTTCCCAGTAGGTAGGAAATGTCCTACCAAACTTTCTTCCCCTAGGGGGAGAAGGTTTTCTCCATCATCTGTCCATCATACAGATGTTCCCAAACAGGGGAAACATCGCCCTGGTCTGAAGAATCCACAAGCTCAACAGGGTCAACAAACCCAGCAGTCGCAGGGTTTCATATAGATCATTGTCCCTCTTGGTTGGTGGTTAGGGTGGCAGTCTGCTTCTTTTCTCTTGCAGTATCTGCACTAAATTTATCCTAACCTACCTAGATATCTCTTCATGAGACATCTTTTCTCTAAGAGTCTTTATGATGATCATGCCCATACTTAACAGATTTTCCTCTTCCTCTTGGAGGAACGAGAGGTAACAACTATCAATAGACAGTTGTTTCCCTGTATTGGCATGTATCATCTCATTTGTCAGAGACTTCCTCCATAGTCGGTCTCTTGCAACTCTGTCTTACCTCCCTCTTACTACAATGTTTGGTTTGTAAGAGTGGCTCTTTTACACGGGTAAGCCCCTATAGTCCTCTACCTGTTCTACCGGGGGATTCTCCCTTCTGGAGTTGTCTTCCCCCTTGTTACCTTAGGACAGCTCATCAGACAATAGGAAGTCCTACCATGTCTGTTGTTTCTTTTTCCCAATCTAAAAAAGGAAGAGGGAAAAGAAATTTTCCAGGCTGCCCTGGTAGTTGCTGCAGATACAGCAATTCCTAGTGGTTAAGCCACTGGTTTTGTTCACTACACAACCAGGGCTTCCCCTCCACTAGCAAGCCTCCTAGCCTCAGTGCTAAGTCCCAAACAGGTTATCAACCTTGTTTGGGAAACCCTATTGGTTAACTTCTATTCTTCGCCCCCTTGTCCTTGGCAGAATAGCTGGTTACCTGCTGGCTTTCCACAGCCAGTTTTTTCTTCTAACCAACCTGCAGCATGCTCTCTGCATCTCTACAGAGTAGCTTTGCACTATGGGCCCTTGCTAGAGAGCATTAGTATCTTGCCTAGTAGATAACCCCAGATGGTTAGGGGGGGGGGGTCCCCCAGTCATGTTCCATGTCTGGCAGGTATTCCCTACCCTTTCCATCTCATCTTAAATCTCTTTTGAGGCATCAGCCTCAGGCCTTTCATTATGTGAAAGCCTAAAGGAGGGCCAATTCCCTGGCTTGGCCCATATCTCCTTGGATCTTCTCGTCAGAGATAAATTTCTTCAATGGCAGCTAGAGGACACCTAATACCCATCTTGCCCTCATAGGCGGATCACTAGGGTATCTTCCTCCAGAGGCGTCCTCTATATATTCTCCATACTGCAATTCTGGAGATATCTGGACTTCCTGTCTGCAGACTGAAGTTATCCTCTGCAATTTTCACGTAGGCCATCCTGGTTATTCAAGAGCTCAAATTCTGCACAGAATTCAGCCTTCTTGTCAGAGAGACCTTTCCTCTGACTCTGCCAGTCATAACCAGGAAAAAAAGGCTTCTCTATTTATCTATTAAAGCAGGTATCAACATATTTGCTGTCAGATGAATCTTCCTCTCTCCCTATATCCCTAGGGGGGATGGGGTTCTATGGACATCTCTCCATCCATATACCTGGAGACATGTGTCTATATACCTGCCTATTCATCTAGGTATATATATATATATACTTATCTATGTCTATCTGTGTGTCTTCTGCCCATACATATCTCTTTATAGATATATGCATATATACCCTATATGTGTATATATATATATATATATATATATATATATATACCCTATTGTGGTGAGGAAAGCACCACTACGCACAGAAATGCACAGGGAAATAGAACCTCTACCTTTAATTCTGAATGTGTCAGAGGTTTCCCTAGCAACCAAGAGTCTATGACTCACAAGTTAGTCATTCCTAAGCCCCGCCCACAGCAGCACGTCAGAGGGAAGCCAGACCCTGGTCACATGTGCTGGGAGCAAGGTGTGGCACAGGAAGAGGAACAGTTGAAAAACCTGAGTTTTAGAAACTCAAAGGGGGACGGAGCAAGGGGAGCAAACAGAGCCAAGGAAGCCAGGGAGAGACTTGGACAAGAGAGACACGGAGGACAAGGTCTCAGGCATGGTCTCAGTGAAGGAGCAAGTGAGAGAGTGCTGGCAAGGAATGAAAGAAAGTGTGAAGGAAACACTGGAAGCAGAAGTGTGAGAACGGATGAGAGATTGCTAAAAACAGCTGAGAGAACAAGGAATGAAACGCTGTTGCAATCAGACGGAGTTGCTACAAACAGAAGACAGCATGGCTGGCTCACAGGACAGAGAGAGATACTAAACCCCTCTGGCTCCAGGCAAGTGTGTCTTCCTCCATTCATAGCTAATAAAAGCTTAGAAGAATTAGCTTTAGATTTACAAGCTGATTCTAATCATAAGCAGTGTCCCAGGATAAAGGGGAACCGTTTAGCTAAGTATCCAGTAGCCCAGGTAGCTGAAGAGCTGCTGCAGAAACAAGCCATACTAAAAAGGTTAAGTGACTTGATAGAGAAAGAGAATAGCCAGCTCTCATCCCAGCTGCCATTGAATGTATGTGATACAGAGAGTATTGAAGATATGGAAATTGCTGATGATGAATGCAGCTCTATTGAAATGCAATGTGCTGTATGCCAAGCTTCTGACAGGGAAGAATGTTAAAACAGAAAGCCATTGAATGAATGCCTGTTTAGAGAGAGAGAAGCCTGATTTCTGAAGACGTCACAAGTAGGTGATAAAGCTGCTGAGTGCTAAGCTCAACTTATAAAGTTAGAAGCTGCTATTAAATGCTCAAGGAACATTTGAAGAATTGTTTGATACAAGAGTTTGGTTCCTATGAAGAGAGCAACCTTTAAAGAAGATAAAAGTTTTGGAAAGAAATTGTAATTGTGAACAAAGCAAAGTTCTGCTTGTTTTCTTTTGAATTTGTGGCTGTGAAGCAAAAGCCTGTATTTTGGTTTTTCCATTTCCCATCCTGCGTGTAAAGGATTCCCTGAATACGATTAATAAATTTCTCTGTCTATTGCCTAAATCACTGGTTCACAACTCCTTACTTTAAAATGGGACTATAATTCCCAGCAGCCCTCCTGGCAGCCATCTTGGGAAACTTGTTTTAAAGAAAAAGGCGACCTCACCTGGTGTTGGTTATCAACCTGGCCAGCTGGGGGCGACACTATATTGCTATATATATATATATATATATATATATATACCCTATATGTGTGTATATATATATATATATATATGATAGATAGATAGATAGATAGATAGATATAGATATCTATATATGATATAGATATAGATATAATGAGATATATTTTTAGATAGATCTGTATCCATCTACTTATCTATCTGTCTGTTAGGTTCAGATATCCTTACATTCCTATATGATCCTGACAGATGGGCACTACCCCTATCAATGCTGTGCCAGCATACTTAGGGGGCTACACCTATAACCACTTCCTGTGGTAATTAACAAACTTTTTCCTTACCATAACCTTTTCAGGATAGGTACTCCTGAAGCTCTCCATGTACCTTTTTCTTTCCTAATTGACCCCATTTAGGAAAGACATTGCGGAGCTTCAGTTGCTCTAAAGCTTAGCGCTCCTGAGTCTGTCCTTACTTTCTTATCAGATACAAGGGTCTCCATACCCTTTCTCCCCTACATGGACTGATTCCAACCACAGTCCAGTTGGGTCAGACTCATTTTTTCTCTTGGTCCTAGATTTGTATTGTTTTTGGACCAAAACAGCTTAAGATCTACCTCTTATACTACCCCAGTTTTCCCCTGGGGCTATTTCTCAACCTGAAGGGTTCTGACCTCCACTTGTTTTTGTTCTACTTTATTACCTCTACTTCTCAGTGAGGTACCCCTTGAGCACATTCACTGGCTCTTCTATCAGATCCATATGTAGCTTAGTGCACTTGTGCAGTGCCAACAAGGGAGGCCCAGATTACAATATTTTACTACTAAATGCCCTCGATACAGGGTCTTCCCCTTTTGAAGCCCTGTTCTAGCCAGCTGTTCCACAGCTCCTTTTCTGTATTCAACTCCTACCCTCCATCCCCAGGTTCTAGACTTGCAACATGCTAGGACTCCCTCCGGGCATCTGAGCTTGAGAGTCCCCATATGTGAAGACTCATTCCTGCTTGTTCCTGGAGATAGCACAGTTACTTACCTGTAACAGGTGATCTCTGGGAACAGCAGGAATAAGTCTTCACAACCCACCCACCTCCCCTAGGAGTTGCATTTCTCTATCTCTATCTTTCCCTTCCTTGCTCTCTCTCTCTCTTTGTCTCAGCTTTAAAACTTAACTGAGGAGAGGCAGTTGGGAAGGCGGGAAGGCAGCACGCAGGCGTGTTGGGATGCTTCCAAAAGCTTTCTGATTGGATGCTGGGAAGCGTTCCTGCGCAGACTCCGTCGGTACTGACATACCCATATGTGAAGACTTATTCCTGCTGTTCCCAGAGATCACCTGTTACAGGTAAGTAACTGTGCTTTCCGGAGAATCAATGCCAAGAGGTCATGCACAGATGGATATGTGTGTTGCCTAGAAAAGCATACCCACCTATCAACTATGTTTATCTGCTCATCTGGTGACACACAATAACCCTAATACACCCTGATGCCACTCACACAGCATATGGCTGTGTTCAGGAGCCACATAGCATCTCAGAGGGCTAGCACCTGAGTAGATGCTGTGCCAAAACTACCCAAAAGTCATGTACACAGGTAACTAAGGCAGTCATCTCTATAAATACCTTCTGTCATATGGGCTATGATCCGCAATGTTGAGATGGAGCCAATTATGATAACCATATGTACTGGCACAGTAAAAACCATGTCCCACACAGGTGTAGACTCAATAAAAGAAATAGCTTTGGGGTGTCACTGTAGTCCCCTACGTCCATGAGGTGAACAGATCTGAGAATGTGCATGCAATACACAATGTAAGCCTTGTGAGAGAATACAGATAAGCAGATCAGTAAATGCGCTATGCCATATGTGTGGCACATCATCATGAGAGACACAGGATGAAGCACACATGTGACTGTGTAAGCTGTAAACATATCAAGACATTCCAAGCTTTATTAGGAAATAAAAGGTCAACATGGTATGATACCCGGCCAAGCATTAAAACCATGGTACAGTAACCTTCTCCAACAAAAATCATCTGATGTCACTGTGTCACAACATATTCATGCACACACATATGCACACTGTAAATCCCCAAATGTCACCATGACATCCTGTAGGCAGAGTAGCACACCTGGATATGCCCAAACAGACATGACACCTGTTGTGGTGCACCTTGTGTGAGATGTACAACAGCTTGCCATGGTGAAAATGGCCAGCACAAGGGTGACAAAGACATAACACACCCAATATACAATGTGCCTCTGCTGCTACACACCCACTGTGAAGCTGTGTCCTGCAAAAACAGTTCTTGTCAGTCATGGAGCCATGGCAGTGACATGTTAAAACAAGCAAAATGTAAATGGCAGTCAGGAGTGCCAGACCGCAGTTGTCAGTGCTGCTGCTGCTGCTTGACTGTGTCCTGCAAATATTCTGTCTCCCTGGCTATAATGTCATGTGGAGCATCACAGCTATCTTCAAGTCATGTCCTGCAGCCATGGGTGTTGACAGTGAGGTCCAAGGTTTGATGATGATGATTGCAGAATCCATAATAACTGTGACAACTAGGGTGTGCCAAGGAACCACTTGACACAAGCAGTGGACTTTCCTGCTAGCCCAGTGTGCATCCTCTGAATGAACCAATCCGCCACTTGGATAGCAACACCCAGCATTGGCATGTGCTCCACAACAAAAGCTCCGTTACTGTATGCCACCCCTTCTCAGCCATCATCTCCTGTTGGTGCTGTCTCATCCGACCTGTGGGCGTTGGTGACTGCAGATGCACTGAAGGGGCCCCTCTGCCGTGGGAGGTCTATGCTCTGTGAAAAATATAATAGGAAGGTTGGTATGTCTGTCATCGCATGTCATGAGTTACCATCCCAATGTTTGCTGCTTTTACAAGTCAGTATGAAAAACTGTAAACATGAAACAAGCAAATTGCCATAACACAGCTACCATTGAAGACATAGAGCATTCAAACAGAACAGTACAGATCATGTTCACATCTCTCCAGCCACATAGACATATCCATGGCCATGTGGAATGGGTGTGCAATAGGTTCCCATCATATCAATTAGTGCTGCAAGACAATGATGTCCCAATGGCATCCGAGTACCAAACCAGACAATGACATACAGGATATATGGCAAACAATTTCCAATGTGGAGGACATCTTGTCTGTGCAGCATGTGCTTGATAGGGATTGTCTGGAGATGATACTGTGTGCAACCTGTCATCCCTGTCCCAGAGGTATCAGTTGCAAAGTGTGAGAGTAGTCAGCATGGATGTTAAAACATCATTGCCTTTTGTCCAAAGTATTCTGTCACGTGATAAATGTGAATGATAAAACATGTACATATGCCATCAGACAAAATTGATACACGTTTCCAGAAGAAATACAATGCTGGCCATGATCACACCAGTCACATGAAGGCATCTGAGTGTCAGCATTAGTACTGTTGTGATACGTACAGGGCCAATCATACCTCTCATCAGGAACCAAAAGATAACATATGTCTGTACAGTGTATCTGTACAATGGTGAAAGCTCTGCACACACACACACACACTGCAATATACAACATATGTGCATCTGGTTCCAGGTCCCTTGTCTGGGACAAGATGGGCCTAAGAGGAGCAATGCCATGAGCCTATCCAAGGTCACAGTCATGCTGAGTGTGTGGACAATGATAGGAAATGGTCAAATGCAATGTGCAACTCACCCACTCAACATCACAGTCGGCAGTGTCATCAACACTATGGTGTGAAATAACCTCCTACTAAAATCCTGACAGACACATAAATGGTAAATCGCAGACATGGGGCACATGTAGGCATGCAAGACAGGTCCACAGCATGTTATGTAGGAACATGAGGGAATATCACCTATGTCATATGTTGTCCTATGCCCTCAATGCAGGCAGGGTAAGTGGCACAACAGCATCAGAACATCAGAGAGATATCTTAGTGGAACATATGCAGGTATGTGATGTAAAAAGCATACCTTTGATGTCTCTGTGTTTGATGCACCAGTTCCAAATCACTGCCATGTTGTTATCTGTATGGAGCTGTACCACAGTCAGCTGCATGTCGATCCTCTTGGGCCAATGAGGTACCTCACCACAACAGCAGGAGTGGTAGCCTGCCAAACACATTCTGAAGAGTCACAAACAAAGCAAACACACATATGCAAGGTCGTTGTCGTGAAACATAGAGGATAGTATGCACATTTGTATCCATATGCCTTCCCCACATATTCATTATTTACATGAGAAGAGCTGCTCAATTAGACATTGCCGGATTGCTGTGCCCACATGTGTACCTATGGCCATGTACAGGAGGGCACACAGGATCTTCCTCAAGATCCAGATTAATCTTGACTGGGATATTGTGCCTGAGAGCAATGTTGTGCAGGATGCAACAGACCAAAACTATCTGTGCCACAGTCATGGGTTGGTATTGTAAGGCCCCACCGGTCTTATCCAGACACCTGAAGCAACTGTTTAACACACCAAAGGTCCTTACATGCATACACAATGCTTAGCTACACCTCACACTCCACAGAGCACCCCCCCCCCACACTGCCTTCAACCCACTTAGGAATGTTGTTTCACATATGCTTCTTATATACCCCTGGATTGTATGTGGTTGCACAGTCTGCATGCACTATTACAACTCCATTCACAGTACATGCACTTGCCACAGCCATCCCACCATATATGCTCATCTAGTGTGCTTTGCCATTATGCCTTACATTGGCCATTTTCACCTTTTCACCCCTTCATGAAGGGGGTCCCTGTCTGGTGTGATGTGGCAGGTTGCAGTTACTGCTGCAGGTCATATCTGCTCTGGTACAGCCATGACATTCATTTCTATCGTTGTTAATCCACATGGCCTCACTTCTACATCCAATGGTTCAGTCATACACTGACCTTTTGCTTGGTGTAACAGAGCTGCTGTACTTTTGTTTGTCATCATCTTTGGATGTCCATTGTCTGGCTTCATGTGGGCCTGATGTCATGTGTGTCTATGTGCACCTAGCTGTCTGCTGGCTCTGTGATTTAGTGGACAGTTGCACCTACAATTTCATTGTGGAGTCATAGTTCTGTCTATTGGGTTTGGCATAGACAGCAGTGTGGGTGATGGCTCATATGCAGGGTCTGTGACAAGGGTGAAAGGCACAGGTGGCAACCTGGTTAGGGTACATACAGTGTGTGCTTCCTTCATCACAGATTGTGTCAGAGGGCGGTGACTCACTGGGGTGCAGGTGGGTTTTCTTAAGGGGGATGGGGTTGGATGGGGGTTGGATGTGTCTATGCTCACAATGACTGAGGTGGGCCTTGTACATGCAGTGGACTGTGCATGCCGTCGAGAGGGGGAGGGGATTGAAACCCACTGATCGTGTCCTAGGATGATATGTTGATATAAAAGGAAATTAGTCTAGCTGTGGAGAGTCACAGCTTGACCTTGAACCTGCTGCCCTATAGACATGCACAGAGTGACTATAGGTTTTGTGCCACGGGGCTACTGGGTACAAAGGCTGTAAAGGTATACCTAGGTGTTCCAGACAAGGTGCTTGTGGCCATGTGATGTTGTCTTTCTATGTGGACATAGTCAGCTGCTGCCTCTGTGACATGACAGACATACACGCATACACACACACACACACACACACACACACACACACACGTATACACACACACACAGAGTTGTATCGACACAATGTGCATGTATGGGTCTAGTATACTTGATCTGCCATCATAAACTATGTGACTATTTTACTATTCCTGCCTGCCACTTTGGTCTGGAGCTCTGCTCAGGCATTGTAAAGGTGTGCACATTGTGCAGGGGCTAGTGGTACACTCTGATGTTAGGGGCCACTCAGTGTGATGGTGCTGTCACCCTGATTCCACATTCAGCTGAGCATTGTGAAGCCTGTCTGTGTGGGTGTTTGCACCATTGTTGGGTGATTCACTGGGGGCCGCACATGTTGGTGTTGTACCTGCTCTGTGAGAAATGATTTTGCAACAGGGACATGCAAAACATGATCCACAGGCAGGACCTGAACTTGTGACCATATATTTCTCTACGCAGCAACTGTGGGTGGTGCACACAGTGCTACCACATTGCCACCACCAGCCATAGGGATTGGATGCTTACCATCAGACAGACCTTGACAGATGTTGAAATGCACATGGTATATTGGATCTGGTCATGGCTTTTGTCTGCTGCAGGCAGGTGCTGCTCCCTCCACCCTTACCTCCCACGTGATGTGACATACCCATGTGCCATAAGTGTTGGTGGCGCACTGTCCTAAGCCAGCCACTGTGTTAATAGATTCCCTAACAGGAAGGGAGGAAGGGAGGAACCCTTGACCTTATCTTCTCACTGAATCAATATCACACCAAAGACCTTGTAACACACATTTCAGTCATCCCAATTCCATGGTCTGACCATCATAGAAGAAGTGCTGCCGGAACTAGACCAAATTACAACAGACCTTGACTCCACCATCACTACCTGGCACAAAACTCTCCAGAAGGCTGCAAATACACCAGACAAACCAATCCAAACCAACAACAGGAAACACAATGCCACCTGGTTCTCAATTGAAATCAATGAACAGAAGAAGCAGCTACAGAGAATATAGAAAGGCTTTGGCAGTCAACAAAAAACACCACCACCTAGCAAAATACAATGAAATGTAAGCCCAATACCATAACACAATAAATAACTACAAAAAGGAATACCACTCAAATATGATAATGAAATCCATTAACAGATCTAGGGAGCTCTTCATCATAGTAGAAAGTCTAATAAAGGAACCAATTGAACCAGATGTTAAAATTTCAATATCCCCACAAAACTTGGCAGACTTCATACAGATGAAGTATACACAGACACCACTTGAAAGACCAAGCAAATCCAACCTACAACACACCATGGATGCTACATGGGAAACATTTAAAATCCCCAACAAGAAAACAGCTGGATTCTATTATAACTAATATCAACACAAAACCTCACCTATCGCTCCATGTCCAGTTACCTGGATTACACAAACAAAAGAATACTTAATACCATTCCTAGAAAAGACCATTGAATTATCTCTCACCCAAGGATACCTTCCCCCTTAGCTCAAGCAGTCCTCCATTAGACCTATCCTAAAGAACAATAACCTCAACAAAGAGGACCAAAGCTCCTTTTGTTCGATATGAAGTCTCACATTCATAACCAAGATAATTGAAAAGATAGTAGAGTATCAACTACAGATCACATTGACACATATGCCCTGTTAGACGCTCACCAATATGGATTTAAACAAAATCACAGCGTAGAAACTCTGATCACAACACTTATGGAGACCTTGGTTACAGGCATAGACAATATACTGCATGGCTTTGTCTTATGCTTCTTGGATATCACCACTGAATTTGACTCTGTTAAACACAACACTCTACTACAGAGGCTCTGAGATACTGGAATTAATGGTACAGTACTAGACTGGTTCATCTCCTACTTGTCCCACTTTAACCAGCAAGTAAGAACCAAAAAAGAGCAGTCTAAACCTTTTATTCAATGCCAGGGTGTCCCACAAGACTTGGCCCTCTCTGCACTTATTCAATATATATATCCAGCCAGTATGCAACATTATAAGACAACACAACATCCACTACAGAATATATGCAGATGATATTATGATTTTTACCCACATCAGCATCAGCCTCCCGGATTACTCACAATTCACAGCATGCCTGGAATCAATATCAAAGTGGCTGAAAGAACAGAATCTTTCCATAAACTTTTAAAAATCTGAATTGATGCACATTACCAGAAACACTAAATTCTCCCCTCTGGACTCACTCAGGATCCTAGATTACACCATAACCAAAAACAGGAGATCAGATACCTTGGAGTAACTATTGACCTTCAACTCATCTTCCAACTGCAAATAAAGAAGACAACTAGATCAGCATACCACAAGCTGTGAACTCTACACAAACTCAAACCTCTGCTCACTGACAATGATTTCAGAACAGTATGCCAAGCCATGGTAATGCCCATTATATATTATTGCAACATAATCTTCCTTTGCAACGGATTCAAAACACTGCCGCAAAAATCATTACAAGAACAGCAAAATACAGTCATATAACCCCAACTCTCCACCAGCTACATTGGCTCCCAATCACTGTCCATACCAAATACAAGAACATAATAATAACACAGATACACTAAAAAAATTTTTTTTAAACTGCCTCTAATGTTTCGATTGATTTTTACGTTTTTTGGTGCGCTGAATCCAAATCTGGTAACCAATTTGCTCCATCACGTACAGATTTTTTGCTACATTGGGTTAGCAGTTTGAGGTGAACGTTTCAGATTGAGTGCGATCGAGATAAAAGTTTCTTGGATGAATTCTTTATACTAATTGTTTAGTAGTTATTCAAATAAGAATAAAGAAAATTGTAACAAGGCAGCACATAAGAATAGAGTAATGTCAACAAAACACACTGTGATGGTAGCAAAATTGTCTGCACTTAAAACAGCCACATACATGTGCACAAACATTGAGCATATAAGAGCGAGGTTAGACCCAAAGCAAAGCAAAGAAATGTGCAAAAAATGTTGTACAGGTATGTATGTAAGAATAGAAAACGCAAACCGCACCATTGCAATACATGAAGACAAACACTCGATGGTGTGAAAATAAAATTCTAATAAATGAGATCCGACACTGTGGTAATAACTAGCAAATTTTTATTTCAAAGTTTAGTAAAAACACGATATTTGTCAACACAGTTTAGATTTTAAAGTCATTCTTGGGTCAATCAATCTCCTGGTGGGCCCGTTTCTTCTTCCCCCGAATGCTTCTCTTGGTGCGCTGCTTGGCGTATTTTTCATCTGGGGTTTCCCGCAGCAGCAACCAGCAGAAATCAGCCATCATAGTGGTGTTCCATCTTCCTTGGTACCTTCTCTCTGCGTCCTTGATGTCCTGGTGAAACCTTTCACCTTGTTCTTCACTGTACGCCCCCAAGTTTTCGGGAAAGTAGTTCACATGGGAGTGCAAGAAATGGACTTTCAGGCTCATGTTACAGCCTTGTTCTTTGAAGGCATTGAGCATTCTGGCAACAATATCCTTATAGTTCTCATCCCGCCTGCTCCCCAAGAATTTGAGAACAACATCCTTGAAGGAATCCCAGGCTTCTTTTTCCTTCTCAGACATCGTTTCAGCGAATGCTCCATCTGAAATGAGTTTCCTTATATCAGGGCCAACAAACACTCCTTCCTTTAGCTTTGCTTCAGAAAGTCGGGGGAACTTTGAGCAAAGGTACCGAAAGCACTCACCATCTTTTGGAAGGGACTTGATGAATTGCTTAATGAGACCCAACTTAGTGTGGAGAGGTGGTAATAGAATTTTATCACGAGATACCAAGCTCTCATGAAGAACATTTTTCTCACCGGGTCTCAAATACTCCCGAATTGGCCAGTCTTTTTTCCCCCCAGTGTAGGTCGTGGGCCCGGCTATCCCACAAGCAAAGGAAGCAGGGATATTTGGTGAAACCGGATTGCTGCCCTAATAGCATGGAAAGAATTTTAAAGTCTCCACAAATCATCCACTTATGCTCATCATAACGAATCTTCTGAAGAATCAGGGACAAATTCTCGTATTTTTCTTGGAGAATAACAGAGTGAGCAATAGGAACTGAAGCGAATGTGTTGCCATTAAGAAGAAGAACACCTTTTATGCTGTCTTTTGACGAATCAATGAACAGCCGCCATTCAGCAGGATCATACTTGAGTTTAAACTTTTTCATCACTCCCTATATATCGTTGCAAAATACCAAATCTTCCTCTTTGCTGAAATACTTCAAAAATTGTGTCTCGCGGTTGCGGTACCAATAAAAAGTTGTTCCTGGTGACAATAGATTTTTCTGTTTAAGCCGAGAACCTAGCAGTTGGGCAGCATCTTTTGGGAGTCCTAAATCCCGGACTAAATCATTCAATTCAGCTTGAGAGAAAAGTTCAGGTTTCGGATCTGGTTCAATTTCAAACTCGGAAGTACTGGACTCATCGGGAAAAGCCATCTGATGAGTCTCATCATGATCAGAACCGTCCACACAAATATGATCCAAAGATTTTGGTGGTACAGGCACAGGTACTTCGTTGCTATGAGGCATAGGCCTAATTGCTGAGGGAAGGTTGGGGTAACTTATTACGTTCTTATTTTTTAAGTTGTATCCCTTCACAATGCAAGAGCAAAAATAGCAGTCACTGCTGTGGTCTCTTTGTTCATGCCACATCATAGGTATTCTGAAACGAAATGCTTGTTTTTTACCTTTCATCCATAAGCATAGATCTTCCTCACATGTCTTGCACACTTTGTGAGGAGCCCAGGGTTTGTCTTGATCGCCTAACTTCAAACCGAAATAGGCGAAATATACTTTTTTAATAAATGCAGAAATGTTCCTCTGCCACTTTTTCACGGTATATTCCCCACAAATAAAACAAAAACTGTCCGGAGAGTTGACGCAACCTCTGGCTCTGTGAGCCATCACAAATACACAGCACTGCAAACTACAACTGTAGTGAACCACTTCGGAATAAAGCTGGATTACGACTGAGCAAACAAAAGGTAATAATGAACTTGCAAGAAACTGAAATTTGACAGGAATGTTCATGTCGCAACCACCGTGTTTGAGTGAGCGAACGAGGCGAGGCGAACAGGAAAGAACATGCGCCAGCGCGAGTACTGGATTTAGCCCCCCCGCCTCCCAATTGTCCTGTTAATGTATAAAATGAATACAAAATACTCTAAAATATCATGCGGGAGTGTTTCTAGTTAGTTAACCATTACAACCTCTATTTTGGGCCAAGAAAATAAACTGCAGTCGGCTAAAAAGAAATTATGTGAACATTCCTTATATGGGTAAGAAATCTAATTTTGCAAGAAAACGTGACGTGATGGAACATTTTGGCTATTTTTCCTGGATTCAGCACCCCAAAATCTATAGGAATCAGTTGCAAAACTGGAGGCAGTTTTTTGGTAGTGTACCTGTGTAATCTTCAATATATTAAACAACCTATGCCCAATGACTCGAATGCATTCTGCTCTACTTCTATGCAGATGATATTCTCATTTTTACAGTGGACAGTTGCACTCTTGATCTCTACTTTGCTATCTCTGCCTGGTGATCAGATAATTTTTTAAAATTAAATCCTTCCAAAATGACAGCTACATGGATTACTGGTTCAGACTTCGCACCCTCTCTAACACTCATTCTAGATACATCTCCCATCTCTTTGCTCCACATTCAAGTATCCAGGAGTTCATATTGACACTGATTTCTTTTGCAGCCCACATCAGTGCCACTGTTACATCATTATTTGCTGCCCTGCATCACTGTAGGGCACTACTGTATGTCCATTGCTCAATCAATCAGCATTTACCACTATCCTCCTTGCTACAGTAATTTTGAGCTTGAACTATTGAACTGTTGTCCTCTCTGGCCTTCCACAACATTCAGTAAAGAAAGTTCAATCAATACAGAACACTGCTGACCCCTGCTTTCACATGTGTGTAAATGATCACATTACTCCTATTCTTATCAATCACCACTGGCTCACTTTTCCTCAGTGGGTTTCATTTAAAATTTTGACCCTTGTCAACAAGGTTCTCTCTGGTAAAGCCCCTCTATTGGTCCTCTCATTTCCCTCTATGTTCTTTCCCATTGCCTGCAATCCCTTCAAGCCAGGATTGCAGGCTTGTCATTCCTTCTCCCACTCCCATCAATTATGATTTGGCAAGACACAACGCTTTTTTCTTGTTCGCACCCTTCCAGTGGAATTGTATGTCTCCCTATATTCGACTACATCTTTCTCTACCAAAATTCAAGTCTTTGTTCAAAGAGAGGTTTTCAGCAGGCATTTGACCCCTTTGCCTCTTAGGCTACAAGTAAAAGGGGCACTAAGAGGTGACAAGGCCATAGTGGAGCGACTGAATGAATTCTAGGCTTTGGTCTTTACTGAGAAAGATGTAGGGATGTTACCCATGACTGAAGTGGTATTTAAAGGTGATACTGCAGAAGAACTGAAAGAAATATCGATATACCGGGAAGATGTATTACAACTATCTGATAAACTGGAGAGTAGCAAATCACCTGGACCAGATGGTATACATACAAGGGTGTTGAAAGAACTGAAATATGAGATTGCAGAACCGCTATTAGTAATCTGTGAACTATCATTAAAATCATCTGTAATACCTGAAGATTGGAGGATGGCCAATGTAACGCCAATTTTTAAAAAGGGTTCCAGGGGAGATCTGGGAAACTACAGAACGGTGAGCCTGACGTCAGTACCGGGAAAAATGGTAGAAACCATAATAAAGAACAAAATTACTGGACATGTAGATAGTCATGGCTTAATGGGAGACAGCCAACATGGCTTTAGACAAGGAAGATCTTGTCTTACTAATCTGTGATGTTCTTTGAAAGTGTGAATAAACAGGTAGAGAAAGGTGAGTTGGTTGATATAGTGTATCTGGACTTTCAGAAAGCCTTTAACAAGGTCCCTCATCGGAGACTTTTGGCAAAACTAAAAAGTCATGGGATAGGAGGCAGTGTACTATTGTGGATAAGGAACTGGTTAAAAGATAGAAAGAAGAGGGTAGGGCTAAAATGGCCAATTTCCCCAATGGAGAAAGGTGAATATTGGAGTACCCCAGGGATCTATGCTGGGTCTGCTGCTTTTTGACATATTCATAAATGACCTGGAAAAGGGAATAACGAGTGAGGTTATCAAATTTGCAGATGACACAAAACTATTTAAAGTTGTTAAAAACCATGAGGATAATGGAAAATTGCAAGAGGATATTGATAAATTGGAAGACTGGGTATCCAAATGGCAGATGAAATTGAATGTGGACAAGTGCAAAGTTATTCACCTAGGAAAGAAAACCCCAAACTATGGTTACACGATGCAAGGTTCCACATTAGGAATCATCACCCAGGAAAAAGATTTAGGAGTCATCGTGGATAACATGTTAAAACCCTCCGCCCAGTGTGCAGCAGCGGCCAAGAGAGCAAATAGAATGCTAGGTATCATAAGGAAAGGAATGGAAAATAAAACAAAGGATATTATAGTGCCTCTGTATCGTTCCATGGTGCGACCGCACCTTGAGTATTGTGTGCAATTCTGGTCACCGTATCTTAAAAAAGATATAGCATTTTTAGAAAAGGTACAGAGAAGAGCCACCAAAATGGTAAAGGGGATGGTAGGATACGCCTATGAAGAGAGGCTTAAAAGGTTAGGGCTCTTCAACCTGGAAAAGAGACGGCTGAGGGGAGATATAATAGAGGTCTATAAATTAATGAATGCAGTGGAACGGGTAAATGTAGAACAATTGTTTACGTCATCAGAATATAGAAATACTAGGGGACATGCAATGAAGCTGCAGGGTAAACTATTTAAGTCTAATAAGAGAAACATTTTTTTATTCAACGTGTAATGAAACTCGGGAATTTGTTACCAGAAGATGTAATAAAAGCTGTTAGTGTAGCTGGGTTTAAAAAAAGGTTTGGACAAGTTCCTGGAGGAAAGGTCCATAAACCATTATTAAAAAGGACCCGGGATATCACTGCTTGACCCAATACAAGCATTGTGGAACCTGTATATTTTGGGGAAACTGCTAGGTACTTATGGACTAGATTGACCACTGTTGGAAACAGGATACTGGGCTTGATGGACCTTGGTCTGACCCAGTATGGCATATCTTATGTTCTTATGTTAAGTGCAATTAGTGCAATTTGGTGCAATTAATTAGTTTGTTCGTATATGTTTCTGGATTGGATGACCTCTGCTGTTTGGTGTCTCTTCCATGTTCTGTTCTATCATATATTTCAGTTCCTTTTCTGTATTTTTGTATGTTTGTTTTATTTTGTAAACTGCTCTGTATGACCCATAAAGGGTGGTATATTAAGACTGAATAAAACATAAACATCCCAGCCATTCCAGGACATGGAAAACGTTAAGCATGCATGCATGCACAGATGCTTAAAAGCCCACCACTGACAATGGCCTAAAAGGCTCCCCCATGGTTTCAGCTATGCTGCTTCCCTAGGCGCCTGCCTGGCCCATCTAGTGGTAGAACCAGCCCTGTTCTGGGCGTAATGTGACCCTGAATTGCAGGAACCTCTGTTCTACTATAATCTTTCTAGCTCAAGACCTTTCTATTCATCGAGAACTTCAATGAAACCTAATGCTCCCCCTCATGAACTCCTACATACACATCACCTTGTACATAAGTTATAATTTATCATTCCCAATTCTCACCCTCCTTATGTTTGCTAAGGAAGTTTTTTATGTATTGGATTAATGTTTTAATTGTTACTATTGAAAGTTCTCTCTAAATTGAAGTTCTTTGTAAAGCGCCTTGATTTTAAGATAAGGCGGTATAGAAAAATTGTTAAATAAATAAATAAATAAGCCTGATATATAAACGTAGTCAATGGTGCTGTGTACCTCTGACAGAGGACTTAAAAGACCTGAGTGTACTTTTTAAAGGCTAAGGGGTATGTTTACTGAATGGCGGTAAAGGAGCAAGTGTTCCGTTAGCGTGTGCTAACTGTGCAGGTGCACACTTAACGCGTGCAAAAAGGCACTTTAGCGGGCGCTAATGGCACCAGCAACGTAAAGTGCCCTGTGAGTGGAGAGAAGGCGTGCACGGGGCAGAGAGTATGTCACCAGTACCTAGCAGTTTCCCAAAAAGACACACAGGATCACCAATAACTGTAATGGGGCAAGCAGGGCATGTAGCTAAGATCCTGTTTAGCAATGGTTTATGGACTGTTACCCAGGAACCCGTCCAAACCTTTTTAAACCCAGCTACACTGATAGCTGTTACCGCAGCCTCCGGTAATGGATTGCAAGGATTGATTATGCATTGACTGAAAAAGTATTTTCACCTAGAAGACCCAAATGGGTTACACTGTAGCTGTATTGCAGGTCCCCTAGTCTGTCCACAGTCTGATGACATACAAAAATGACTTACATTTACCTGTTCCACTTCAGTCAATAATCTATAGACCTCTATCATGTCTCCCCTCAGCCATCTCCCCTCAGCCGTCTTCCCCAGGTTGATGAGCCCCAACCTTTTTAGCTTCTCCACCAAAGGGATATTCTGCCATCCGCAGAACCATCTGTGATTTTTGTCATGATCCCACAGGGACAATGGCAGCACACAGTCCTGCTACTGCTGCGGAAAGGCAATGTGCAACATAAGGTGGTCCAAGGGTCCTGGCACCCCAGGCAGAGATCCCCCCTCCCGCAGAACCCAGCTATGAGAGAAGAGGCCAATAGTGCCGGATGCTGTAGCCCTCCAGGTTGCTGGAAAATGCAGGTGCCTGGGGAAATACTACAGTAGTGGCTGTCATCCTCCCCCTGAGATGTATCGGTGGCAGGCGGTGATGGGGCCCCCGCATGGGCAGCTGGTGGAGGGGCTGCATAGCCGTCCATGTGTGCCCTTGCCCCCCCATCTGGACCTTTTGCTCACGGTGCCCGCCAAACCCACATGTTGGGACTGCGACCACCACCACTGACAGTGCATGGACATGTCTGCATGGTGAGGTGTTGGTGGTGGTGTGGGAAGTGGCACTAGCCTTGAACAGACTGAAGCCTTGTTCTGGTCATGTGCACCATGTGCATTGCAGCATGTGCCAAAGGTCAGCTGACAAGAAGCATGTCAGCAACAGGAGCTGCATGTGAAAACAGAGCACATGTTATCAATCTTTGGTGAGGGCAAGGCACGGTAACATAGCACATGAAAACAGAGCACACGTTATCAATCCTTGAGCTGACATTGAGACAGGAGTGTCAAGCAGGAATACCAACCATCTCAACTTTTTCTGAGTACACAAATGAAAGTGTATGCCTGTATGTATGGCTCCCCTTTGTCCTTGGCTTTGTGCATTGCATTTTGGCTCACATTGAGTTTTTTCCAGCCTGTTTGGAAAATGTGAATAAGGTGAAGCAGAGGATTGTGGGTATCACCTGAGACAGTGCAGATTGGTCTGGATGTGTCTGCCACAATGGTAGGGTCACTGGCTGAGATGCCGTTGTGCCCGTCTGCCATGTGCATTGCCTGGGTGGCCACTGTATGTTATGCTGAAATGGCACTCTCACTATGATAAAAAACTGACCATGGCACTGCTATTTATTCACATAGCTCTATTGTAATGTTTGGCTTCAGTGATGTGGATGCATTCTCTGTCTGGGGATGCTAATCACTGAGTAAATGGCTGTCTGTCAATGCTGAGTATTCAAGGCAGAGTGCTCATGGTCATACTATGCACATGTCATGCATGCTGACCAGGAAACCTACTGTAGTTGGTTTGTGTTTGGCCAACACAGCCCAGTGAAGGGCAGTCTGTCTGCCCTGTTGTAGTTAATTGTTGGTCCTCAATGGTTGGGGTAGCAGTGGTTCATGGCTTGCTCACTGGGGTCCTGGCAGGACCGTAACCCTAGCCCCACACCAACCTCTACACCCCCACTGCAGTGGCTGTCCATAGCAGCAGTATATTAACACTATCCACTAGCCTACACTGTTATCAGAGAGTGATGTCCAACATGGGCAGAATACAAGGCTAAGCTGCTGCTGTCACCATCGCCTACAGCATGCAGAAAAAGCATAACACATGGCAAACAACATCTGCCACACACTAGCAGTGATGTGGACTGGCAACAGAAGACCATCTCTAACAGTGCAAGTTCGGTGGACCAGGTGCTGGGCGCCCATCCTCACCCTCAGGGTGACAGCTGAAACCACTCAGGGTGACAGCTGAAACCACTCTTGCTATTGTTATCTGCTTGTAGCACATGCAGCCAGTTCATCTTAGTGAGCTGATATGCTGGATCAGTGCCTTCTCCATCAATTTTTCAGCAGCAGACCACTGTTTTGCATGTGCAGTGCCTCATAGGTAATGGAAGGCCCAAGCTATAACTGCATAGACATCAAACAGTTTGATCAGAGATCTGAAAGCTGTGTGGAGGTGTAGCCCACTAGTTGATACAATGTTTCCATGGTCAAAGGTTCACTTGTTCATTTTGTGCCTGAGTGCACTTGCCCACCTCGCATAGTCCTGGCTGTGCTCTGACCTGCAATCATTCTTCTACGTTTCTAAGCATTATGGCCCAACATAGCATTCCCCATCATGGACATCTGTGAGCATGGCTTTAGAGGCTCTGCCATGGCACATTGCAGTGGGTCAGTGATGTATATGCAACAGATGTCTGGGTCAACTTGTATGGATGCGTTTCTGTTTTGCCATCATTGTGACCTCCCAGCTTTACGTAAAGAGGATATATCTTGCACCTAACACTCGTTGCATCACCTGCACTGTTCTGCCATCATTACTTGCCCCACATGGGGCAAATGGGTTCAACTTGTCCCTTTCTATCATGCCACTCTGTCAGGTGTATTGTTTTGCAGCTGTACAGGCTGAGGCATCAGTCCCATCAGCACAAATGGTGTTTCATGTACCCCATGGCACTGCTGCTTTTGGTTCACTCACACCAAATGCTTTTGACCTGTATGATCTCATACATCCATTCACCACACAAATTGCGAACTCTCTGCTTGTAAGATCCATGGCACAGCCCTGCATCTACTGTCTGACCGTCAGGGAGATTAATGGTGGGGCAGCTTACTGGCAGTCAACAGCACAGACTTGCTGTTTGGTCAAACATGCTCATCACACATACTTCCACATAGCCAAGCATCTGGTAAATCAACTCCATCAGCTACCAATTGTGCTTGCATCCATACCTTTTTCAGTGGCTTCCCTGCCCCCCCTTTCAACATTTTAGAGGCTTTCCTGCATGAGGGTGCATGCAAGACACCTTTACACAGCATGTCCTTTTACCGCCTGCTAAGTGGCCTTTACCACCCCTTAATGTCCTGTTACTGCTCGCTAAGTGTCCACTAACACCCCTTAAAGCCAGAATGCCTCTAACACGTCCAGCACACTTAGCACATGGTAACCCCTTATCGCTCAAATATCACCGCCCAAGGGGGAACTAAACCCAATTATCAAAAACAAACCCCTTGATCACACCAATATTACTATACTCAACAATCTTAATAAACGTCTCCTCAAAACATTTAAACCCTCAAACATTGAGCTCTCACCGGACCTCAGGTTTTTAATCACCCTCCATTTGGCAAAATCTTTCACCATAGGGAATGGCGGACACTTACATCATAGGTCCTTAGCTCTAATGATTAATAAAGTTTATTCCAAAAAATACCAAACCTTCAATCTTAAAAAACACCTTATACCACCAACAATTCTCTACAGAGATTCACATAAATCTAAATCACTACACACCCATTCAATCAAACATACCCTCATTCAAACACACTCCCTATCAATCAAACACATAAAATTCCAATAACAAACCGTAAAAAACCACTACAATTTCATATAAGCACAAAGAGTGCCCTTCAGAAGCAATGGCAATGTATACAGCGTCCAATTCCGATGCTATAAGCATAAGCAAATCAGCTTATAGTTCTCACAATCTCCATCAATAATATACTGAAAAAAAGAAGAAGAATCTTCTTAATAGAATAATATCGCCAGTTGTCATTCAAAGAGCATTCTATTACTTATCTGCTGAAAGTTTTCACTTCAATGCTCTCGCAGTCACCCACAAGCTGCAAGACCAGCTGCCGTCCAATGTCCGTTCAATGTCCAACAAAAGCTTTTTTTTCGCCACAAGGCTTCATCAGGAACAAGAACTTCAGAGACGTCACAAAGAGCAAAATTCTTCCAAGCTCGGGACATCCCCAGTGTCTCCCAAAATAACGGCTCCCGTTTGGCCAGTGAGAGACAACAAAAGAGTTTCAGTCCCATGATGAGGCCGAAATCTAAACTGGTAGTCAGAAAGAATGTTTTGATCAACAAACATTTGAAGTGGAGTGGAGGAGTGGCCTAGTGGTTGGGGCAAGGTACTTCAAGCCAGAAGGTCAGTGGTTCAAATCCCACTAGAGGACAGCAACCGTGGGCTGGAAGGACTGGGGTTTCTAGTCCCACAAGTGCTCATTGTGGTCTTGGGCAAGCCACTTAACCCTCCATACCCCATGTTCCCTGTAAAATAGTTATCTCCAAGTTATAATGCCCTGTTCAATGTAATTTCAGTTTGTTCAATGTAAACCATGCTGATGCAGAATAGCATGGTATATAAGAGAATATAAATAAATAAGTTGCTTCAGAACAGGCAAGGATGAAATTGGGAGTTAATTTAAGGGATTGTTTTTGTCCAAGGAATCATCTTTTAGCAAAGGAAATACAGACACTCTCTTAAAAATTTCAGGAAGAAATCCCAGTTGTCAAAAGTTATTCATAATTGCCAGAATAGAGCTACTTCAGGAAATGTTTAAAGACAGATGAGTCGAACACTGATCTAAAGAACAAAAAGAATTATTTAAAGAAGAAATAACTTCTAATACGTGCGAATCAGATAGTAATTCCAAAGAATTCCAACAAGAGTCATCGTCAACATCTACCCCAAAGACTTTTGTGTTACAGTGAGAAGGATTAAGTTGTAAAAAGATAATGAATCAGGTAGCAGAGATGAAGAAGTAAAGCTATCTCTAATGTAAGAAATTTTGTCACAGAAAGAGGTCAGAAACAACTGAGGGGCAATTAAATTATCAGATGGAAAGTTAGAGGCAGGTGCCCTCAAGTATTTAACAACTGAAAATAATCGAGTCAGAGCTCCTAGTCGCATATAAATTTGATTGTTATAATTTTGTTTCTGTAACATAGAAAGATAACTCTGTCTCAAAATAGGATCATATTTGGTTCTCCTGTGGCATTCCTTATGGCATAATTGTTGTCTAAAATGGACAGCCTGAGACGTATTCCAAGGTGGTTTGATTTGTCAAACATTTACAGAAAAAACTTTAAAAGGTGCGATAGAATCCAATGAGGTTCGAAGGGAGTTAATCCACAAGGATGTCGCTGCAGTGAGATCAGTCAACGCTAAGGATTCAAGATTATGTAACTCTATATGAGCATTATTCTTTCCTCCCTATCAAAAGAATCCTTTGTGCACCTTCTCTCTCCCAGCCAGCCTCTGACCATGCATTTCCCTCCCTCTCCTCTCCTCCTCCTTCCCTGATACTGTGTCTGTATGCAGCAGATACTGTCTGCAATGAGACTGAATTCAAGCAGCAGACTCTCTTCAATTGCTTCCTTCCTATCTTCAGACTAGCAGACAGGTAACAGCAGGAGAAGGTGGACTCAGGGCCGGCCCATCCACTAAGTGGCTGCCTAGAATAGCAGACCTCTTTAGGTGTCATGGCACCTACGGTAGACCATGTGTGCTAAAGCACATGGCCTGCTGCTGCTTTGAGTCGTGCCACCGACCCCACCATCGGGGGCAGCATAGGTGGGATGGGGTGGTGGCATGGCCAGTACTTTTGCATGGGCAGCAGAAATCCTTGCGCCGGACCTGGGTGGACTCACTTGATTGGCTGTATGTATGAGCAGGAACTGGAAGACAGTCTGGGTACTAGGCAGACCAAGCAAAGCAAGGTTAGCTCTTTCTCACACACCTATATCAAGAAAGACTATAGGCAGGAGTAGGAACTAAAAGAAGGCACTGTGAACAAGAGTAAACTCTACTTTTGTTTTTGCCCTCTATCCACCAGTACCACAGGAAACAGGTCTAACACTCACTTAGGTAGAGCTGATTGTCTGCAGCCAATCATGAAGTAGACCTGGAAGGCAGCCATGAATGCAAGCTGTGTACTTTAACAATTAAGCTCTCCTGTCTCTGCTGTATATGTTGCTGCCAAATGCCAACTCCTAACAAGTGTGCAGACAAACATAAGCAGTGAATGGGAGGAACTAACGTTGTGCATGGCCACACATGCATACAGCTTAGAGGGAACAATGGACAGTAGCAAAAGAAGTACGAAAAGTGCTTGAAAAACACTTGCACAGAAAGAAAAGAGTCGCTTGTTTATATTTGATATCTGCCTCAAAGCAGATTCTAGTAGAAGTGTGCAGGCCAAAAATGTTTGCTTTGTTTAGTTTCCTATGCCTTTTCCAGGATTTTTCATTATATTTAGGTTTTTGGGGTTTTTTTTTTTAAGTTTTTCATGCTGATCTGATTTGGACTGATCTGATAGGTCTGAAACTGATTTCTCTGAGGCACCTTATGGTTACAGTACTCTGAGGGTGTTTTTGCTGGCAGCACTAATGTACATTAAAAATTGACAATGCTCTGGATAGCCCTATCAAATAACCCAAGTGTGGGTTTGAACCCATGACCTCTGGCTCTATAGGCAGTAAAGTAACCAGTGGGCTACAGCTATTAACAAGCCCCTGGCTGGCTACAGAAGGACTGCATGTCACCACACAAACAGTCTGCTGTGGTTACCAGGATAGGGTTAATCCACCTATACCCATGATGCACTGCACATGCAAATCAGCAGTCTACAGATGATCACAAGATGGGGTATGCACCCCCACAGCACCTTGGCCTGGTAGGGGGAACTGACCGTGTGCACCCCCTCAGCACAGTAGGGAGTACTGACCGTGTATGTTACTGGCACAGAGTAGCTACAGACCGTCACATTGTGCGGGTACTGTGCTCACCCTGAGGGTGAGGTGGGGCACCCAGCACCAGGTCCACAGCACCTTTCATGGCTGAAATAGGCTATGCTGCAGGTCCCCATCAGTGCTAGTGTGTGTGATAGGTAGTTCCTGCAGACACATCTGTATTTCTCAGTCATGTCTAACCCTTATGGGATATGATGCACCCGAATAGTGCATATCTTGTGTTGGTACCGTGGTCACAGGGGGGGGGGGGGTGTAGTATTTGGACCATAGGTGGATTATGTACCACCACCCACTCCACTCCCTATGGCTCAGGGTGGGAAACAGGATCTCCCACCAACAGAGCCACACTCTCCCTCCCCGCAATGGTGGCAGTAGAGAGAACCATCAACCCCGGTCCTGCTGGGGAACAGACACCATACAGGGAAGGCAAGACAGACAGAAGGCCTGGAAATGCTCAGCTGCCCCCCACCACTATCTGACATTCTCCAGCTGCTGCACCTTGCAAGATGGTCCATCCAGATACATACTAGTTGCAGACAGTCTGCTAGCTAGTCTATAGTGCATGTTTCTGGAGGAGATGCATCTACCCAAAACTGGGATGTCAGCACACACACCAAGCAGATAAGTCAGTGATTGGACCCCAAAAGGGAACCATAAACATCACATGGAAAAAACACTATACAGCACTATGGGGGAACCTAGCCATGCTGTGGTCACTGCTCAGTCAGGGTGAGAGTGACCTCCCAGCAGGACATGCTGTGGCCACCCTGTCCATGCAGATGGTTGTCAGGCACTACAATGTCCGAGCCATTGCCCTATGCCCTGTGCAGATGCATCCTGGCCAGGCCACCCTGTCCTTGCTATACCCATGGTACCTTGCTCCTCATTATGCACATTGGCAGGCTTACACTGGCAACAGTGTGGGCTGAGGAAGGTGTTGGCAGACACCACACACTGGATAGACAAACACACGCTCCCACACCTATGCCAGCATTGTGCAAATATAGAGGCTCTTGGCAGTCCTGGCCACCGCACCAGTCCTGGGCACAGTGCAGGCATGGCTATGGTACGCAATACTGTTGGGGTCACTCCCCAGGGTGGTAAACACTGTCAGACATCAGACCTAAAGCACACTCCACAGACAGCAGAAAGGTTGCTATGATGCAGCTCAATCAGCAAATTGTGCTTAACTTAGGAATTGCTATCTGCCAGTAATCATAGCAACCGTTTGATAGGTATGTACCGTATTCCCAGGTTTAGGGTGGCATTGCTAAGGTATGCAAGTGCTAGTATTGGGAGATGCATGCAGGGCCCAACATCCTGCCTCTCCAGGAGGCTTTGGATAATGGAGCCTGTGGGTGAGGGTGTGTCTGCCACTGTTGGCCGCTGCTCTAGGGCAGAGGTTCCCAACTCCAGTCCTGGTGGGCCAAACACTGTTCGGGTTTTCATGCTGTCCCTAATGAATATGCATGAGATACATCTGCATACCATGGGGGCGGTGCATAGACATGCAGCACAGCCGTGTTTATTAGAGGCAGCATGGAACCTGAATGGTGTTTGGCCCTCCAGGACTGCATTTGGTAGACTCTGCTCTTGGTAATGTGCATGTTTATGGTGTCTGTGCTCTGTAGGGTAAAATGTAGGTTTATTGGGCATGTTTCTGTTGCCTGCAATAAAGGTTCTGTCTGTATTAGCATGTTTTAGTAGTGGGTAAAATATGGGGACTGGGTTGGCAGGAACCACAGCTGGGACTTGAACCTGTGACCTTCTGCTCCTGAACACACTGGCTGTGTTAACTGCACCACCGTGTTGCCACAGAGATAGTGCATTCCCAGAGATACCATGACTGTTTGTCAGACAGAGCCTGTCTGTTGCAGTGCACAGCACCCACCTAAACAGGGCTAGGCCATGGTCTGCTCTGGGCAGCTGCCACTGCCCCCTCCACCACCAGTACCCCTCTGCCACCATGCTGACATGCCCTTCTGCTGGTGGTGCTGGTGTTGCACAGTCTCAGGCCATCCAGTGTGCGGGTAGGCGGCTGCCTATGGTGCGGGTTCTGGGGTAGGGGTGCCTGCATAGCTGTCCACACTTTCCCCCAGCACCGCCTGCCAATGTTCCGTGCCATTGGGGGTACCTGCTGGGTACTATTCCCTGTGACACCGTGGGAAGCACACTCTTGCCCATGTTGGGCTCTCAGCAGTTTCTGTCTGGCTGCTCTACTGTTTCAGCATTCCTATGGGCCAGCTAGGCATTACCCTAGTTCGCACTGTGCCCCAGCTGCACCACAGCATGTGCCGTCTGCAGCCTTCTGTGTCCCCTTTTCCATCATCTGTCCAGTTGCCCATTCCGACATGCAAATACTGCAATGCCTCAAGATATTTTGACCTTGATACTGTCAATTGATATTTATACTGTTGAACTCTCTTATTCTAACTGTACATAGTTAATTTGTACATAGTTCTACAAAGTATAATAGCTAAAAGTTCAATTGTTAATGTACATAGTTCATGATATTGTTTAATGTAAAACAGAAATGCCTTTCTGTCTCCTTAACTGTTATATGTAAACCGCTCCTGATCATCGGAAGGTTGCGGTATATAAAAATTTGTTAAATAAAAAATAAAAATAAATAAATGCCCGCCTTGCTGTTGTGGAACATGTGCACACCATAGGAAACCTGTCCAATGGAGAGGAAAACCCTGATCAGCGCAATTTCACTGTGGGCTCATTCACCTTGAATGGGGACAGAGCATAGACCCTTCCAAAACTCATATCTTTTTTTTGGAGCTTTCTTGGGGGTGTTTTTTGATGTTTCCCATTGATATCACTATTGCCCAGCTTGGTTATGTTTTTTTTACATTTTCTTCTGGTCATTTTCACTGTTTCTTTGCCCTTTTGTTCTGTGCACATGTATCACACTTATCACTTTTTTGTAGGTTTCCCTGGTTTTGCTGTACATTGCTGACGGAAATGGTTTCTTTTCCCTTTAAATCAGCTTTAACGCCAGGGTTTCACTGGTGTTAGTTTTCAGCCTCGGATTTCACAGCGTTAGTGTGCAGGGAGCCTTTTCCCTCCCACTCTCCGCCCATTGACCCTCTCTCTCCGCCTCTGGGGAGCTTTCCTCCGCCCTCCGGGAGCCTTTCTCCGCCTTCAGCGCTCGTTTGCGCCTTAGCGCGTGTTAACGCGCTAAGGCACCTTATCGCACGATAAGGCACCATTATTGCACGATAAGGCGCCTTATCGTGCGATAACGTGGGAGAGCGCACGTTAAGATGGTTTAGTAAACATACCCCTAAGTCTAAGATTGTAAAAATAGCCATTTTAGATTCATTCCTCCCTTGCTAAAACTTCAGACTGTCGTCTGCAGCCTTTGAGGAACTTTCAATAGATACCCTTCTCCAATGATTTGAGAAACACATTACCCTATTGTTCTCTAAGGATGTTTCAGGCTCATAGTATCTGAGGCTACCATCACACTGGATGATGTTAACTGGTAATGCCAGATCTTTCCGTATCGGAGATTCCCCCAGACAGTATATTGCCTCTGTATGGAGCTTTGGTAGCCGCCACTTTGAATGGCATCAACCCCACTACAATTCTAGCCACAACCTGTGAGTTCAAGAATACTTATTGCTCCAGACCAGGGTTCTTATCCCATTCCTTGGGACACACCTAGCCAGTCAGATTTTCAGGATAATGACAATGAATAATTTAACATATCCCCACAGTGCTATTAAAAACATTAAACAATAAAAGCAAATTAGTTCTTCATGCCATAATCAAACTTAGTTATTTCTCTTCCTACAACTCCTCATATTGCAAAATTGTACAAGAAGGAGAAAATAAATTATTAACTATTTTAATTTTCTAGTATATAAAAAGCAATTCTTTAAGTTAATCAGTAATTTGGGCATGCTTCAACGCTCACATATAAATCAGGTTGTAAACTGCAGATCTAAAACATAGAGGTGCTGTGCTGGGCTTTTTAACCTGGAAAAGAGACGGCTATAAATTAATGAACGGAGTGGAACGGGTAAACGTGGATCGATTGTTTGTGTTATCGGAATGTGGAGAGACTAGGGGAGATGCAATGAAGCTGCAGGGTAGACTATTTGAGACAAATGGGAGAAAATATTTTTTCACTCAACGTGTAAGCAGACTCTGGAGTTTGTTGCCGGAGGATGTGGTGGGGGCTGTTGGTGTAGCTGGGTTTAAAAAAGGTTTGGATAAGTTCCTGGAGGAAAGGTCCTTAAACCATTATTAAAAAGGGACCCAGGATATCAATGCTTGACCCAATACAAGCATTGTGGAACCTGTGTCTTTTGGGGAAACTGCTAGGTACGTATGACCTAGATTGGCCACTGTTGGAAACAGGATACTGGGCTTGATGGACCTTGATCTGACCCAGTAAGGCATTTCTTATGTTCTTATGTTATGTTCTAACATATAAAAGTATCATTTTTAATCATTAGTTAGAGAAGCAATCGGTGCTTTTTTTCCTAGAGAAAAAGGTGCTGATACTCGCAATCATGGTCATCCTTAGGCGGAAGAATGACACCCAGGGGCCCACCCATAGTCATGCCCCCCCCCCTCCCCTGCAACAGGACACTATCAATGAAAAGGCAGCCTCTAAATATCAATACATATCCTATTAGGAAAATAGACAAAATCCCTGCACAGAAACTACATAAACATAAACATACATGCTCACAAAATATCTCATCTGATTCACACAAAATACTGAATAAGTGGCCACACATTATAAATACAAATGTGCGTACAAACCCTGGTATGGAAACCCCAATATGCCATACTCTGCATGCAGTGTAATACTAGAGAAATGGAAATGCATTTCCTCCTGTACTGTGCAAAATGCCAAGGCATCCGAGATGCTGCACATTCATAGTCTGAGCAAAACTAACCCATCTGGAAACGGACCACCTGACATATTCAAATCACTAAACCAAAATTAAAATGATCTTTTTTTTTCTACATTTTGTTGTCTGAACATTTTGGGATCAACATTTCAAACCAGTGATCCGGATAGGAGCAACTGCTATCTGGATAGCTAGTGCTAGCAATTTTCAGTGGAGCTGTGTGGATAGTGCCACTGAAAGTCATCCTGACCACCTTGGTACTATTTGAATAGTGCTGGGGCAGAGCATGGAGTTATCCAGACAGCGGTGATATCTGGATAACTATCCACATAAAAATAGGACAGCAAAAAAGCTGCTCTAAGTTTATGTAGCTAGCTATCTTGATAGAAGACTGAATATTGTCTGTACGTCTGATCCGGACACCCAGACCCGCTAAACGTCCGGGCAGCCTGCCGTGGACAGAGCTCCCTGTATGAACAGGCGATTTGTATGGGGAGCTCTGTTTGTGGGAGGGAGGAGGTGGGACAGAGGCGATTTGAGGGCAGGTGGTGGGTGATTCCAAGGTCAGCCCCTGTATGTCCAGGGTCGTCCATGGAGGCGGGAGACTTATTCCACCTCACGGGAATAAGTCCCCTTAGATGGAGCCAAATGATGCGGTCAAAACGCCGCCACTTTTGGAACTACTGCCGCTGCCTGCTCCCCCCTCCTGAGATGGAATCTGTGGCAGCTGGGGGGGGGGGGGCATCAGCAGCAGTAGGAGGGGAGGTGGTGAGGCCAGGGTTTTTGCCTACGGTGGCAGAAACCCTTGGGCTGGTCCTGAATCCAACACCACTAGATCCTTCATGAGATTCTGTCTTTGCAGTGCCTATATAGCCTCTGCGTGTCTGTGGCCTAAATGTCTGTGCATTTGTGGATGCAAATGTGATGACTCAGTGTGCAAATTCTTACTTCTTCTTTAGCTGTTTCAAGGCAATAGAACTGATCATCCACTCTGGCCCTTTCTCTCCTTCCTGGATGGTACACTTATTACCTTTGAATTTGACGGCGAGTCTTTTAGCTGCCAGGCACTTCATGGATAACTGTGTAATACAATTTTTGTTCCTGGGTAGTGACTGTTATTTCCTAATTAAAAATATGGAAAATGGCTATTATTCTCATTAAACTTTGCTTTTGTGAACAGATCGATCTTTGTGAAAGTTACATATTCCCATTGTTAAAACAAGCTTACTTGTGCCTTTCTGTTGACATAAAATAAAAAACACAACATATATAATTTACTTACATTTAAGTTATTCAAGAAAGACCATAAACATTTAGAAGTGAGTAGATTTTTGACATTTACAATTATATTGTAAATCACTTAAATGAACAAGCCCCCAGATGCAGTCTCCCATCATGTTCTTGTTATGCTGTCCTTGGTAGCAGCATTCAAATTCCAGTATATCCTGGTGGAAACTTTTGCCTTGCTCCTCTGAGTACGCTCCCATGTTCTCTTTGAATTTATCAAGATGAGCATCAAGGATATGGACTTTGAGAGACATCCTGCAGTCCATTTTGCCATAATTCTTAACCAGAGTCTCAACCAGCTCTACATAGTTTTCGGCCTTGTGATTTCCCAAAAAGCCACAAACCACTACAACAGAGCTGTTCCAAGCCCTTTTCTTCTTCCTAGTAAGCAGCTTGTGAAATTCCATGCACTCAAGAATCTTTTTTTATTTGTGGTCCAACAAAGAACATAAGAACATAAGATATGCCATACTGGGTCAGACCAGGGTCCATCAAGCCCAGTATCCTGTTTCCAACAGTGGCCAATCTAGGTCATACATACCTAGCAGTTTCCCCAAAAGACACAGGTTCCGCCATGCTTGTACTGGGTCATGCATTGATATCCTGGGTCCCTTCTTAATAATGGTTTATGGACCTTTCCTCCAGGAACTTGTCCAAATCTTTTTTATACCCAGCTACACTAACAGCCTTTACTACATCCTCCGGTAACAAATTCCAGAGTTTGATAACACGTTGAGTGAAAAAATATTTTGTTTTATTAGTCTTAAATAGTTTACCCTGTAGCTTCATTGCATGTCCCCTAGTCTTTCTATATTCTGATAATGTAAACAATTGATCTACGTTTACCCGTTCCACTCCGTTCATTAATTTATAGACTTCTATCATATCTCCCCTCAGCCATCTCTTTTCCATGTTAAAGAGCCCTAACCTTTTTAGCCTTTCTTCATAGGAGTATCCTTCCATCCCCTTTACCATTTTGGTGGCTCTTCTCTGAACCTTTTCTAATAACTCTATATCCTTTTTAAGATACGGCGACCAGAATTGCACACAATATTCAAGGTGCGATCTCACCATGGAACGATATAGAGGCATTATAATATCTTTTGTTTTATTTTCCATTCCTTTCCTTATGATACCTAGCATTCTATTTGCTCTCTTGGCTGCCGCTGCACACTGGGCCAAGGGTTTTAACATGTTATCCACAATGACGCCTAAATCCTTTTCCTGGGTGGTGGTTCCTAATGTGGAACCTTGTATTGTGTAACCATAATTTGGGTTGTTCTTCCCTAGGTGCATAACTTTGCACTTGTCCACATTAAATTTCATCTGCCATTTTGATGCCCAGTCTTCTAATTTATCAAGATCCTCTTGCAATTTTCCACAATCCTCTTGGGTTTTAACAACTTTAAATAGTTTTGTGTCATCTGCAAATTTGATAACTTCACTCGTTATTCCACTTTCCAGGTCATTTATGAATATGTCAAAAAGCAGCGGACCCAGCACAGATCCCTGGGGTACACCACTATTCACCTTTCTCCATTGGGAATATTGGACATTTAGCCCAACCCTCTGCTTTCTATCTCTTAACCAGTTCTTGATCCACAGTAGTACACTGCCTCCTATCCCATGACCAATGTTCCCTCTAATTTTCTGTAGGCTGTGTGCGCATAAAATATCAGCTGTGTGCAGCTTTTGAAGGAAGGTTAAATTTTTGTGTGCCACATAACGACACTTGGAGTTATATACTTTAAAATTTGACTACACATCAGAATACAGTATGTACACCACATTGATTTTAATCAAATTAAATGAAAATAGATGACTACTAAATGAAGCGGGAAATTTCTAGTAATTACAATCATAATTTTTAAATTTTAAGACGTCTGTGTGGTTTTCTATCAGAATCAGAGCTGTAATTTTTGTGCGCTCTGTTGTATAGTATGTGCGCTCGCTCGGCGAGGTGTGTGCGCGCGCACACGCGCACAGCTTAGAGGGAACAGTGTCCATGACTCTTTAGTTTTGCGAAAAGTCTCTTATTAAAAGAGGGCTGCTACACAGTACCCTGTCCTGTGCTGCTGAGGTAAGCTATATTCTTATTTGATTTAAATTATAGCTCTTTGCTGCTGCTAGGCTCTAACTTATTATGAAATTTAAACTACAAGCTCTCTGCTGGGTTCTAAATTTAACCAGAAAGCTCTCTTCTGTGTTTTAAATGTAAACTTAAATTGCTGCTACTAGGCCCTGACTGATTTAACAAAAAATAGTGGGTTCACAGATTAATTAGCTTTAATAAAAAGAATTCCTTTCAGAAAATTCCCAGAAGTATATACGCACAGTTGCAGATCTCTCTCCAGAAGTAACAGTCTATTTTTCTAGTCTTTCAAGACTGAGGCTCACAGAGCTCTGGTTGAGCTATTTACGCCTGTGCTGCTGTGACTATCTGTGACCTTTACCTCAGACAGTTTAGGGAAGAAGTCTTGAAGGTACTTGAAGGCTGTCTACTTTTTCTCTAGAGCTGTGACAAATTGTTTTGTAAGGCCTATTTTAATGAGCAGTAGTGGCATCAGCACCTTTTGTGGTTCCACCAGTGGATCCCACTTCACATTCTTTGTCCCAACAGAAAATTCAGTTTGCTGTGGCCAGTCCTGCCTGTGGTAGTACACTGTGGTGTCCCTGCTGTCCCAAAGACAAAAATAGCAGGAAACTTGGTAAAACCACTTTGGAGACAGATCAGAAATGCCACCATTTTAAAGCCTCCCATACCCTTCCAGCCATACTCAGTGTACTTCAAGGCTTCTAGTAAGGTCTTGACACTGCTATAATCTTCTTCGAGGCTCACTAAGTGAGCTAGGGGTAGAGACGGGTACTTATTCTTGTCATGTAGCAGTACGGCTTTGAGGCTGCTGGAAGAGTTGTCAATGAACATGCGCCACTCCTTCGGGTTATAGGCAATTCCGATAGTGTCGAACAGGCCGGTCACATTATGGCAAAAGCAGAGGCTCACTTGACTAGTGAAGAAGCTAGAAAAAGTGTGGTGACACTTCCTCTGACCTGAGACTTGCACACTTTCATCCAACAAGTTTCACTGCTTGAACCTGGACGTCAAAAGCTCGGCATTGGGCTTGATGAGACCAAGGTCTCTGATCAAGTCGTTGATGTAATTTTGGTTTGGGTAGTAAGGGTTTCTCTCCTCAGCTCCTTCTCTGATATTGAAATCTAGATCTGCAATGTCTTCTTCATTTTGTGAATTGCTGCTTTCTTCTGAAGACAGATGCTTTCTCTGCAGAGGAGTGGGTACAGGGAGCTCTGGGCAGTGTGGCACCGGGGCAATGGATGAAGGAATGCTCGGATACATGACAGAAGGAGCATTCTTGCCAGTCCAACGTTTGGAAGGATCCACCATGCAGAAGTAGCAATTGCTCAAGTGGTCAGTGGGTTCCCGCCAAATTCTTGGGATAGCGAACTTCATAACTCTCTTTTCCCTTCTGTACCATCCTGCCAAAGAAAAAATAAAAATGTGAAAATAAAAAAATAATTATTTAGATTTAAAATTATGATGATAAAATTAAATTAATGATGTTCTTGCTAAATATTTCATGCACTATGTAAATTTCAATAACAATAAAGATTTTATAACTTAAAATGCCACAGTCTAAGCCAGCATCAATTGTTCATCTTACCTTCCAGAGTTTTCTTGCAGTGCTCACAAGTGAAATGATGCACATAGGGTTTGTCCTGATCCCCAACAGGCATGCCAAAATATATCTTGTAAGCTTCACACATCTTGGCAGATGCTTCCATGGAGTACTTTTTCGCTCTTGTCTTGATAAAATCTCCACAGACATAGCAAAATGCTTCTGCCAGATGCTTACAGCCTCTTGATGCCATGTCAGTCCACTTAAGAAGCTAAAATGAAAATAAACTGGTGAGCTTAAGACATGTGTTGTTGCTCATGACTGGAAACCGGATTGTGCTCACTCTGCGCAAATCCATTGTTTATATAGACGTGAGGCGGAAGAGACATTCTAACGGTCACCAAAAGGCTTTTATTAAAAGTTCTCAAAAGTTATACAAAGTTCCAAAAGGTTTGCAAAATTCTGGAACGCTCTAGAAAGTTCTAGAATTTTCCAAAAGGTACTCCAAGTTTACTTTGCACTAAATCTATCTAGAATGTCCTGAAAAATAGGTAATTTTCAAAAATATCACTCTCCTGGTCCCAAAAGCAATGTTTGTGGGCTATAATTGCCATATCCTATGGCTTTGAGACATAAGATATATCAGAAAATAACACTTATTACCCAGGAACAAGAAAAAAGTAAAACGTTGTTGCACAATGAGTCTGACTTGTAGCTCTGGAACATAAAGCACATCTTTACAGGTATTGTCAGTTTACATCCATCTGCATTGGGGCATACCACAATTCCTTCCCCGATTCCTTCTGCATTTACTGTGCTACCATCTGCAAGATAGATTGTGTTACCATCCAGTTCTGTAAAAAAAATTCTTGTCACTTGAAGTGTGGTTTGAGTCTATGCACCATCCTTGCAGCATATGAATCACTGTTGCTTTAAAAGGTTGTCTGCCATTGTTCCGTACGTGGTTCAGCAATCGTGGCCTTAACCATATGCTTAGGTCCCTTTTGGCATTTTGCTTTTTGCTTTGATTTCCACACTGTAGTCTCTCTTAAAATGAACCAGCTTCTTGCATTTGAAAAATGCTCTGCCTTCTTTACTTTTCAGCTTAGCACTAGTAGCTTGCAGGGCTACTTCTGTATCCTGTTACACTTTCTTACATGAAAGTTCTCTCCTGCACTGTAATTCATCTGTTAGCCTGCTCTTCATAAAATCCAGTTTCAGCTCTGACTCTGGCCTAGTTTCCAATGCATTAATCAAAGCACTGTATGACTTTGCTAAACTGCACAGCAAAAGGGCCACCGAGTGGTTGTCCCTCATTTCTTCTCCAAGGGCTTGCAGCTGTGAAAACACTTCAAGCTTAGCATTTATATGCCCTTGCATTTCCCCTTCTTTGCTAAGTCTCATCCTGTATAGCTTTCTTAGCAAGAATAATTTATTATTCAATGTGGGCCTTTCATATGGCATTTTCAGTGCATTCCACACTCCTTGTGCAGTCTTGATTTCTGACATGAAACAATTGATTCTTCCAGCAGCAAACTTATAGTAGCTCGGGCTCCTGTCCTTTTTATCTCAAATCTGGTAATTTTCCTCTGGCTTTACTATATCAAGCACTTCCCATAGATCATCTCTAATTGGCAGCATTTCAACTTTAAACTTCAATAGCTGGTAATTTTCATTGTTTAGCTTGGGCACTGTACTTCTGAGTTTTGAAATGATTGTGAGGTAGGCTATGGCCTAGCATGGCCTGCTACTATGAAAGGCCTGTAAGTTAGGCCTGGATTCTAACTCTCATTATAGCTAGAAAAGAACCAAAAATCTGTGAAAAATAAGAATACTGTTTTAAAATGCTTAATAAGAAGTTTTCATGAATTCATAAGTCTTCTATTATTCTCTTATGTGTGAAAAAAACAGAAATGTAACAGTATATGCATTCCAGAAGCCGAAGTTAACCTTGCAGTAGAAAAGTAACGAGATTTAGAACTGTACCATTGTTCAAGCAATCCTAAAGGAGGGAGCCGGTTGCTAGGCTCCGGAGGGATTTCTAATTGGACAGGTGCAGGGAATGTAAGACCAATGAGAAGTTTGCATGTATCGAGTGAAAACCAATAGAAAGCTGTCATGTATCAAACTGAAAAAGAGGTATAAAAAGTTATGTCTCTGTATAAACTTTTGCTCAGTTCCTTTTGAAGCTTTGACTGACTGGGCCTGTGCACAATAAACTGACTTGGACCCTGTC
This sequence comes from Ichthyophis bannanicus, assembly GCA_033557465.1. Classification (NCBI taxonomy): domain Eukaryota; kingdom Metazoa; phylum Chordata; class Amphibia; order Gymnophiona; family Ichthyophiidae; genus Ichthyophis; species Ichthyophis bannanicus. The sequence continues at coordinate 311,134,995 of CM066032.1, read as the reverse complement.
ATTCGACTCCTGGACTTATTCATTGATTGCACTTTGCCACAGCATATTCTTGGTGCGTTGGCTGGGAAGTGCGAGTGGTAAATGGTATTCAAGTGAGTAATCCACGTAATTCGCCTTGAGGTTTGGCCCGGTTGGAACCGTGTCTGTCCGACCGCGGGGGAAACTTCAGGCGCCGCCGGCCCCTTTGTGCTGGAGAGGGTTCCGCCTGCCTCGGCGGGCCATCGTGTCCAGCTGGCCAACACCTCCGACCCGGGGAGTCCAGGTTCCAACTCAGAAGCTGGTGTGGTATCGGGGACCGGATCCGGTGAGTAGACATTTTTGAAGTATTTGCTAGTCAGAAAGAACAGCCTGGGACAACGTCTTGCGTGCGCGAGATTGATTTGGTATATTTGGTATAGATTAACTGGGAAATCTCGCAAGAGTATACGCAAGACAAGGGAGCCTGATCACCTCCCATAAGGGCGGTCCTAGTAAGCTCCGCATAAGAAAAGCGGAAGCTGAAGCCATCGACCCTTCTTGTTTGGAATAGTCAGTTAGTCAGAAAACCTGGGCACTTGAAATATTGAAATATGATATCTTGTTGAAATATGCTTGCGTGTGTGAGTGAGAGGTCTTGAAATACAGACCGAGCGAGAGCGGACTCCTAAGTAGCGCAGTTCCTGGCCGGGTGACCGCGCCCAGGTCGCGAACAGGAGGAAGCGAGTGGTGTTTGTCCCCCCCCCAGTGTTTTGTGGGCTGTACGGACCCCTTACCTGCAGCCATACTACCTATCCTTATTGTTCATTGTCTTGTATGTCATTACGTGTACGTAGGGACGTAGGGTACGTAACGTACGCAGGCGTGTACGATCAAGAATTTCCGTAAAGGATATTCGGGTGATTATGGTATAAAAATGACTCCGTCCGGATTAAAAATGTTATGTGAAAGGGAGTGGCCCGCATTAGCTGCTTCATGGCCCCGAGGGGGCACTTTTGATTTTGAGACAGTTTTACGACTTCATCAGCTTATATTAAGAGCGTATTCTGACCAGTTCCCCTATATAGATTCCTGGTTAAGTGCATGTGAACAGCAGCCCTCATGGATGAAGCGCTGTTATGAGGAGCACTGTAAAATATTTGTAGCTATGACTAGGGGAACCAAAAAGGCTAAGGAAGCGAAGCCACCTGTATATTCTGACTCAGAGTCCTCAGATATTCTGGATAGTTTACCCCGGCACCCACAGAAATTAGTCCCCACAACCCCACAACTTGAAGTAGAGCCCGATGAGGAGCCCTAGAAAATACCGAAGCAACAGCCTAAGAAGCACCCTACCCCAAGTGAAAGTTCCGGGTCAGGCCCAAGCACAGCAGGGGGGCTCGAGTCTTCTGATGAGATAGAAAGTGGAAGCTCTCCTGCCAGTTCAGGGTCACCCACCAAGGAGACTAGTGCCCGGGAGCCTTACGATTTAAGAAGCGTAACTCCCAAGAAGAAGGAGAAGGCAGGGCACCTAATGCCATTATGCCAAGTGCCTGGAATACCTGTTTTAAATGATCAGGGCCAGATGGCGCCAGGACCAACCAGCTTAGTTTATGTATCCTTTTCCACCACAGACTTATTAAACTGGAAAACGCATTATGCTTCCTACACAGCCAAGCCTCAGGAATTAACAGAATTAATGTCTAGCATTATGCAAACCCATCAGCCTACCTGGGCCGATTGTCACCAGCTCCTGTCCACCCTCTTCACCACTGAGGAGCGAGGCCGGATAGGGCAAGCAGCCCTCCGATGGTTAGAAGAGAACCCTGTAGAAAGGGGGGAAATAAATCCCCCGCAAGCAGCAGCTGCGGAATATCCCAATGAAGATCCCGGGTGGAACCCGAATGAAGAAAGGGGGGCGGCAGCCTTAACCAGATTTCGCCAGGCCTTAGTGCAGGGCCTGAAGAAGGGAGGCCAGAGGGCCATGAATATCAGGAAAGTATCGGAAGTTCTCCAGGGTCCAGATGAGAGCCCAGCGGCCTTTCATGAGCGGTTGTCTGAAGCTTATAGAATGTATACCCCATATGATCCTGCTGCTCAGGAAAATTTACGCATGGTAAATGCGGCCTTTGTTAGTCAGTCCCAGAGAGACATAAAGCGAAAATTGCAGAAATTGGATGGATTTGAGGGCATGAATACAGCTCAGTTAATGGAAGTCGCACAGAAAGTATTTGTGAATCGTGAAAATGAACGGGACAGAGTAAGTGAACGAAAGATGAAGAAGAAGCTAGATCTTCTTGCTGCTGCTATAACCGAACGATGTGGAGGAGGTTTTCCTAATCAAAGGACCAGAGGACGTGGAAGAGGCCGCGGAAGTGAGAGGCCTCAATTAGGTGCAAATCAGTGCGCCTACTGCAAGGAAGAAGGACATTGGAGAAGTGAGTGCCCGCATCTGGACTCCGCCCCTGCGAGGGGAGGAGGGAGTCCCTGGAGGCCAGGAGGAAGATTTCGAAGGAGAGGAGGAATGAATCGAACACAGTTCCAGCAGGAGAGGGAGGAAGCCGTTGAGGGAGTGGCAGTAGCGACGGGCTATGACCTGGATGACATAGATGAAGACTAGGCCAGACCGGGCTCCAAGTTCACCCTGGGTCCCCAGGAGCCTATGGTCAGTTTAAAGATAGGGGACCAATACATGGAATTCATGGTAGATACAGGAGCAGAACATTCAGTAGTAGCCAAGCCAGTAGCTCCACTGTCCTCACGATCTGTCACCATTATAGGAGCCACTGGAAATAAAGCCACAAAACCATTCTTGCAGAACCGCATGTGTGAACTAGGGGGACAGAAGATAACGCACCAGTTCTTGTATATGCCTGAGTGCCCTATTCCACTACTGGGCCGAGACATGCTTGCCAAGCTCCAGGCCCAAATATCCTTTGCTGAAGGGGGAGAAATTAAAATGACTGTGAACCCAAAGCCTGCTGGATTAATGGTGCTTACTGTTCCCCGAGAAGAAGAGTGGCGGTTCTATAGTGCACCTTCAATAAAGTCAACCAGTCCCTGTATACCTACCAACCTTATAGCCCCACCTGAAGTATGGGCAGAAGATAATCCACCTGGCCTAGCGAAGAACATAGCCCCTGTCATTGTCACCCTCAAGCCAGGAGCGGAACCAGTACATGTGAAGCAGTATCCTCTCCCTCGACCAGCCATAGAAGGAATTCACTGCCATTTAATGAAACTGCTGAAGTACGGACTTCTCAAGGAATGCCAGTCACCTTGGAACACCCCCCTTCTCCCAGTAAAGAAGCCTGGGACAGGGGACTATCGCCCAGTACAAGATCTAAGGCGAGTAAATGATGCAGTTGAAACTATACACCCAGTAGTACCAAACCCTTATACTCTCTTGGGACTGATCCCCACTGAGGCTACTCACTTCACCATCCTGGACCTGAAAGATGCCTTTTTCTGCATGTGCCTAGCACCCACCAGTCAACTTTTATTCGCTTTTGAATGGCAAGACCCCACAACAGGAAGGCGGGGTCAGCTCACCTGGACCAGATTACCCCAAGGATTCAAGAATTCACCTACTCTCTTCAGTGCTGCCCTAAATCAAGATATCTCAAGTTACCCAGTGGACCCAGGAAAGAGGGTTCTTCTTCAGTATGTAGATGACTTGCTCATAGCCACCAACTCAGAAAGTGAATGCCTACAAGCTACTAGTTAACTTTTGTACCTTCTCAAAGATGCTGGATACAAAGTCTCAAGAGCCAAAGCACAACTATGCCAAACTGAAGTCAAGTATTTAGGATTTCAGTTGTCCAGTGGGATCCGACGTTTAGGACCAGAACTCAAGGAAGCTGTATGTAATATCCCCATTCCAACCACTAGGAGGCAAGTAAGAGCCTTCCTGGGGGTCGCGGGATATTGTCGCATATGGATCCCCAACTTTGCCCTGATTGCAAAACCACTATACCAAGCCACCAGAGGAGTGGAAAAGTCCCCACTAGATTGGGGACCCGAACAAGATGTAGCATTCCAAACTTTGAAAAAGGCCCTGATGTCATCTCCAGCTTTAGGTCTTCCAGATGTTCAGAAGCCTTTCCATCTTTTTGTCCATGAGTCACAAGGAAACGCATTGGGAGTATTGACCCAATCTCTTGGATCCTGGCAACGGCCAGTAGCTTATCTGTCAAAACAATTGGATGTAGTTGCAAAAGGATGGCCCCCTTGTCTGAGAGCTGTTGCAGCAACAGCCCTCCTGGTGGGCGAAGCAGACAAACTCACACTAGGACAAACTCTTCAAGTTACAGTGCCACACTCTGTTCTGACTCTCATGGAACACAAAGAAACCTCTGGCTAACCAATGCATGAATGTTGAAGTATCAGAGCATGTTGTGTGAAAACCCTCGGATACAGTTGAAAGTTAGTCAAGCTCTGAACCCTGCTACATTGTTTCCAATTGGTTCTGGGCCACCTGATCATAATTGCTTAGAAACCATGGACACTGTATTTTCAAGTCGCCCTGATTTGACCGATGTCCCTCTAGAGGACCCAGAACGGACTTTCTTTGTAGACGGAAGCAGTTTGGTCATCAATGGACATCGTTGTGCTGGATATGCAGTGGTGACCCTTGATCTGGTAGTTGAGTCCTCAGCCCTGACCCCAGTAACTTCTGCACAGAAAGCTGAATTGATAGCCCTCACCAGAGCCCTGACATTAGGAGAAGGACTCCGTATAAATGTGTACACAGATTCCAAATATGCCTTCACTACTTTGGATGCACATGGAGCCTTGTATAAAGAGTGAGGGTTGATCACTTCAGGGGGTAAGGACATTAGGTATGGGCCCGAGATATTGATGTTATTAGATGCTGTGTGGGCCCCCAAACAAGTGGCAGTCATGCACTGCCGAGGTCATCAGACAGGAGCAGGAGAAGTTGCCCGAGGGAATAGATTTGCAGATGCCACAGCCCGAAAGGCAGCCACCACAGGACAAGTTAGGACCCAAGATACTGTAATGCAGGCAGCCCTATTCCCTGTGCCCCTTAGTTCCTGGGCACCCCGATATACTACAAGAAAGTTAGACTATTATTGTGAAAAGGAGGGAGGAGTCTTAACAGAACAAGGTTGGATAGTGCTACCACCCCCAGAAGGTAGTCCACCTCCAGGTCCTACAGTCATCCCTGAAGCATTAGGGCCAGCCTTTGTCCAAGCTTTTCATCAAGCCACACATTATGGAAAAACAGCCATGGAGAAAGCCCTGAGACCCCATTTCTGTATTTCACTGCTAGGATCCCTGACCGCCTCAGTGGCACAGCAATGCCTGATATGTGCCAAAATAATGCCAAGCAAGGTCCTGTTCCACCCCCAAGAGTTCAGTCAGTAGGGGTGACCCCCATGAGTGATATACAGATAGACTTTGCTGAGATGCCCCGTGTAAATGGATATCACTATATGTTAGTGTTAGTCTGCACATTTTCAGGGTGGGTAGAAGCCTACCCCACCGAACTGAGAAAGCCCGAGAAGTCACTAGGGTATTGCTCCACGAGATCATTCCCCGATTTGGAATACCATCAACTATAGGGTCAGACAATGGTCCATCATTTGTATCCCAAGTGACCCAACAGTTAGCTCAAGCTCTGCGAATAAAATGGAAGTTGCACACTGCTTACAGACCCCAGAGCTCAGGGAAAGTAGAGCGTATGAATAGAACCTTGAAAACTCAGTTATCCAAGCTCTGCCAAGAAACACACCTGAAGTGGCTCCAAGTCCTACCCATAGCCCTTCTTAGGATACGTTCAGCTCCCACCAGATCTTTAGGTGTCTCCCCTTTTGAGATTTTGTATGGGCGACCTCCACCCATAGTGCAGGGAATAAAGGGAGACATGAGGCAGATAGGATCTGAAATAACTAGACAAGAACTATTAGCTTTAGGTTCTGTTTTGCAGAAACTCCAAACGTGGGTGCAAGACCGACTGCCCATCAACTTGACTGAGCCTCTGCATCCCTTCAAGCCAGGAACGTCCATGTGGGTGAAAGAGTGGAGAAAAACCACGCTGGCGCCGCATTGGAAGGGACCCTACATCGTCATCCTGTCAACCCCCACCGCAGTAAAAGTTGCAGAGTTCGAACCCTGGATCCACCACAGTCGAGTGAAGCTGGCAGCTGCTCCTGATCCTGACCAATGGACATCAGTGAATGATCCCGAGACTCCATTGCGACTCACCCTGAGGAGACAGCCAGCTTTATAGAGAATCTTCAGCATCCACTTACGTCACGCGAAAGTGACCATCACTACAGAAACAGAAGAAAACTCAGCACAGTTCATTATCCTCAACTTTCCAGTTAACCTCCAGAGACTGTAATCACCATGCTCTGCCACTATTGCCTTGTGGGAGTGGTGATCCTGGGAGTCCTGGAAAAGACTTTTGCTCTATCCCCTTGTATAGCTTGCATAACCACCACCCGAACAGGACAAAAGATTACTCAGACTTTGCTCTATCATTCCTACTATACTTGCACTGGAACAGTCAGCCGGTGTGTTTATAAGGGCACTGAACTGAACGTTTGCACAAAGGGAAGAAGCAAGACTTGTTATACCCCTCGACAAAACCCATCATACTATACATTTGAGATATGCTGGAATGATGAAGATGGAGCCATCCTGAATACGACAAAACCCATTACCGACTCCACCAAACCTATCACCTTGAACTTTGACGCTTGTGATGCCATCAACAGAAATGCTTACCACAGATGTGGGTCATGGGAGCGAGCCTACTACCATGATGATAAATACATGTGTCCGGAAGGAGCCTATGGATGGGGAAAGTGTACAGGAAAAAGTACTGCAGCCACTATTTACACCACCTCATCTAAAAATGATTACTTTTGCCCAAAATGGGAATGTGTATATTTTGCTAGCTGGAAAAATGCACCGACGGGACAAGACGGCGATCATCGCAAAGGCAGCCTAACAAAGATCAGCATACCAGAACCTAAGAAATGCCAGAAAGGTGCCTGTAATCCTCTACAACTCTTCATAGCCAATCCCAGCCACTGGAAGCAAGGAAACAAGTTTGGGTTGCGTATTGCGGGAGGAGGTGTAGATCCTGGGACTATTTTGTATCTGCGATTAAACACCAACACCCATGTATCCTCACCCTATCATATACATCACTCCTTCTATGAAGCCATGAAATCAGAGTTTGAAATCCCTCCTGCCTCCCAGAACTTATTTCTTGAATTAGCGGGAGCAGTTGCTTCTAGTCTCCATGTTTCAGACTGTTTGTTTTGTGGAGGAACAAAAATGGGAGACCAATGGCCTTGGGAAGCACAAGAACTGAACTATTCTGTTCCATATAATCAGACTAATATGCGCAATACCACAAGTGAATGGGTATTGGCCCACTCCATTGTGGGTAATTTATGCTTTTCTCGCTATGGACCAATGTTTAATATGGAAGTGGGGCAGCTGGTCTGTCTCAATCAGAAGTTTTACAACAGTACCACTAAGAAAACATCTTGGTGGTCAGGAACCAACGCTACTGAACCTTCCAATCCTCTAGTCCAGTTCCCCAGACTTGCCAGCATCTGGACTAACTTAGTAGCATATAACTCCTGGCAAGCACCACCTGGACTGTACTGGATTTGCGGAACCCGAGCATATTCCAGACTTCCTCATCACTGGGGAGGCGCATGTGTATTGGGAACCATACGACCTTCCTTTTTCCTTCTACCGACATCCCAGGGCGAACAGCTGGGATATCCTGTGTACAGAAGTCGACAGCTGAAAGACGCCTTGAAAATAGGCCAATGGGACAAACGGGATGGTGAAGAATGGCCACCAGAAAGAATCATCTCATACTATGGACCTGCTACTTGGGAGCAGGATGGGACTTGGGGATATCGTACCCCTGTTTATATGATTAATCGAATAATATGTTTGCAAGCTGTTGTTGAAATAATAACTAATGAAACTAGTAAAGCACTAACCCTTCTGGCAAAGCAAAGTACGCAAATGCGTACAGCCATTTATCAAAATCGTTTAGCTTTAGATTATTTGTTAGCAGCTGAAGGTGGGGTATGTGGGAAGTTGAACTTAAGTAATAGTTGTTTACAGATTGATAATAATGGGCATGTAGTTGAAGATTTAGCCACCCAGATGAGAGAGAAGACATTTGTGCCTGTCCAGACCTGGCACGGTTTAAAGATGGATGGGTGGTTTGGTTCATTGTTTTCTTGGATAGGTGGTCTGAAATCCCTTATGTTGATCGTACTATTCATATTAGCCATGTGCTTATTGCTTCCTTGTCTCCTACCCCTTTGCTTACGCATGATAACATCATCACTTGATAACACTATAGAGCGAAAGGCAGCTACGAAAGTATTAGCTATGTGGCGATATCACCCTATACCCCACAATGCTGATGCCATTACACCAGTATAATGTGTTGATTGACTGATGAGTGATTTAATTCTCACCCTTCCTCACTTGCGGGTGAGAATAATCAAAGGGGGGAATGAGGTAGGCTATGGCCTAGCATGGCCTGCTACTATGAAAGGCCTGTAAGTTAGGCCTGGATTCTAACTCTCATTATAGCAGGAAAAGAACCAAAAATCTGTGAAAAATAAGAATACTGTTTTAAAATGCTTAATAAGAAGTTTTCATGAATTCATAAGTCTTCTATTATTCTCTTGTGTGTGAAAAAAACAGAAATGTAACAGTATATGCATTCCAGAAGCCGAAGTTAACCTTGCAGTAGAAAAGTAACGAGATTTAGAACTGTACCATTGTTCAAGCAATCCTAAAGGAGGGGGCCGGTTGCTAGGCTCCGGAGGGATTTCTAATTGGACAGGTGCAGGGAATGTAAGACCAATGAGAAGTTTGCATGTATCGAGTGAAAACCAATAGAAAGCTGTCATGTATCAAACTGAAAAAGAGGTATAAAAAGTTATGTCTCTGTATAAACTTTTGCTCAGTTCCTTTTGAAGCTTTGACTGACTGGGCTTGTGCACAATAAACTGACTTGGACCCTGTCAATCGACTCCTGGACTTATTCATTGATTGCACTTTGCCACAGCAATTGAAAAACATTTTTTTCTTCTGTTCCTCTGAATAAGTAAAACTACTTCTTACTTGTATTGAGAGTTTTACGGTATCTCTAGAGGTTTTCATGCTTGCTTGCTTGCTTCATCTCCACTCCCTTTCCATCTGTTTTAGGAAGGATTTCTTTGTTCCAGAGTTTTATTTCTTTCCTTTCTTTGTCTTACAGAGTGATGGTTGCTTTTGAGAGTTTGTTAGTTTATACAGCAGAAGTTCACCCATTGAAATTCAGAAGGGAAATCTATTTAATAAGTAACTGCATGAACGGGATACATATATTGAGAACTGATATGAGATATACAGATAGAGCTCCATACTAAGATGTTCACAGGCATATGGATAAGCTAACAGAAATGAACAACAATGGCTACTAGGAAACAGGAACTGGAAACCCCACCTTCTGCTTCTTTCTCATAGCATTCTGGAATGTTTAGTCCTTTTGTAAGGTAGATTATGCTCTTACCTATGCAATACCACCACCTTCTGTTCATTATTGGTATAGTCCTAGGACAGAAACACTATACATTATACTGTCAGATAATCATCTTGATTCTGGTGCATGTTTTTCAGCCGCCCCTTAGGATTGCAGGGACTGGCTAGAGTCACATCATATTCAGAATACAATGATTAGATTGTAGCATTTTTCCAAAATTATTGATCATGTTTCTCTACTCCTCAAGGAGAGTCATTGGTTGCATTTTGCCTACAGGGTAAATTTTAAGATTTTGATCCTTGCAATCTGCACAGCTTTTTAATGCACTTATCCTCCATACCCACTACAAACACTATGGGGTATGTTTTCTAAATGGTGGTAAGGGAGCAGGCGGTACTGAGCATTAACAGCAGCGAATAGAGGTTTACTGTGCAAAAAAGGCTCTATGCAGGTAGGGGGTGTTTTGGCGGTAAGGATGGTATGGCATCCATAACGTGTGTTAACAGAACCTTTGCCGTTAAGGTGGCCAACATGCACCTTTATGCCCTAAAAAGGCATACCTTAATGATGGATAAGGGAGACCCTGTGAGAGGCAATGTAAAAGTGATGGATAGAAGAAGATGTGCGAATAAAGGGATCTGAGAGATATGTGTCTATCTACCTAAGGCCCCCTGTGTTCACCATCTTCCCTATGTCTCACTATGCCTCTTGTGTCAAGCATGTCCCCTCCATCTCCCTATCCCCTCTCTCCCGTGTCTACAATCCCCCCCTCTCTATTCCCCTCTCCATGTGTCTCTCTACCCTTCCCCTGCCACATGGTCTGCATTTTTCCTCCAACCCAACCTCCCCTCCCTCTCAGTGCAGCACTTTCCTCTTAATTCCTTCCCCTCAGGCCCAGTGTTAGACAAGCAGGGGTTCAGGGCAGAAACTGCTGTTGGGATCCCAAAAAGCACCTGCAAGCTTTGCCTTCTTCAACTTGAGAGAGACTTGTGGCCCCTTGTGGCATGGAGACCCAGGGCATGTGCCGTGTATGCCACTCCTCATGCTGGTCCTGTTCCCCCTACTCGCCTGACTGACTGACCATAGATACAAACACTGCTGCATTTCCTCAGTCTGGCAGCAGCAGTGGTGGTGAGACCTTAGCTTCTGAGACCATGTGTGCTCCTGAGGCCCTGTCAGTCATGCCCCCCTTTGATGTATAAAGTATGTACCAGAGGGGACGTGACACATACGTACGTCTCAAGGGTCCCATTGCTGCTGCTGCTGCCAGAATTGGGAGATATGGTGGTGCCTGGAGAGAGGGCAGAAGAAGGCCATGGAGAGACATTGCTGCTGTCCAAGATGTCTTCAACTGGCTGAGCTTGGGATCCCTCTCAGCTGTTGCAGTGAAAGAACAGGGCCCTGTTCAGAGCGGGGCCGTGTGAAGCCCTGACAAGTACATAAAAGAGATAGCCTCTTCTCTGTAATGCTTACAGAAGATGAACATATGGAATAGTTGTTCTCAACCCAGTCCTCTGGGACCCCCAGGCCAGTCAGGTTTTCAGGATATCCACAATGAATATGCATGAGATAGATCTGCATGCACTGCTTCCATTGTATGCAGATCTCTCTCCTGCAGATTCATTGTGGAGACCCTGAAAACCTGACTGGACTAGGGGTCCCAGAGGACTGGGTTAAGAACCACAGATATAGAACAAAAAGACTTTGGTCACAATTTAAATATGGCTTCAAAAATGGTCAAGATTTAAAAGAGACCTATTCAAAGTGATTAATGTGGTTAGCAAACCTGCTAACCTCATTAATCACCTGAGCGGGATATTCAGCAGCACATACCCAGTTTGTGCCACTAAATATTCCCTCTCAGCCCAGATGAATGCCCCAATGGTACACCTGAATGCCCTAATGTTAACCTTTTAGTGTTGGGGCATTCCAGGGGTGGAGCAAGGGTGACACCAAGGTTAGTTGGTGAACAGCGATATTGAGCCACTAACTGGTTAACCCGAACAGGCTAAAATAAAGTTGGCCTAATGTTAGCTGGTTTAGCTATCTGGTCAATGGCTGAATATTGCTGGTATGCAGATAGCTAAATCACTATCTAGGCAAGCCAAATATTCAATGTTGGTAGCCGAATATGGCCCTGGCACTGAATATCCATTTATAGATTAAAGCGGTGACGACTAGCCACTTTAATCTGTGCCGGCCGCCAACACTCATTATGCTCCTCTAGGGTTTTAGACTGAATTTGAATATAGTTATAAAGGGACTATGATGCACCAACTCTGAAAGTCTGTTCCAAGTATATCGTGCAGTAAGGCAGAAGAAATAAACTTGGGAGTTGACAGTGGAAGAGAAAGTCATATATCACAATACCTTGCCTGATGAATGGTATTTGCAAAGAGAGGAGCAGGAAGGCATATGAAAGAAAAGGTAGTGAGGAGCTGCAGAATAAATGCATTTGTAGGCACATAAGAGAAGTCTCAGCTTTATGCAGAAATGTATAGGGAGTCAATGTAGTGACTTGAGAAAAGGGGTACTGGGGGGGGGGGGCTTGTATCGACTTGGGCAAAAGATGTCATGGGAGCTGATCTGTGAATAGATTCCAGTGGAGAAAGTTAATTCATTGGGAGACCTTTGAGAAACAGATGGCAGTAGTCTAAATGGGAAATGATGAAAGATAAAAAAAAGGACTTTGGTGTATCTAGCAGTGCTATAGAAATGATAAAGTGTCATCATCAGTTGGCCCTTATCAGGATTGCAGCTTAAAACAGCTTTTAATGCAATCTAAGTTGCCTGCACAAGTGCTGACTGAAAATCCTGCTAGCCAGTTAAAGCTGGCACTTATCCAATTAGCACCAAAACCACCCTCGCTCCACACATGCACCATTCTTGCACTACTCAGATAGTACAGAGGTGGTCTGTGGAGATATTCAGCAGCACTATCTGGATAGTGCCGCTGAATATCATAGTAAGCACCCTTAACCGGACAGCCTCCCATTGGTCAACCAGCTAAGAGTTCTGAATATCAGCCTCATCGTGTTTTAGCAATGTTTTGGATATGCGTCTGAATGCATATTTGTACACCTCTTCAGGTGCTCTTTTTAGACAGAGATCAGATGTTCTTTTTAGATAAGTAAAGCAGTATGCAGTTTTTCTAAAATAAGTAAATACAATGTCAGAAAAGCTAGCTGAAATCTGTGACTGGATTCCTGATGAAATTTCTGATTTTGGGAAATATATCTGGCAGTCATCAGCAAAAAGATAGAAATGAAAGCCATTGGAGGACATCGAAATACCAATGGAACATGCATAGAGGAAGAATAGGAGACGGCCCAGAATAGAACTCTTGAGTCCTTATAGTAAGACTGGGTAGAGGAGGATCCACCAAAATGTGCAAGGGAAGATAACTAGGATCCTGAAATCCATGTGAGGATAAAGCATCAAAGAGTAGGTGGTAATCAACAATATCATAGGTGTCGAAGATAGCCCAATAAAGATGAAGATCAATTAAAGGCCCTTGGATTTGGCTATAAACAGATTACTGGGGACTTTGGTGAAGACTTTCTGTGGAATGTAGAGGATAATAGTCAGCTTTGAATGAACTGAGAATGGTTTGAGGTAGAAGAAAGTCAATACATTATAGGTGCATGGCATATTCAAGTAATCTGGATGCAAGGGAGAGGAGAAAGATGAGCTGATTTGCAGAACATTTAGGGGTATGTTTACTAAACTGCGGTAATGTCATTCACGTTAGGTTCTGCGGTAAAGGTACAGATGCCCATATAAAGGCGTGGGCGTTGCATCGTTACAGCAAGCTGTATCAGCTAACAAGCGTTACAAGGCGCCTTAGACTAATGAGCGTTACAATGCACCTTGTAAGGCACATTACAAGGCACCTTGTAAGGTGCACAGATCTGCAAAAACATGACTGTTACAGACATGCACACTATTTGAGCAGGACAGGCATGAGAGGAGGGAACAATGAGGAATTGAACCCATGAACACTGCCAAGAATGGCATTGTATTAACCAGTAGGCTATACTTCCATGGTATATGTCACAGCAATGGCTGGGTACAGAAGGACTGCAGGTCACCACACAAACTGTCTTCTCTGAGTGCTAGGATAGGGTAACCCCACCAGTACCCATGATGCAATGCACATGCTGTATAGCAGTCTACATCTGATCACCAAATGGGGTCTGCACCTCTCCGGTACCTCAGCTTGGAAAGACGAACTGACAGTGCGTGATACTGTCTCAGAGTAGCTACAGACCATGCCATTGTGCAGGGTCTGTGTTCACCCTGAGGGATAGGATGGGTGCCCAGCACTAGGTCTGCAGTACATGTGGTGCAAGAGATGGGTCCTGCTGTACATCCCCATCACTGCCAGTGTGTGACAGGTGTTTCCTGCTGTGCAGCTGAAGGCAATTTGGTGTCTATCTGTATTCTGCAGTCATATATGGCCCTCTGGGATTAGATACCACCCAGATTAGTGTGTACCCTGGGTTAGGGTCTGGCTGACATGGGCAGAGGGGTTTCTAGACTTGCATGAGGTTTGTGTAGCAGTGCCTTTATAGGTCATGGTTGTATACCTGACATACCCCAAAGGGCCCACATCTCCCTTTTTGTAGGTAAGGAACAGGTACCCTTGCCAAGGTGAAGCAACCTCCATCTTGCTCATATAAGACAGCCCTCCAGAGTTGGTGGGCCAGAGCCATACCTGTGACTGGGGTAGTGGCTGACCAGCAGCAATGCTGGGGTTGGGTCTTGGAAACCCCAACTGCCTCACACCACTGTCTGCCAGTCACCAGCAAACAGCACAGTCAGACTGCACATTATAGGTATTCCAGCCATGCACAGTCTAACTGCAGCCAGTCCATAGTACATGATCAAAGAAAGACTATGTGCGCCAAGCAGGCATTTCAGTGATTGGGACCCCAGCACTGGGAACACAAAAGTATCACTGGAGGCAGATAGTATAGAATGTTATGTGCGAACCTAGACCTGCTATGGTCACTCCTCGGTCAGAGTGAGTGTCCTCCCAGCATGCCATGCTGTGGTTGGGCACTACAGTGTCCCAGTCATTGCCCCACACCCTGTGAAGATGCATCCTGGCCAATCTGCCCTGTCCGTGCCATACCCATAATACCTTGCTCCTCATTAGGCACATATTCCGGCTAACGCTGGTAACAGTGGGACATTTTGGGCCCAGTGAGGGGTGGGCAGCCACAGAACAATGGATAGACATACACACACACACACACTCCTATTGCAGCATTGTGCAAAGATAGGGGTGGTTGGCAACCCTGCCCGCCACACTGGTCCTGATCACAGTGCCGACATTGCTAAACTGTGCAGGAGGTTGTAGTAGTGCTCTGGTGATAACTGCAGCTCAATGCTGGGGCCAACAGCCTGACTCTCCATGCATCTTTGGATTGTGGAGCCTGTGTGAATGGGTGTTTGTACCCCTGTTCGCTGCTGCTTTGGGCTTTACACATGTTGCTGTTGTATCTGCATTGTAGGGTAAAGTATAGGGGCATGCTCTGCAGAAACCACAGCTGGGACTTGAACCTGTGATCCTCTGTGTCTGGACACATTGTCTGGGTGTACTGCACCACACTGTTGCCACAGATGCATGGTAGTCCCTGGGGCTACCTGTACTTTTCCTCAGCCAGACCTTTTATGTTGCACTGCACACCACGTACTGATACAGGGCATGGCCTAGGTCCACTGCAGGCATGTGCCACTGCCCCCTCCAGCATGGGCACACCCCCCCCTGCCATGCTTACATGACCATATGCTGTCAGTGCTGGTAGTGCGCAGTCCCAGGCCATCCATTGTGTGGGTAGGTGGTCGCCTGGGGAGTGCGGTCTGGGGCAGGGGGCCTACATGAGCATCCTCACATCCCCCCCATCACTACCTACCAATAGTATGCCCCTTCCTCTTGGGGGAGGGTTAGCTGGGGGCATGTTGGGTCAGTGTCCTGGCAACTGTTAGCTCAGGTGGACCAGGTAGATGTAGGTGGATTGTGTTTGGCCTTTGTCAGCTCTCATGCTGATTTCAGGTTTCTATGTGCCACCTAGGCACCCGCCTAGTCCACCCTGTGCCCCAGCTGCCCCTGCTACATGTCTTGCCTGCAGCCCACTATGCCCCACTTGCACCATTGCCATAGTGGCCTTTCATACTTGGGCACTATGCTGTTGCTGGAAATGGAGCACTACTATCACATTTCTTGGGCTCCTTGTCTATGATGTACATTGCTGACACTGAAATGGTTTCTCTCTCCTGCAAATGTGCATCTAACGGCAGGTTTTCATTCGTAGTAGGATTCAGCCCTTCAGTTCAGCACGCTAGTGTGCAGGGAGCCTCTCCCCGGCCACTCCCCGCCCATTGACCCCTTCTCCCCACCCTCTGCGGTGTTTATTTAGCTGTATTTTATATCCCGCTTTTCACCGGGTCAAAGCAGTCAATTGGGGGATACATTTAACACAAGGGGATGAGAGACACACACACATTCATACTTACAGGGAACATGGGCAATGGAGGGTTAAGTGGCTTGCCCAAGACCACAAGGAGTGCCTATAGGACTAGAAATCCCAGTCCCTCCGGCCTGAGATTGCTGTCCCCAGGTGGGACTTGAACCCCCGGCCCTCCGGCCTGAAGTACCTTGTCGTAACCACTAGACCACTCCTCACCTCCAGCCGGGAACGTTAACGCTCATTAGGGAATGTTAATGCACATTAACGTTTCATACCGCACGTTAACGTTACCTAACAAGCATTAACGTTACCTAACGCGCGGTCTGTAACTTTACCACAGTTTAGTAAACATACCCCTTAGAATTCAGTGTGGTTGTTTTTGAGGAGTAATATTGACCACATCATGGCATGTGTTAAGGCTGAAGGATTAGTTGCAATGGGAAGTGATAGAAGAAGGATGTAATAGATGTGTGGAATGACACAAAAGAAATAATGTTGAGGAGATGAGCATGGGAGTGGGGTTATAACAAGTAGGGAGTCTGAAGGAAGAGAGAAGATAGGTAGTTTCTTCTTCATTTTCCTATTCATTTCAGAAAAGAAAGAAAGTGGCAGGGACTAAAGGAAGGAAAGATGAATGAAGTAGGGGAGGGGGGAGATGAAGGCAACTTGGTAGAGAATGCAAGATTAGTCTTGTGAAGCTTGTCATGGAAGTAGTCATCCATGGATTAGATACCAAAGTGTAGGAGGAAGAGGCAGTTTGAAGACAGAGATGAGTGTGGTACAGAGATGGTGAGGGTTGGAGGCAAGGGAGAGTCAGATGCACACAGTAGTCTTGCTTGGCAAGAGCAATATCATACTAGGAGGTCAGTATGAATCTGAAATGCATGAAGTTGGCATGGACATGGGCATGGGCATGGGAGCTTAGCCAGAGATGCTCTGCAGAGTTGTCACAGGAGTGTGGGAAGCAAATTCTGGAGGTGAGCTGAGGCTAGAATTTGATACATCTTACAGGACAGGACAGGAAAGGAAGACAAAGAAACCAAAACGGAGGAAAATATAGTGTTATTTGAAGAAACTGCCCTGTCAGCAGATTCTGACAAAATCATAGAGGAGAGATGAGGCAGTAGTGGAGAGGATACAAAGATCAATAGACTAGAGATTCCCGAAGATGCTATGATGAAGGTTCAACTGTGGGGGAAGTGTAAACATTATCAGAGAGAAAAAGAACAGAGGCAAGAAAAAGTCTGAGAAACAGTCTGAGGATTATGCCAAGGCAGTGGCCATGTTGCTGTTTAGGCAGGGCTAATGCTAGACAAGCAGGGGCCCATGGCAGGAACTATTGAGGGGGCCCCAAGGCCCACCTGCAGGCTGTGTCTTCTTCACTTTAAGGCAGGCATGGGGTCTCCTGTGGCATGGGCAACAGCCCTGTTTGCCACCCCCTAATGCCAGCTCTGTATTTAGGGACAGTAGAGCAGAGTTGAAGATAAGTTGAGGAGGTTAAGGCAAGGACTTCAGAGGTACAATGTAGGGAAGTTCATCAGCATAGATGGCCATTTATGAATACTGTACTGTATATTAAAAAGCAGTGGGCTGAGAACAGATCCCAGAAACCTTCAAGATTGAGAGAGCAGCCCTCTGACGACACCATCACTGCAACCTACCAAGCGAGATGTATGGGAAAAAAGATAACCTGAACAATAGGGGACACCAACTGAAGCAGCATCTTCAAAAGAAAGCCAAGTGTTGGCCAAGGTGAGAAAATGAAGAGTGTGAGATATAAAGAGGCCAAGAGTATCAGCACGGAAATAAAGGTTAAAAAACAAAAAATTAAAGGTAATATCTTTTTATTGGACTAATAACACTGTTCTACTCTCTTGTACTTTATGAAGGCCTCCCTCTTTTTCTTCACTTTTACAGCTACTTCTTTCGAAAGCCATAGCGGTCTCCTTTTCCTTTTACCTTTATTTACCATTTTAACAAAAAGGTTGGCTGCCCTTAAAATATCCCCTTTCAGTTTTGCCCACTGTATTTATACATCCCCCAGCTGTTCCCATCCCACTAACGACTCTCTGAGGTATTGGCCCATCTTGGCAAAGTTTTTCTTCCTAAATTCTAAGATCCTCACCTTTGAATGGATTCTAACAGCCCTAGTCCTAATACTGAACCACACCATCTGGTGATCACTGGATGCAAAATGATCTCCCACTACAACATCAGAAACACTTTCACCATCGGTAAGCATCAAGTCCAGTATGGCCCCTTCACGCGTGGGGTCTGTTACCAAGTGCCTGAATAGTTCTCCCTGTAGAGAATCCAGGATCTCCTTACTTCTAGATGATACTGCAGCAGGAATGTGCCAATCAACATCTGGCATATTGAAATGCCCTATCAGTAGCACTTCCCCTTTCCTAGCAATGCTGCGTATGTCTTCAGTTTACTCTCTGTCCACCTCTTCGTCTTGTGAGGGAGGTCTGTATATCACACTAATGCAAATAGATTTCTCTTTCCCTCTTTCTAGTTTAACCCACAATGCCTCCTCTCTCCCTCTGTAATTCCAAAGCTTTAATATTATTTTTTACATATAGTGCCACTCCTCCTCCCCTTCTTCCTACCCTGTCCTTTCTGAATAAAGTATAGCCAGGTATAGTTACATCCCAATCATGGTTTTCTGTGAACCATGTTTCTGTAACTGCCACTAAATTCAAGAGAGAGAGAGATTTAACTCATGACATTTCAATAGTAGTTCAAGCAAAGTTAGATTTAGGTACAGTAGGTTTTTTAAATTCAAAAGTCTTATTTTCTTGGATTGTTTAAAGTTTCCTTTGAATAATTGATCACAGACTTACTGATGCTGTGCACAGCAGGCGTTCAACAGGGAACACGAGAAAGAGAGGAAGGAGATGAATAGGAATAAGACTGGAGGGGTAAGTGTTCTGATGTGACAGATGGGATGAGAATGGCCTTGGGGATGTAGACACTATGGCAGCAGTCTCTTTTCATGCTGAGAAGCCTCTCCTGTGCCAGACAAGATGAATACTGTACACCAGGGATTCTGGTATGCTATGGACAGCTAAGCTGCATTGTATGCAGATAAACTCTGTTCCTTTGTATGTACGCTGACAATGAAAGAATGCAGACCCAAGAAGAGAACTCAACAACCTTTCAAGAGACCCCTACATCAAACTAAAGTGACCCAGCCTGGACTGGACTTAACGCATACCTGTTACCTTCTCCCCTCAACTGGAGGGGGCTCCTTTTCTCTGTGCTGTCTATAAAAGTTCTGTCTCTCTGGCTAGCTCACTGGGATCCTTTGTAGCTTGAGCTGCCTCAGAGGAGAAAGCCCTGGACCTGAGCTTTTTGCAACTCTTCAAAGTCACTGGATGAGACATACACCAGACTGACTTTAACTGACTATAATGAGGAATAGTTAAGGAATATTTTCCCTCATCTAAACGATTAGGAACCATAGGAAAAAGTCAATAGGGGGTATATTCAAATGGATTTTTGTGGTTTGCAGACCCGAAAACTGCATAAATCCTGCTGATCTGGTTAAATGCCCCTTTGCTAACGAGTTAGTGATGGGACCTTCTGGGAGTAGCTTTGAATGCTTTGCTTATTGCTGCTCCCCCCCCTCCCCAGAAATTGTCACTCTAGGCGGATGCTGAGTTTGCCTAATGATCAGGACGGGCCTTTAGTTAGCTAAACCACATAAAGTTGGGCAGGTGAAAGGTTTAGCAGACTGCTTAGCATTTGAATATCATTACTAATTGGATTGCAGTAGAGCAATCCGGCAAAACCAGATATTCAGTGCCGGTCACCAGATATTCTCTGGCACTGATTCTGGCTGTAGCTTAAAGTGGCGATAGCCAGCTGCTTTCATAGCAATATTTGCCACTGCTTAAAATGTCCCCTAATGATCTTTACGGCTTTCACCAAGAAACTCTGGAATTTGTTACCGGAGGATGTAGTAAAGGCTGTTAGTGTAGCTGGGTTTAAAAAGGTTTTGGACAAGTTCCTGGAGGAAAGGTCCATAAACCATTATTAAGAAGTGACCGAAGATATCAATGCTTGACCCAGTACAAGCATTGTGGAACTTGTGTCTCTTGGGGAAACTGCTAGGTACATATGACCTAGATTGGCCACTGTTGGAAACAGAATACTGGGCTTGATGGACCTTGGTCTGACCCAGTATGGCATATCTTATGTTCTTATGTTCTCTTCTAACCAATTAATCACATATTTGTAATTTTGGTTTGCCTTATTTATTGCTTATGCTGGTGAGATATATTATATTACTCCATAATAAAACTTACTTGAAAACAGCAGAGGGCTTTTCGCTGTTTGTGCCTAGATATCAATTGTATTGCTCAGATGGATAACCGAGGACAAGTTTGTGCTAGTTTTTACAACCCTCCCATGTCCCGACAGGGGGACAGAATTGGATTTGAAATCTCCAACTGAGAGAAGGAAGAGGAACAGAATACAGAGAAGAGGAGGTGTGATAGTAGTGATGAGGATTAGATGATCTCAGGGAGAATGGAGATGGATGGATGAGAGGAATAGAACTTTGAAGTTCAAGAGGAGTGGATAAGGTAGAAGATAGAATGGCTGGTAAGTTGAAGAATAAAGAGATTGGGTACAGTGGATTTGATGTTTGTCGTGGTTTGAAGTGGGGAATAGGTTTGGGGAAGATAAGAAAAATGCAGTGGAGCAAGTAACTACAGGAACTAACAAGAGGGAAAACTACTAACCCGAGGTAACGCTCTGGCCAGTTGGTAGAATGTCTGCAGAGTAACCTAAGCCCAAGTGGAGTTGTGTTGACCTCTGAAGTTGATCAGTAAGGCAGCTAGGAATAACAAGCATATTAACTGTAACTTTCCTATGAAGAAATGTGTCCATCTCCATCCCACTTAATGTAGACTATTTCTACAGGACTAGTATGACCGGACTGGAAAAGATTATAAATATAAAGAATACATTGTTCCTAAGAATATAATACATGATTTATTTTCCTCGGTTTTGGTGATTGCTCAACTCAAAAGCAGAGCAAAGTAAAACGCAGCCAAGAACATGTGTAGCAGTCAATCTAATTCCAAAAATAACTAAACATATAATGCACCAGAAAAGCTGTGGTTTATTTATTACATATTCTACATGTGAAGGTCCATTTTAGGTCACGGAGAGAGGAACTGAGATGTACAGGTCAGGATATGCTCAATTCTCTATATACTTTACAAAAGTCTCTTTTGAACACGGAGCCTTTTATAAAATATCTAGAAGGACATGCAGGAATGCAAGTCCATTTACCTGCATATCTAGTGGGAACAGCAATTTTAGAAATGGAGACACTGAAAAAAAGAGCATCCTGATCACACACCTTTGTGTTGCTGCAGCCAGGAACATATCCCCCTCCCCCATCCCCAGCCCCCCCCCCCAACAGCACTTTGGGGTATGTTTACCAAACCGCGCACACGTGCACGGCGCACAGTAGCATACGCTAATGATGCACTTAAGTGCTCTTAAGTGCCCTGAACGCGTGCGCGTCACACTAACGGGCCCGCGCAAGTGTGCGGGGCGCTGATGTGCGATAGAGGCGGGGAAAGGCGTACGGAGGGCGGAGGAAGGCCCCCGAGGGGCGGAGGGACGGGGTCAATGGGTGGAGAGTGGGAGGGGAGAGGCTCCCCACACAGGAGCGTGGCTGAATTTCGGCAAAAAAATACCTCGAGTGAAAACCTCGCGTTAGAGCCGATTTAAAGGGAAGAGAAACCATTTCCGTCAGCAATGTACAGCAAAACTGGGGAAACCTGAAAAACGTGAGCAGTGTGATACATGTGCACAGAGCAAAATAGCAAATATAAATTGAAAATGACCACAACAAATCCCAAATAAATTATAATCCAGCTGGGAAACAGTGATATTAATGGACAACCATAAAAAACACTCCCAGGAAAGCTCCAAAAAAAAGAAATGATTTTTGGAAGGGTCTACGCTCCGTAGACTCTTTCAAAAGCACTGCATTTTAATGGAGCTTTCCTGGGAGTGTTTTTCATGTTGCCCATTGATATCACTGTTGCGCAGCTTGGTTTTGTTTTTTTTTTCCCCTTTTTTGGAGGCCATTTTTGAGGTTTATTTGCACCTTTGTCCCCATACAAGGTAAACGAGCCCACAGTAAAATTGTGCCGAGCAGGGTGTCTGACTCGTGTGGCCAGGTTTCCTATCTCCAGAGACTGCACTGTCTCTGTGGCCACAGTGTGGTGCAGCAGACACAGCCAGTGCCTGTAGGACCAGAGGATCACAGGTTCAAGTCCCAGCTGGGGCTCCTGCCAACCCAGTCCCCATAGTTTTACCCACCACTAAACAGTGATAGTACAGACACTCCTTTATTGCAGAGAACATAAGCATGGTTCCAACACCTATATTTTACACTACACCGCACACAAACCATAACAGTGGGCATTACCTACAGCCGAGTCCCCCAAATTCAGTCCTGGAGTGCCACAACTCAATCAGGTCATATGCTTTTTCCCAGATAGGGACATGTCTGCATGTTGGCGGAAGGGTACAGGTGGTGGAGGGGGCAGTGGCTGCAAACCACAGCAGACAGTGGCCTAGGCCTGTGCAGGCTGGCACCGCCCACCACAACAGACAGGCTCTGTCGGATGTACAGTCATGGACTCCCCAGGGAACACAGCATATCTGTGGCAACACGGTGGTGCAGTGCACACAGACAGTGTGTGCAGGAACAGAAGGTCACAGATTCAAAGCCCAGCTGGGGCTACTGCCAAACCAGTCCACATATTTTTCCTACAACTAAACCATGATAGTAAGGACAAACCTTTATTGCTGAGAACATACGCATGGTTCATACGCCTATATTTTACCACACCAAACACAGACACCATAAACAGCCGCATTACCTAGAGCAGAGTCTCCCAAATGCAGTCCTGGAGGGCCCCACACCATTCAGGATCCATGCTGCCTCTAATAAAGATGCCTGTGCTGCATATCTATGCACCACCCCCATGGTATGCTGATGTAGCTCATGCATATTTATGAGGGACAGCATGAAAACCCGAACAGTGGTTGGAACACCAGGACTGGAGTTGGGACACTGTCGTAAAGCAGCAGCCAACAGGGCCAGACACACCCACACACAGGCCCCATTGGCCAATGCCTCATGGAGAGGCAGGACATTGGGCCCTGGCTGTATCTCCCAATACTAGCAGTTGCATACCTTAGCACTGCCACCCTACACCTGGGTATATGGTACACAGCTATGAAACGTTGCCCATGATAACTGGCAGATATCAATTCCTACGTTAAGCACATTTTGCTCATTGATCTCCACCATAACAATCATTGTGATGTCTGCGGTGTGTGCTGCAGGTCTGGTCTCTGACAGTGTATACCACCCTGGGGAGTGACCCCCAACAGTATTGCGTACCATATCCATGCCTGTACTGTGCCCAGGATTGGTGTGGTGGGTATGGCTGCTGGACTCCTCTATAGTAGCACAATGCTGGCATAGGTGTGGGGGTGGCTGTCTGTCTATCCAGTGTGTGGTGGCTGCAAACACCTTCCACAGCCCACACTGCCAGCAATGTTGCCAGTATTGGGCTGCCAATGTGCATAATGAGGAGCAAGGTACCATGGGTATAGGCTGGACAGGGTGGCCTGGCCAGGGTGCATCTGCACAGGGCACAGAGCACTGATTGGGACATTTTAGTGCCCGGCCACCACCTACACAGACAGGGTGACCTCAGTATGTCCTGCTGAGAGATCACTCTCACCCTGACTGTGCAGTGACCACAGCATGGCTAGGCACCCCCATACTGCTATATAGCATCTCTCTCATGTGATAGATATGGGTTTCCTTTTGGGGCCCAGTCACTGATATATCTGCTTGCTGTACATGCATCTCCACTGGGAACATGCACTGTGGACTAACTAGCACACTGTTTGCAGCTGGTATGTGTCTTGATGGAGCAGGGTGCAGTGGCTGATGACTTGCTGCAGGAGAATATCAGATAGTGGTGGGGTGCAGCTCACCATATCCAGGCCTAATGTCTGTCTGCTATTGTGTTATGGATGTGTATAGAGCTACATTGATTGCCCTGTGGGGGTGCCTGTTCCATCAGCAGGACTGGGGTTGATGGTCCTCTCTACTGCCATCTTTGCAGGGAGGTAGAATGTGGATCTACTGATGGGAGACCTGGTTTGCCACCCTCATCCCGGGAGGGGAGGGGGAGGGTGGTGGTACATGGCCCACCTAAGAATCCATAGGGGCTACACCTGACTGAAACAGACAGAGATATCCAAGGTGTTTGTGCAGAAACTACCTATCTCACACATTAACACTGCTTTGGACCTCTGGCATGGCCTCTTTCAGCCATGGAAGGTGTTGTGGACCTGGTCCTGGGCGCCTCACCGCACCCTCAGGGTGAGCACAGTACCCGCACAATGTGACGGTGTGTAGCTACTCTGTGCCAGTAAAACACACGGTTAGTACCCCCTACCAGGCCGAGGTGGTGTGTGGGTGCACATGGTCACTTCCCCCTACCAGGCCGAGGTGCTGTGGGGGTGCATTGCCCATCTTGTGTTAATCTGTGGACAGCTGATTTGCATGTGTAGTGCATCATGGGTATGGGTGGGCTAACCCTATCCTGGTGACCACAGCAGACTGTCTGTGTGGTGACGTGCATGCTTTCTGCAGCCAGCCAGGGGCTTGCTAGCAGCTATAGAGCTGTAGCCCAATGGTTACTGTGCTTCTTCTGAAGCCAGAGGTCATGGGTTCAAACCCACAGTGGGGTTATTTGATAGGGTTGTCCAATGTGTTATCTTTTTTTAATGTACATATTTTGATGCCAGCAAAAACACCCTCAGCGTACTGTACCCATAAGGTGCCTCTGAGGGTGCTTTATAGGGCGCCCTATAGGGCACCTTATGGTTCCCGTCCATATAAGGTGCAATATACATTATCCTGTGCCACAACCTATAGGGTACCCTATAGGGGACATTTTAGGGTGCTGTGGCGGACAGTGCAATTTATAATGTGCCCTATGGAGTGCCTTATAGGGTGCCTTATACGGCACCTTGTGATAAGGAAGCTTATCATAGCTCAGGAAGGGGCTATAGAAAAGGTGAAGTGTCTCTGAACAAGCAACCTGTCAGTTCTGGTAGAAATAAGAAAACAGAATTTTCCCATAAAAGACTACCAGTCCCAGAATGCACCAGGTTTCCAACAGCCATTAGAGGAGCTGAAGTGGGGAAACGTGTGTTCAATCAGGAGAGCTATGAGGTAATCCCTAAGCACTCATCTCAAAGGGCAGGGCCTGATTCAGCACAGCTGCGCTGTGTTAGGGAGGAGCACTCATCCAAGCAGAATAAGAGTAGAGTTTATTCTACAGATGACCATCTTCATGATCACCTTGGATATCCAGAGAAGGTTCATCAGTTTCATCTGAAGGATCATCAGAAGCAGAAGCCAAACCGGACGGACAGAGAGGGAAAGAGACCCTCTGGAAGAAAGAGGAGAAAAGCCTTTGAGAGGTCTAGAAGAGTCCAAAGCAGTACGTATACTGGGAGGCATTTCAAGGGCCAGCATACACCATTGGACTGGGGAAAGCCAGAGGAATGGTGCTGCAAAGCTAGGAATCACCAGAGGCTACCTGTGAGGGAGACGGCTGCACGTGGAAGGGACCCTAAGACCTGTGCCAGAAGGTATGTGAAGAGAGATCCAGTGTCCAGGGATCTGGATTGGAAGGCTGGACATAAGAACTGGACTACATACTGGCCAGGCTATATAGAGAGGAACTCTAGCAGCAATGGAAGCTCAGGTATGAACACTGATCTATGCCCTAGCTATAATCTTGAAAGACAGCAGGGAAACAAGTATTCTCCTGTAAATGCTCCATTGAGAGATTCATCTGTGCCAATCCATGATATTGAACCCATGCTTGTTGAACAAGGGGGAATAATAGCAGATGAGGATCCTGTTTATATGGACTGCTCTCTATCTAAACTCCGTTGGTAACTTTCTGTTATAAAGTACAGCAACCATCACAAAGAAATACAAATTTGTTCTTTAATCTACTCAGAAAAGCTCCTGAAGCAGGATTTGACCCACACAGTGGAAGGCAAGCCAACTAAGGGGTTTCAGCTGGTGACTGCTAGCAATTAAGCCTTACCTAATTGCTTGTGAGCTAGGAGAGAATCACTTCTGTATCTATGTGGGAAGTAATCAGAAGTTAACCTGAAAAGAACAGTTTGTTTCTTGCTTTGTGGCTTTTCATTTGTTGTTTTCCTGATTTTGACTTTGTTTTTCCAAGTTAACACTGAAAGCAAGTAACCTAATTTATGTGCTACCAAGCATATCTGTTTTGGGAGAAATAACCCCATAAATAAATATCTTATTGGCTTTACCCAAGAGCACAACTAAATTATTGTCAGCAGCTGTGTCTGGTGTGAATGAACTACATTGCCCACAATACCTTGCAAATCATATAGATATATGCACTTGACAAGACTGTGAAGATTCTCACCCAGGCAGCCGTCTGACAAATGGCGTAGTTTTTCGGATTGCTTTTGCACAAAAGGGATTTACTTGCTGAGGATTACAACTAAAGTTCAAGTTTAAAGCTGGAAAAAAAATATTTTCCCTCAACTGCACTTTGGAGGAGAAGTGGATGTCCCAGGAGGAAAAGACCCTGTGCAGAGCTGGATTCATCACTGAGACAAGGTAATAAGTACCTGAGCATGTCTAGTGGTGGATGGGAGTAAGCACAGGGGTAATTGAAAAAAAAAAAAAAAGTAGAAAAAAACACACCTGTTTGGAAGGTGGTGCACTTTGGTTTTTTTTTTCTTTGTTTCTTGCAGGGATCAAGATGGATCCGAGGGAGATGGCTAGCTGGATGGCAGCACAGTTTAGCAGGCAACAGGAGCTAGCACAGCAGGCTCAGGACACTGCTATGAAAGCCATAATGGACCAGCAGAAGCCAGTGCTTGATCTGGTGCAAGCCCTAGTTCAGCTGCAGAACCAAAGTGGAACAGATGCAAGACCAGCAATAAATACTGGTACACCACATGTGGACAGTGTGGGACTCAATCAAGGGCTTGGGGCATTTAGTTTTGGGAAACTAACTCCAGATGATAATGTTGATGATTTTCTAGAGTCTTTTGAAAGAGTGGCACAAGCATTAGCATGGCCAGAGACCCAGTGGGCAGTAAGGCTGGCAGCCTCATTAACTGGAGAGGCGCTTGCAGCTTACAGAGCAATGCCAGCAGCCCAGGCTTTGATTTATAAGGATGTAAAGGCTGCTATTAGGGATCACCTAGGGTTGTCTATTTCAGAGTATAGGCGAATGTTTAGAGCTACTACATTGAGAGTGGGTGAGACACCCAGGGCTCTGAGTCAGAGAATCAGAGGTTTAGCTGTAAAATGGTTGGAGCCTGAGCAAAAGACGGTAGAAATGTTATTAGACATTATAATGCTGTAACAATTTATGTCTGGGGTGCCTAAAGATTTGCACACTTTCCTTATACAGCAAAATTGCCAAAATCTTGGAGAGGCAACCATGCTAGCAGAGAGATTCTTGGAAGCCACGCAGGCTTGCCATAGAATGGGTGGCCCTCTGAAAATTGGTGCTGAAGCAAGATGTGCTGTATCAGAAAAGAAAATAATTAAAAATGTTTCTGATAATGAATGTACTGTATCAAACCAGATGACACAGTGGAATAGAGAGAAATGTTTCAAGTGTGGAAAATGGAGACACTTAGAAAAAGGATGCCAGTCACACACTAGCTTAATGGGTGTGGAGTTAGAACAGCCCAAGGAAGGATTTCTTTTGATGGTTGATGTGCAAGGAATTACCACAAATGCTTTGTTAGACTCTGGGGCAGACCAGAGTATGATGTCAAAAAGGCTTTGGAAGAGGATAAAGGCCCGAGAAGGATTTGTGCCTAGAACCCCTGAAAGCCAAGTTCACATCAGATGCATTCATGGTGCTGCAACATCATATCCCACCTATAGGCTAAAGGTTAAGTGCCTGGGGGAACAAGAGGAAGTCCTGTTAGCAATGGTGCCTAGGCTACCCTTTGATTTGGTTCTAGGAAGAGACTGGCCAAGATTTAAGCAGGGTCTAGTGGAAGGGCTAGGAAAGAAGGAGGGAGAAGGAATAATGGAAATAGCTCCCGGGCCTTTCTTTGGAAGTCCTCAGTCCCTAGCTATAAAGATGGTTAAGCTTCCAGAAGGCCAAACTATGGGTAATAAGAGGGGCCTTCTATCCACCCGCTCGCAGGCTAAGGTAGAGAGCCAGCAGAAGGAGGAGGGGGAGCAGGCAGAGTTATTAGGAGACTTACCCTCTCATGATGATTTAATAACCCCATCATCTGGTAAAGTAAGAAAGTTGAAAGCACAAAAGCGGCGTGAGAGACTTTGCAGAGCACAGGGTAGGGCTGAAATGTTAGCTGGTCAAAGTTTACCCTGGGTGCCAGCTGAGTTGGTGGCAAAGTTTCCTAACTTTCCACAAGAGCAGCGAGCTGATCAAGCTCTCACCCGAGCTTTTAAGTATGCTCAGGAGGTCAGGGACGAGTTGCCCAGATTCAGACTAGATAATGACATATTATATAGAGAGAGGACCCCATGAATGGGACCATTCGTAAACAATTGGTGGTACCCACAACTTTCAAAGGGCTAGTACTTAGACTAGCACATGATCATCCAGTGGGAGGTCATAAAGGGATGCAAGGAACGTTGGATGAAATACTTATGCGTTTTTACTGGCCAGGTATTTTCAAAGAAACTGCCCAGCTTTGTGCTGCATGTCCAGCGTGTCAGCGAGTTACAGCGGCCCATTGTGCTCCACTGCTGCTCCTCCTTGCCTGTCAGCACACCTACTTATGCTTTTCATTCCTTAAACTGCACAGTGCTGCCATAAAAAACAGTACACTGACCTTGCGGTACCTCATACAGCACCCTATAAGCAACATTCTAGGGTGCCTTGGCTGACAGTGCACTTTAAAATGTGCCTTATAGGGCGCCTTATGTTAACACGCTTTGAGAGTGCGTTTGCTAGTAGTGATAATTAAAATGCCTCCTAAAGCAATCTTCCCCATAATATGTTATGCCTCAGCCAGCCTTGTTCATTGGGCACTTTGGGGGATTGAACCCCTGATCCCTGCACCATTGGTCAGTGTCTTAACCATTGTGCTGTGGCTCTGTTCTTATGCTTGCACATCAGCGTGCCGCCTTATGCCGCCCAATATTAAAAAGCCTCCTAAAACATCAGCACGCTGCCTTATGCCGCCCATCATTTAAGTGGCTCCTAAAATAATGCCTTAGCCAGCTGTCTCCATTGGGCACTGTGGGGGATTGAACCCCTAAGCCATGCACCATTGGTCAGTGTCTTAACCATTGTGCTGTGGCTCTGTTCCTGTGATTGCACATCAGCGCGCCACTTATGCCTCCCGCGCAGCTATCTCATGCGCTAAGGTGCGGGGCGCACATGGGTGCCGCGCACCATAGCGCATATGTAAATTCCGGCTTTTCTTTTTCAGGACGGAACGCCCACTCCTTATATAGCACACGCACACTACCGCGGCATGCACTTTACCGGGGTTTTAGTAAACATACCCCTTTGTATATCCCCAATCCTTGCCTGGACCTCCTGACAATACAATGACCACGAGATTACTGCTAAGAGTCAGAAGTGTCACTTTGATCCCAGGTGCCCAAAAGGGCAAGAGAGATAGGGATCGTTTCTGCCCCCAACCAGACACCAGAGAGATCCCCCAGTAAGAGCCAGTGAGGAAGAGGCCATTATTATGAGGGGGATTCAGGGGAGGGTGGGAAGGTTTAGAAGGTGCTTTGGGGGGGGGGGGGGAATGTTTCAGGGGATGGAAGGAAGGGATATGATGGATGTCAGTGGGATCTGGGGGGAGGTGTCAGGAGGGGTGTCATCTGCTTTTACACCTTGGGGAGGTGCAAAAGCAGATGTGGAATTTTAAAAATTTAGACATGTCTTCCCATTGTAAAACTGAAAGTAAGTACACATCTATGTTTGAGGCACACAATGTCCTGCCACTCCTCACCATGCCCCTTTATATCCCAGAGGATTTACATATCCCAATAGGGACTTTCTAAGATTGCTATTTAGATATGTATGTGATCTTGATACACACCTACATGCTTCTAACATGATCTCCATAATCTTCTCTTTAATTAACAAAATTCAGTTTTATGTACTTCTTGTTACTGGTGGTATTCTAAGCAAAGTCAGAGAATATGTCTGTACAGCGCTGCGTACGATTGGTAGCGCTATATAAATGTTTAATAGTAGTAGTAGTAGAATACTGTCACACTTTTCAGCTAAGGATATTGCAAAAAAAGAATCTGTAAAAATGAGGTAATTGTGGTGTTAGAAAGAAGACAAGAACAATTTTGACAAAAAAAGAAGGTTTTATCCACGAGGTTTCATATCCAAAGGAGAAATATTTACACCCACATTGGGTATATGATAAAAAAAAATGGTTGAGTTAGCATATGTTTGAAACTTGTCAGCAGTATCACCAGTCGTCAAGGTTTCAATCCTGAGTACTCTCCATGCATGCAATTTTCATTTACATTTATAATTTAATGATCTTTAAAAAATCTAACTAAAATGGAGAATACATAAGAACATAAGATATGCCATACTGGGTCAGACCAAGGTCCATCAAGCCCAGTATTCTGTTTCCAACAGTGGCCAATCTAGGTCATACGTACCTAGCAGTTTCCCCAAGGGACACAGGTTCCACAATGCTTGTATTGGTTCAAGCATTGATATCCTGGGTCCCTTCTTAATAATGGTTTATGGACCTTTCCTCCAGGAACTTGTCCAAACCTTTTTTAAACCCAGCTACACTAACAGCCTTTACTACATCCTCCGGTAACAAATTCCAGAGTTTGATTACACGTTGAGTGAAAAAATATTTTCTTTTATTAGTCTTAAATAGTTTACCCTGTAGCTTCATTGCATGTCCCCTAGTCTTTCTATATTCTGATAAGGTAAACAATCGATCTACGTTTACCCGTTCCACTCCGTTCATTAATTTATAGACTTCTATCATATCTCCCCTCAGCCGTCTCTTTTCCAGGTTAAAGAGCCCCAACCTTTTTAGCCTTTCTTCATAGGAGTAGCCTTCCATCCCCTTTACCATTTTGGTGGCTCTTCTCTGAACCTTTTCTAAAATCGCTATATCCTTTTTAAGATATGGCGACCAGAATTGCACACAATATTCAAGGTGCGGTCTCACCATGGAACGATATAGAGGCATTATAATATCTTTTGTTTTATTTTCCATTCCTTTCCTTATCATACCTAGCATTCTATTTGCTCTCTTGGCCGCCGCTGCACACTGGGCCGAGGGTTTTAACATGGTATCCACAAGGACGCCTAAATCTTTTTCTTGGGTGGTGGTTCCTAATGTGGAACCTTGCATCGTGTAACCATAGTTTGGGTTGTTCTTCCCTAGGTGCATAACCTTGCACTTCTCCACATTAAATTTCATGTGCCATTTTGATGTCCAGTCTTCCAATTTATCAAGATCCTCTTGCAATTTTCCACAATCCTCCTGAGTTTTAACAACTTTAAATAGTTTTGTGTCATCAGCAAATTTGATAACCTCACTCGTTATTCCACTTTCCAGGTCATTTATGAATATGTCAAAAAGCAGCGGACCCAGCACAGATCCCTGGGGTACACCACTATTCACCTTTCTCCATTGGGAAAATTGGCCATTTAGCCCTACCCTCTGCTTTCTATCTTTTAACCAGTTCCTGATCCACAGTAGTACACTGCCTCCTATCCCATGACTCTTTAGTTTTGCCAAAAGTCTCTCATGAGGGACCTTGTCAAAGGCTTTCTGAAAGTCCAGATACACAATATCAACCGACTCACCTTTGTCCACCTGTTTATTCACTCCTTCAAAAAAACATAACAGATTAGTAAGACAAGATCTTCCTTGTCTAAAGACATGTTGGCTGTCTCCCATTAGGTCATGACTATCTATATGCTGAGTAATTTTATTCTTTATGATGGTTTCTACCATTTTTCCCGGTAATGATGTCAGGCTCACCGGTCTGTAGTTTCCCGGATCACCCCTCGAACCCTTTTTAAAAATTGGTGTTACATTGGCGATCCTCCAATCCTCAGGTATTAGAGATGATTTTAATGATAGTTCACAGATTACTGATAGCAGGTCTGCAATCTCAAATTTCAGTTCTTTCAACACCCTTGGATGTATACCATCCGGCCCAGGTGATTTGCTACTCTTCAGTTTATCTAATAGTTGTAAGACATCTTCCCGATGTATCGATATTTCCTTCAATTCTTCCACACCTTTAAATACCACTTCAGTCGTGGGTAACATCCCTACATCTTCCTCAGTAAAGACCGAAGCAAAGAATTCATTCAGTCTCTCCGCTATCGCCTTGTCGCCTCTTAGTGCTCCTTTAACCCCTTTATCATCTAATGGACCAACTGACTCTCTCACGGGTTTTTTGCTACGAATGTACTTGAAAAGGTCTTTATTTCGCGTTTTTGCTTCCGCAGCAAGCTTCTTCTCAAATTCTCTCTTTGCCTGCCTTATCAATGCCTTGCATTTGACTTGCCAGTGCTTGTGCTGTTTCCAGGTTTCATCATTTGGCTCTTTTTTCCATTTCTTGAAAGATGCTTTTTTGGCAACAACAGCCTCTCTGACCTCAGCTTTAAACCATGCTGGCAATTTTTTGGACTTCCTTCCACTTTTCTTAAAGCGTGGAATACAGCTGGTCTGGGCTTCCAAGATAGTATTTTTCAACAACACCCAAGCTTGATGTACGTCTTTAACCTTTGCAACTGCTCCTTTTAGTTTTTTCTTAACTGTTTTCCTCATTCTATCATAGTCTCCCTTTCGAAAGTTAAAGGGTAGTACTGTGGATTTCCTTACTATCCCTCCTCCAATAATTAAATCAAAGGCGATCATGCTATGATCACTATTGCCAAGTGGCCCCAACACCCTTATCTCTTGCACTACATCTGGTGTTCCACTAAGGACTAGGTCTAATATTGCTTCCCCTCTGGTCGGTTCATGAACCAGCTGCTCCAAGAAGCAGTCATTTATTTCATCTAGGAACTTTGTCTCCCTAGCATGTCCTGTTGTGACACTGACCCAGTCGATGCCGGGGTAATTGAAATCACCCATTATTATTACTGCACTGTAACTTTTGCTAGCTTCCTTGATTTCTTTGAGCATTTCATCATCCATTTGTTCATTCTGGCCAGGCGGACGATAGTACACCCCCACTGCCATCGCCTTCCCCTTTTTACATGGAATTTCAATCCATAGAGATTCTACAGCAAATTTTGTTTCTTGCAAAACTTTAATCCTTTCTGACGCAATGCCCTCTCTAACATAGAGCGCAACCCCTCCACCAATTTGATCAGCTCTATCATTTCGATATAGTTTGTACCCAGGTATCACAGTGTCCCACTGGTTGTCCTCCTTCCACCATGTCTCTGATATTCCAATCATATCTAACCTCTCGTTTAGTGCTATATATTCTAACTCTCCCATCTTGTTTTGTAGACTTCTAGCATTTGCATACAAGCATTTTAGAGACTGTATTTTATTCATATTAATTTGGCTATTGGTAGACATGGGTAATTTGGGATCTTTAAGTTCTGTCTGCTCCATACTCGAGGGCATTTGGGCTACTTTACTCTTTTTTGGAACCTCTCTGCTTTTTGTAGTATCCTTCAAGGATACATTCTTCCGAACCATGCGCTCTTGGGCGACTGTCGGCTTTCCCCTATTATCTAGTTTAAAAGCTGCTCTATCTCCTTTTTAAAGGTTAATGCCAGCAGCCTGGTTCCATCCCGGTTAAGGTGAAGCCCATCCCTTCGGAAGAGCCCCTCCTTTCCCCAGAATGTTCCCCAGTTCCTAACAAATCCGAACCCCTCATCTCTGCACCATTGTCTCATCCACGAATTGAGACTCCGGAGCTCTGCCTGCTTATTTGGTCCTGCGCGTGGAACGGGAAGCATTTCGGAGAACGCTACCCTGGAAGTTCTGGATTTCAACTTCTTACCTAAAAGCCTAAATTTAGCTTCCAGAACCTCCCTACCACATTTTCCTATGTCATTGGTACCAACATGTACCAAGACAGCAGACTCCTCCCCAGCACTATCTAAGACCTTATCTAGGTGGCGTGTGAGGTCCGCTACCTTCGCACCAGGCAGGCATGTTACCAGGCGATCCTCACGTCCACCAGCCACCCAGCTATCTACATGCCTAATGATCGAATCACCAACTATAACTGCTGTCCTAACCCTTCCCGCATGGGCACTTGGCCCTGGAGAAACCTCCTCGGTGCGAGAGGGGTTTACATCACCTGGAGGACAGGTCCTAGTTACAGGATCACTTCCTGCCACACCAGGGTGATGCTCTCCTGTCACGTGACCTCTCTCCTCCATGGCAACAGGGATGCTGCCAGACTGGAGGTGGGACTTCAGGACTATATCCCTGTAGGTCTCGTCTATGTACCTCTCTGTCTGTCTTATGTTTTCCAAGTCTGCTACTCTAGCCTCTAGAGAACGGACTCGTTCCCTGAGAGCAGAGAGCTCCTTGCACCTAGTGCACACGTAAGACCTCTCACCAGCTGGGAGAAAATCATACATGTGACACTCAATGCAAAAGACTGGAAAGCCCACATCCCGCTGCTGGACTGCTGTCTGCATCTTAGTTTTAAGTTTGTGTTTAGATCTTTAAGTTCTATATGTACTAAAGGGTGCAATGGATATTTATACCACTAAAACTGTACCTAAGAAGTTTAATATACCTTGTTCACCTGAAGCTTAATTAATCTCAGGTCCTTGGTGTATGACTGATTTGGGTAATGAGCTTCACCTGAGAGCACCTCCTGTCTTTTAAGTTGTGCAAGTACCTATAAAGCTGTGATTTGCCCAGGGGAGGGTGGGTGTGGGGAGGGAGGGAGGGATATAACACTTATTAAAAAAGGGCTGCTACACAGTACCTTGTCCTGTGCTGCTGAGGAAAACTATATTCTGATTTGATTTAAATTATAGCTCTTTGCTGCTACTAGGCTCTAACCTATTATGAAATTTAAACTACAAGCTCTCTGCTGGATTCTAAATTTAACCAGAAAGCTCTCTTCTGTGTTTTAATTTGAAACTAAAAGTACTTTGCTGATGCTAGGCCCTGAGTGACTATGAAATTTAAACTACAGCTGTCTACTGGGTATGAAAGGTAACCAGAAAGTCCTCTTCTGTGTTTTTAAATTGAATCTTAAACTGTTGCTACTAGGCCCTGACTGATTTAACAAAAAAAATAGTGGGTTCACAGATTAATTAGCTTTAAAAGAAAAAAAATTCCTTTCAGAAAAATTCCCAGAAGTATATACTCACAATTTCAGATTTCTCTCCAGAAGTAACAGCCCCCCTTTCCAGTCCTTCAAGACTGCATATGTTTTATTTACTTATGCTAGGATCAGAAATGGCTGAGCAACATCTTGACTGCAAACTTCTAAAGAGTTTCCTTAAAAAATGTAAATATCAATAAGTGAACAGGTTTGTAGGCAAGGTCGGTAGAAGGGTATTGGGAACCCTAGGCAAAACCTCAGCCTTACAGCCCCCTCCAGAGATTTGATAATTAAACTCAAGAATCATGATCATTCCACTACTACCCCTCCCACAATAGTTCCCATAAAAGTGTATAATTGGATACCATGGGGCCGACAGCGGCCAGCACACTTAAAGTGTCTGGCCATTGTTGCTTTAAATTAACACTGGATATTCAGTGCTGGGGTCATATCCGGCCACTGCTCACTTATGATATTGCAATTTCTTAAGGAAACTCTTTAAGAGTTTACAGCCAACATGTTGCTCAGCCATTTCTGATCCAAGCATAATATATATTCTCCACTGTAGTTGATTTTCGGTTTGTCAGGCTCCATCTCTGGCCCTGTTCAAATGCAGGCTAAAAACTCACCTTTTTGAGACTGCTTTCGGATCCTGATCCCCTCAGCCTCCTGTTCACTTCCTATGTGTTTCCTTACCATTCCCTTCAACATATTCTAGCCCCCAGTTGTTGTGTTGTCTGTCTTGACTAGACTGAAAGTTTTGCTGCCCAGTTAGCTCAACCAGCTAAAGTTAGTCCAGCATTTTATGTGCTTAACATTAGCGGATTTAACTTCAGCGTAGTTAGCACTGGGACATTTAGTGGCATTAGGAACTTAAATTCAGCTGTACAAAACAGCTGTGTGCTGCTGAGTAGCCCACTCAGTCACACAATGTGCACATCTGAACTAGAAGAGATATCTTTGTTGGAATGGGAAAACAAGGATGGGTGGATATATCATGTGTATATTGAATGAGCGCATTTGATGTCCTATCTACAGGAAAAGCCACAGCTGAAATGCAATACTGGTCTGACCCAGTATGGCATTTCTTATGTTTTTACTGTATCTGTTGGAGGGCAGCAATGCTGAGGTCTGGAGACAAAGTTCCCGGAGACAGACCTCCATCATAATCTATGTTAGCCAGGGAAAATGGTGGCGCATATGCTAAGGTGAAGGAGCAGGAGGCCAGACATAAGGGATGTTAGAATATAGAGGTGGAGGCCATGGTTGTATCTAGGTAGAGTGCAAATAGGATGAAGAGGTGGCTGATAATCAGCTTCCACCATCATCTCTCCTTCATGATAGCAAGGAGTTCCCCAGATGAAGAACCAGCAACACGGGGCCTGAAAGAACTTTGTAACAGTCAGCAAAATCATCAGCTGTTGTGATGTGGCATGCTGCTGCTTCAAATGAATGAACAACTTCTGGCAAAGTGGGCAGAGAAAATAGAGCTGCAGAGGAGATTGGTAACCATCAATGAACACTGAATATACTTAGAGGATAGACAGCTAGAGGTGTCAGAGGCCCTGCTAACTGAGATCCAGGACCTGAATAGGGAGCTGTGACTCTTTCTCCAACATGGAGCTCTGGTCCCCCAGCTGCAATGCCAAATGTCACTGCACCATATGTGCTTCCAATCTACATGTACGATACTAAAGAGGAGGGAACCACCACCACCTGGGCCTCCAGCACATCAGAGCAGCCACCTGTGCAGGACACACCACACTCTTGCCACATTTTTTAGCTTCCACCACAATCTCCCTTTCATGATAGCCAGGAGATCCTGGAGGGAAAGCCAGCAACACTGGATCTGGAAGAACCTTGTGACAGTTGGCGAAATCATCAGCTGTTATGGTGTGGCATGCTGCTGCTGCAGGAGAATCTACAGTTTCTGGTACAGTGGACAGAGAAAATAGAGCTTCAGAGGAGATCGGAAACCATCAATGAACACAGAATGCACTTGGGGGAGAGGCAGCTGGAGGTGTCAGAGTTGCTAACTGAGATCCAGGACTTGCATAGGGAGCTGTGCCACTTTCTCCAATATGATGCCATGGCCCCCCCAGCTGCAATGCCATCTGTCAGAGCACCATTTGTGCCCCAGCCTACACATGCAACACTAAAGAGGAGGGAACCACCATCACCTTACATCAGAGCAGCTGTCTTGTAGCAGCAAAGCGCAGACAAACCAATGATACCAGGAGTCTGTTCAGAAGGTCCAAATCATTTATTTGTGCACAAGTCTCGAACCAGTCAATTTCAAAATGGCTGAGCAAAGTTTTCAAGCATTACAACAACTTTTATAGACTTCTGTTCCATTCTAGGTATAGAAAAACATTTCATTGGTCCCGGTAACCTCCCGTACCTCCCGTACCCCTTCCATTGGTCCCGGTACTGATAAGCTTATCCAATTATGTCCCTTCAGTGGGCATGACACCTGCATACCCCCCTTCTAGTCCCAATTACAATGGTCAGTTCATCAACTTGTTACTTTCACACTCTTAAGGCCATAGAGCCAATTTGTGCATGCAGAGGAGCAGGGCTCTGCAACTCATCTGTCAGCACTCCCAATTATATTCCTTGCAGATGTACTTTTTCTTATCAGTAACTTTTAAACATGTTTTTCTGTATTTTTCCATCTCTCAGTTCTGCTTACCTAAGCTAATTCAATACTTTTACTGAGTTCTATCTTACAATAGCAGCATATTGGGGGATGTGCAATCCTATGGGCCTCTCCACAGGCTTCACTTACAGGTCAAGCTAGCCATGCTGGCCTGCTTATGTCAGACACCGTGGATCACAGGCCTGCACCTGCCACATTCCCCCCTTTGATTAATCTCACCCTATTACTTAATAAGGTGTGAGAATTAAATCACCTTTAGAAGAATCACATCATGATTGAAGGATTTCGACTAGGACTGGCCTTGTACAAAGCCATTATTTTAGTGGCGGTCTTTCGCTCTACTGTACTATCAATAGTGTTATGAATGGAACGCATACAACATGGGATTAAACATGGTAATAAAAAGATAACAGCAACAAGGATTAGTACTAAAACAATGAAAGTCTTAAATCCTCCCACCCATGAAAAGAGGTTAGCAAACCAGTTAGGAAATTTCAATGAGTGCCAAGTCTGTACTGGCACATAAGCATGTCTTTGCATATCTTTAGCAATTTCTTCAACTACTTGACCCTTATCATCTATTTTCAAACAGCAATTAGTTAAATTCAGTTTACCACATACTCCTCCTTCAGCTGCTAACAAATAATCAAGTGCTAAGCGGTTCTGGTATATAGCAGTGCGCATCTGTGTACTTTGTCTAGCTAAGAGCGTAAGAGCATGACTAGTTTCATTGGTTATTATTTCAACTACTGCTTGTAAGCGAATAATACGATTAATCATATAAATTGGAGTACGATAACCATACATACCATCATCATTCCAAGTGGCAGGTCCATAATACTCAATGATTCTTTCTGGTGGCCAATCATCACCTTGCCACTTCTCCCACTTGCCTATCTGTAAGGCTTCTCTTTTCTGTCTTAGTGCTCTCTTGTGTCGGTGGGTAGTGTATACTGGGTATCCTAATTGTTCTCCATGTTCAGTGTTTAAAAGAAAGAAAGAAGGTCTGATGGTTCCTAAGACACATGCTCCTCCCCAGTGTGGCGGGAGTTGTGCATATGCTCGGTTTCCACAGATCCAATATAGGCCAGGTGGGGCTTGCCAGGCTTGGACTTTGGCAAGGTTAGTCCATAAACCAGCAAGTTCAGGAAATCTGGCTAATGGGTTAGGAGGTTCAGGGTGTCTGATTCCTGACCACCATGCTGTCTTTTTGGTCGTGGCATTATAGTACTTCTGGCTAAGACAGACCAGCTGTCCTACCTTTTGGGTGAACTGGGGTCCAGTTCTGGCATAGCAAAGACGTCCAACGATTGAGTGCGCTAACACCCACTCACTGGTAGTCTTGTGTAATTCAGTCTGATTGTAAACTAAAGAATAATTCAATTCTTGGGCTTCCCATGGCCACTGGTCTCCCATTTGGGTTCCACCACAGAAATAGCAATCTGAGATCTTAAGACTAGATACTACTGCTCCGGCTAATTCTAAAAATAAATTCTGTGAAGGATGAGGGATCTCAAACTTATTTACATGCATGGCTTCATAAAAGGTATTATGGATATGATATTTAGATGACTTGTGGGTTTGGGTATTCAATCTGATATACACAATGGTTCCTGGATCTATTGCCCCTCCAGCAATACGTAAACCAAACTTGTATCCTTGTTTCCATGCATGGGGATTGTGTATACGTAAGTGTAAGGGGTTGCAAGCATCTTTCTGACATTTATCATTTGTGGTTGGCTTGGTTAAAGTAGCCATTCGTTTATCTATTTTCTCATCAGTTATACCAGTATTCCAGGTAGCATAAAAAACACATCCCCAATACGGGCAATAGTAATCTGCTGCTGGTGCAGTACTATAGCCTGATCCCGTTTTACTTGTACACTTCCACCAATTTGTGGCACCTTCTGGACACATATACTTATGGTCATTTCGATACGCTTTCTCCCAAGTACCACAGGTGGAATAACTATCTCTGTTAATGGCATTACATGCATCAAAATTCAAAACAGCAGGTTTAGTAATGTCTTTAAGTGGTGGTGTAGCAGCTAGTATAGGTCCATCTGCATCCTTCCATCGTATTTCCAACGTGTAATAGGATGGATTCTGATGCGGATTATAGCATGCTCTAATTTTGCCATAAGTGCAAACATTTAGTTCAGTGGTGTTATAGATACACCGAGTCACTGTTCCCTTGCAGGTATAGTAAGAATGATAAAGCAAAGTCTGAGTTACTTTCAGTCCAGTTCGAGTAGAGGTAATGCAAGCAGTGCATGGAGGTAAAGCATAAGTCTGTTCAAAACCTCCAAATAAGGCAACCAAGGCAAAGCAAAAGTAAAGATGCATGTTGATGTTGATTGGAGTTCTTCTGAATCCTCAGCTTGCTGATCTTGATCACGACGGTCTTTTATTCTTCGTCCCGTTTGCTAATGAAGCAATTTAACGGGGGCTGAGTGTTGATTGAAGATCCTCAGGTTGTCCAGTACACATTAACCAACGTATTAGCAATTTCAGTTGGCTTGTGAAGTCTGGCTTAGTCAATGTAGTCTCAAAGTAGTGTGTCAAATCACACGCAAATTGGGTTCGTTGAAACAAAACTGCTGCTGCATGGAAAACAGCAATCCTCTTTGAAAGACTTGGCTACTGCAAAGCACTTGTGATGAAGTGTCTAAGCTGCTGGTTGCCGTCTCAGAGTAACTCGCAAGGGTGCATCAAGATGCTGTTCTGCTGTCCACTGCTCAGGTTCAGGATCAGCGGCGGGCTTGACTCTGCTGTGGTGGATCCAGGCGTCGATCTCGGCTACCTTTACTGCAGTTGGGGTAGACAGGATGACGGTGTACGGTCCCTTCCAATGGGGTTCCAACGGTGTCTTCTTCCAATCTTTGATCCACACCGAGGTACCAGGCTGATAGGGATGCAAGGGTTCCGTCAAGTTGATAGGCAACTGGTCTTGGATCCACGTATGGAGAGTCTGCAGAACAAAACTAAGAGCTAGGAGTTCTTGTCTGGTTACTTCTGAACCAATCTGGGCTAAACTCCCTTTGACTCCCTGCACTATTGGTGGGGGTTTACCATACAGAACTTCAAAAGGGGAAAATCCTGTTGACTTTACAGGAGCTGAGCGTATTCTGAGTAAAGCTATTGGGAGCACTTGGGGCCACTTCAAGTGTGTCTCCTGACAAAGCTTGGACATTTGGGCTTTTAGGGTACGATTCATTCGCTCAACTTTCCCTGAACTCTGGGGTCTGTATGCAGTGTGGAGTTTCCATTGTATCTGCAAAGCTTTTGCTAACTGCTGAGTAACTTGGGAGACAAATGAGGGTCCATTGTCTGACCCTATTACTGCTGGAATTCCGAATCTAGGGACAATCTCTCTCATTAAGACTTTGGTAACTTCTCGGGCTTTCTCAGTTCTGGTTGGGAAGGCTTCTACCCACCCAGAGAAAGTACAAACTAATACTAATAGGTAATGGTAGCCATTGGCTCTTGGCATTTCGGTAAAATCAACTTGGAGGTTGTGCATGGGGGTGACACCTCCTGACTGAACTCGGGGTGCCGTTATAAGGCCTTGCTTGGCATTATTTTTGGCACAGGTTAGACATTGACGTGCTACTGAGGCTGATATGGTTGTCATCAGAGGGATGTAGAAATGTGGTCTGAGTGCTTTTTCCATAGCACTCTTCCCATAGTGGGTGGCTTCGTGGAAAGCTTTGACAAAAGATGGTCCTAACAGTTCAGGAATTACTATTTGTCCAGGGGGTTGACTGCCCTCTTCAGGTGGCAGCTCAATCCATCCATCTTTCAGTACTCCATCTTCTTTGTTACAGTAGTAATCCAATTCTT
Source organism: Ichthyophis bannanicus (assembly GCA_033557465.1). Classification (NCBI taxonomy): domain Eukaryota; kingdom Metazoa; phylum Chordata; class Amphibia; order Gymnophiona; family Ichthyophiidae; genus Ichthyophis; species Ichthyophis bannanicus. Next base: position 311,093,125 of record CM066032.1, on the reverse strand, counting down.
TGGTGGTATATCGTGGTGTCCATAGATTCAAAGGTACTGGAAACAATGCTGCTTGCATTGGCATAGCTTGTGGGGCAATCTGTCCTGTCATAGCTGCTTGTCGTGCTGAGGCATCTGCAAATCTATTTCCTCGGGCAACTTCTCCTTTTCCTGCTTGATGTCCTCTACAATGCATGACAGCTACACGTGTTGGGGCCCAAACTGCGTCAAGTAACATCAATATCTCGGGACCATACTTGACTGATTTTCCTCCGGACGTGATGAGCCCTCGTTCTTTATAGAGAGCTCCATGGGCATGCAAAGTAGTGAAGGCATATTTGGAATCTGTATATACATTTAGCACGAGTTTTTCTCCTAACAGCAATGCTCTGGTGAGTGCTATCAATTCGGCTTTTTGGGCTGATGTGCCTGAGGCTAGAGCTGATGATTCAATTACTTCGTGTTGAGTGACGACTGCATATCCGGCACAGCGTCGTCCATCGAGGATGAGACTGCTCCCATCAACATAATAGACTTGGTCAGGATTGTCTATGGGCACATCTATCAAGTCAGGTCAACTGGAGAACACAGTTTCCATGACTTCGATACAGTCATGTTCTGGGAGTTCTTCACTGATGGGTATCAAGGTAGCTGGGTTCAAGGCATGACTCACTTCCAGTTGTATCTGTGGGTTTTCACATAACATGCTCTGGTACTTCAACATTCGGGAATTGGTGAGCCAATAATTTGCTTTCTGTTCCATGAGAGCAAGGACTGCATGTGGCACAGTGACTTGTATGTTCTGTCCTAGTGTGAGCTTGTCTGCTTCACTCACTAGTAGCGCTGTAGCTGCGACTGCTCTCAGGCATGGTGGCCATCCTTTGGCCACAGGGTCCAATTGTTTCGATAGGTATGCTACAGGTCGCTCCCAATTTCCCAATTTCTGAGTCAACATGCCTAAGGCATTTCCCTGTGCTTCATGTACAAACAAGTGGAAAGGCTTGTGGACATCTGGTAGTCCAAGTGCTGGTGATGACATCAATTCTTCTTTTAATTTCTGGAAGGCTGTATCCTGCTCAAGTCCCCACTCCAGTGGTGACTTCTCTTCTCCTTTTGTGGCTTCATACAGTGGCTTAGCAATTTGGGCAAAGTTGGGTATCCAGATGCGGCAATATCCTGCCGCTCCCAGAAAGGCTCTGACTTGCTTTCTGGTTGTTGGAGTTGGAATTCTGCATACTGCTTCTTTTCTTTCTCTGCCTAATCTTCGGCTTCCTTGGGTAATACGAAAACCCAAGTATTTCACTTCTTTTTGGCATAGCTGTGCTTTTGCTCTGGAAACTTTGTATCCAGCTTCATCTAGTAACTGCAAGAGATCTTTGGTGGCTAGTATGCATTCACTTTCTGATATGGCAGCTATCAACAGATCATCCACGTATTGGAGAAGCACTCTCTTCCCCGGGGCCACTGGATAGCTTGAAAGGTCTTGATTCAGTGCAGCACTAAAGATGGTAGGCGAATTCTTGAATCCTTGGGGTAATCTTGTCCAGGTGAGTTGGCCCCCTCTTCCAGAGATGGGGTCCTGCCATTCAAATGCAAATAATATTTGACTTACAGGGGCTAATCTTATGCAAAAGAATGCATCTTTTAAATCCAGTACAGTGAAATGGGTAGCTTCAGCAGGTATCAGTCCCAGAAGAGTGTAAGGATTGGGTACAACTGGATGTATAGTTTCAACTGCATCATTTACTCTTCTTAAATCTTGTACTGGGCGGTAATCATCCGTCCCAGGTTTCTTTACTGGAAAAAGTGGAGTGTTCCATGGGGATTGACATACTTTTAGTAGGCCATACTCGAGCAATCTTTGTAGGTGGCGATGAATGCCTTCAATTGCAGCTCTTGGGAGAGGGTACTGTTTGACGTGCACTGGTGTAGCACTAGGCTTGAGGGTTACAATCACCGGAGCTATATGCTTGGCTAGGCCTGGGGGACTGCCTTCTGCCCATACTCCAGGTGGTGCATCGATGTTCTTTAAAGTTTGTTCAAAATAGGTGTCTTGAATGGAGTCATCAACGTAATACCTCCATTCTTCTTCTCGGGGCACTGTCAGCAGCATTACTCCTGCTGGTTTGGCTTGGGGATTTACTGTCATTTGCATTTCTCCTTGTTCAGAGAAGGATATTTGTGCTTGAAGCTTGGCTAACATATCTCGTCCCAGTAATGGCACTGGACATTCGGGCATGTAAAGGAATTGATGAGTTATTTGCTGTCCTCCTAGACTGCATATACGATTCTGAAGAAAAGATTTTGTGGCTTTGGCACCAGTTGCTCCTATAATGGTGACTGCTTTTGTAGAGAATGGGGCTATCTTTTTGTCTATTACTGAATGTTGTGCTCCAGTATCAACCATAAAGTCCATAATTTGGTCTCCTATTTGTATTCCGACCATAGGCTCCTGGAGACCTAAAGCAAACTTAGAGCCCGGTCTGTCCTAATCCACGTCATTTTCATCATGGATCGGTGTGGCCAATGCTTGAATGGCTCCTCCTCCTCTTTCTCGCTGGAATTGTTCTCGATTGGCTCCTCCTCGGTTTCGGGGATAGCCTCGTCTTTCTTCTCGCCACTGATGACTGCTGTCGTCATCTTGCTGGGCGTCTTCGAGTTGCGGGCACGTATCTCTCCAATGTCCTTCCTCTCTGCAGTAGGCGCATTGGTTCACGCCTAGCTTCTGGGTCCGGCCTCCGCCTTGACCCCGCCCTCTTCCTCTGCTCCGTCGACTAGGGACACCTCCCCTTTTCTGTTCAACTATGGCCGCAGCCAAAAAATCAGCTTTCTTCTTCATCTTTCTATCACATTCTCTCTGTCTTTCATTATCACGATTCACATACACTTTATGAGCGACTTCCAGTAACTGTGTTGCATTCATGCCCGCAAACCCTTCTAACTTCTGTAATTTACGTCTAATGTCTGGTTGAGACTGGTTTACAAAAGCAGAATTCACCATACATAAACTTCCTGGTGCCTCGGGATCATAGGGAGTATACATTCTGTATGCTTCAGTTAATCTTTCATGAAAATCTGCTGGGCTCTCATCTATACCTTGGATAACTCCTGCAACTTTGGAAAGGTTCATAGCTTTCTGGCCCCCCCTTTTCAGGCCTTGTAAAAAGCCTTGGCGAAAATGGGCTAGGGCTGTGGATCCTTCTTCTGTATTTGGATCCCAATGGGGGTCTTCATTCGGGAATTCTCTCTGGGCTGCTTCCCAATGGTCTATTCTATTCTGCCCCTGTCCCAGAGCTACAGGGTTATCTGCCATCCACTCAATAGCTGCTTTTCTAATTCGTGCTCGCTCCTCTGTCGTGAATAGGGTAGTCAGGAGCTGGCAGCAATCTGGCCAAGTGGGTTGGTGAGTTTCCATAATAGTAGTTACTAATTCTGTCAATTCCTGGGGCTTGCTAGTATAGGAGGCATAATGCGACCTCCAATTTAACAAATCAGTTGTAGAGAAAGGGATATACACATAAGTTAGGGGTCCCGCTACCACCTCATCGTTATCATTCTTTACGGGCACTCCCGGGACTTGCCGTAAAGGCAGCATTTTGGCAGTAGGTGTCTTTTGGGATCTAAGGGTTATTTTTGTAATTGTCTTCGAAGGGGTCACTTTCTTTTTCTCGACTGGTTTCACTTTGGGTATATCTTTTGCTGGTTTGCTAGTGCTAGCAATCACTTGTACACTGTCCTCCTCGCCTGGGGCATTCTCTTTTTCTTCCTCTTCTACCTCTGCTTCTGACTCGCTTTTTATAGCATCTTCTTCTTCAGCTGATCCCTCTCTCTCCCCTTCGGGAGGTGGGTCAGGAGCTGGGTCCTGTTCCGGCCGTCGCTGGGGTTCTGGGGCAGGACGCCGGACTACTCTTACCGGACCTGGGGTTCGAGGCTGTCTAGGAATTATTTCTGGGGAATCAGGATCTACCAGGATGGGCTTCTTCCTGGATTTCTTATCCTGCTCTTTCGCTTTAGGCTGTTGTGTTTTCTGACTAGAATCTGTCTTAGCTAACATTATTCTGCACTGTTCCTCATAACAGCGCTGCGCCCAGGGGGGCGGATCTTCACAAATACTTAACCAAGAATCTATATAGGGGTACTGATCGGGGTGCGCTATCCGCACTCTACGGTGTATTGACTGAATAATCTCTACATTGAACGTTCCCTCTCGGGGCCAGATGGGGTCTAGATCGGGCCACTCCCTAGTACACAAAATCTGCAAACGGGCTGCTGTCATTTTAATACCATAATCTCCAGAATATCCCTCTTTAAAATGTGCGATCATACATTCTAATGGAGTGTTTCTAGTAGACCCCGCCCCTCCCATTTCGATGTGTGCGCGCAACAACAGACAAAAGGGAAAAGGAGGGCGGACCGTGGGTAAGGGGTCCTCACGGCCCTAGAAACGTATAGGAAGTACAAATAACAAGACAAGACGACAATCGCTTCCCCCTTTTCGCGACCTGAACGCGGTCGCCCGGTCAGGAAATGCGCTACTCAGGGGTCCGCCTTCACTTGGTCCGTGCTGCCAGACCTCTCATTCACACTTCGTTCACACAATCATGCTAGCAACGTATCCCAGAATGCATTCGTTTCTATCTATTCTGACTAGTCTTTTTCCCAATTACAAAAAGGATGGGGTTTCACCCGGCGAATTCCCATGCGGGGTTACTCGGCCCTTCCTTGAGAGGTGATCAAGCTCTCTTACCAATTCCCAATATCTCGAGATTACAAATTCCAAATTCCAAGTTCCAATGGCAGTACTGCTCTTTCTATTTCTGTCTAGACACCAAATCAAAACTATACTCACCGGATCCGGTCCTCAAACTTCCCAAGCAGGCGCATGAGTTGGACCTCGGACTCCCCTCACTCGGGTTCGAGGCGTTGGCTCCAACCGGGCCCGGCACCCGCCGAGGTCCGACCAGCTCCCTCCGATACAAGGGACCGGTGGCGCCAGGGAGCAGCCCTCGTCGGAAGGGCGCGATCCCGGCAGGACCAAGCCTATAGAGGCGGAAAGTCGTGGTATATTGCCCTATATACACTTTGATTCCACAACTTCCCGGCCAACGCACCAAGAATATGTAGCAGCAAAGCGCAGACAAACCAATGATACCAGGAGTCTGTTCAGAAGGTCCAAATCATTTATTTGTGCACAAGTCTCGAACCAGTCAATTTCAAAATGGCTGAGCAAAGTTTTCAAGCATTACAACAACTTTTATAGACTTCTGTTCCATTCTAGGTATAGAAAAACATTTCATTGGTCCCGGTAACCTCCCGTACCTCCCGTACCCCTTCCATTGGTCCCGGTACTGATAAGCTTATCCAATTATGTCCCTTCAGTGGGCATGACACCTGCATACCCCCCTTCTAGTCCCAATTACAATGGTCAGTTTATCAACTTGTTACTTTCACACTCTCAAGGCCATAGAGCCAATTTGTGCATGCAGAGGAGCAGGGCTCTGCAACTCATCTGTCAGCACTCCCAATTATATTCCTTGCAGATGTACTTTTTCTTATCAGTAACTTTTAAACATGTTTTTCTGTATTTTTCCATCTCTCAGTTCTGCTTACCTAAGCTAATTCAATACTTTTACTGAGTTCTATCTTACAATAGCAGCATATTGGGGGATGTGCAATCCGATGGGCCTCTCCACAGGCTTCACTTACAGGTCAAGCTAGCCATGCTGGCCTGCTTATGTCAGACACCGTGGATCACAGGCCTGCACCTGCCACAGTCTAACTAGGACATGCCACGCTCTTCCAAATTTTGGGCGACAAACATAATAAAGTTAACATGATAAATATGATAGAACACCCAGGGCTGTACCAAGCCATAAATGCGCCCTGTGTGACTTGCACATCTAGCAGGCCCCCCCTCCCCCCCGCATCACTGGTTTCCCATTTGCCCCATCCCCAGCATCTTGCCTTATTCTACACCTCCATGTCCAGCCGGCTCCCTGCACTGCCTGCCCTTGCCCCGCCTTCGCTTTTCATGGTTCCTTGGCGGTGGTGCCAGCAGCGGAGTGACATTCAATTTAAAAAAACAGAAGCACGCAGTTCTTTCTGACTTTGTGCTTGCTTACAGGTCTGATCCCTCCTTCCTCTAAAGTAGGCTCGCATCAGAGGAGCGAGAGACCAAACCAGCCATTCAAACGTGGATTTTTGCAACCATGTTAGTGCCGCTGAATATCCCTCTAAGTGGCATTTACACAGTTTACAGGTCTGTAAATCATGGAAATGCCTTTGAATATCAGGCCCAATGTATTTAAACCATAGTTTGCTTTGTCTTTTGTATAGGTTTTTATATTGTGTTACAATTGCAAACCCCTATGACATCAAATAATGTTCGAACAGCAGTATATTAAAAAAATAAAACAATAATAATAAGGTTTACATACCCTTTTCTCCTACCTCTTAACTAGTTGCCAATCTACACTAAATCATGACTTCCTATCCAATAACTTTATAATTTCCTCATAAGTCTCTCATGAGGGACTTTATCTAGGGCTGGTGCAAGGATATGAGGTACCCTAGTCCAGGGGTGGGCAATTCCGGCCCTCGTGCACCACAATCCAGCCTGGTTTTCATGATGTCCCTAATGAATATGCATGAGATCTATTTGCATCCACTGCCTTCCATTGTATGGAAATAGTTCCATGAATATTCATTAGGGCCATCATGAAAACCAGGCTGGATTGTGGTGCACGAGAGCCGGAATTGCCCACCCCTGCCCTAGTCAAATCCTCATTCTTCCCACCTCCCTGCTCCTACCTTTGCCCCTACTGCTGCCAATGCCACCCCTCTCCGGGGCCTGCAACGGCAGCAGTGACATTAAAACAGCAATGCAGCACCTACCCAGAGCTTCCAGCGCTGCGTGCTGTTGGCACTTGCTTTGACCAGCCGCTTCTGCCCCCTCTGATGCAGACTTCCTGTTGGTAAGAGGGCTTCAGGTAGATGCTGCATTGCTGTTTTAGTGTCATTGCTGCCACCGCAGGTTCCAGCAACAGCAGCAGCAATGGGCTGCATGCAAACTTTGATGCTCTAGGCAACTGCCTAGTTAAATGGCCCCGATTTTTGGGGATTGTCCCCAATTTTGAAATAATGTCCCTGACTCCATGGGACTGTGATCACCTCTTATCCCCGATTTCAGTGGGAACAGAGGCAAAGGAATTTGTTTCTCCTGCATATCCCTCTGGTGACGTCTTTGTGATCCTTTTTCTGAAAAAAGAGGGTGAATTTTAGAAATGTATAGAATATTTATCTATATACAGGGCTTTATTTGAGGGGGTACACGATGATATGGAATACTGGCACCTTTTTCATTACCTGCTAAAAATGATCCACAATCATTATGTATTAATAAATGAGTCCTACATGTGCCAGCTCCTTTTTTTCTAGGAAAAACGCATTGTCTTTATAAATAAAATGAAATGTATGCATATATGTATGAACGCAGGCTTCTAACTTGAGAAGGGCTGCTACTGTCTTTTTTAAAACTTTTGAAATGACTGAATCCTATCTAAACTGGCCATTTCAAAATATATGAGGAAAGGATGTCTGAGGAGGGAGGACCCAGCCCTGCCAAGCCCAGCTCAGTTCTGCCCAGGTGTCCTAGATTTGTTCTCCATAAATCTGGTAACTCTACTAATAGTTGGCATTCACCCTGACTTTATTGAATGCCTTTGTTTCATTGTTTGCCTGGATCTGCAATTCTTATTTTTTTAAGAACAGCTGAACTTCAGGAACAGACATGTACTTTACAAGGTTTCATGGAGTGGAGGCCAAGTGATTAGAATAGTGCATTGGAAACCAGAAAATAGGGTTCAATTCTGCTTCTACTACTGATGCTCCTTGTGACTTCACTCAAGTCACTTCACCCGCCATTGCATGAGGTACAAACTTTAGGCCTAATTTACTACATTAATGCAAGTTATGTGCTTAGTTAGTAAATAGACTCCTGTGGTACTGTGGCATGGATTGGGAAGGACTTTTCTATGCAACACAGTCAAACAGCAGTTCAGGGAAAACAAATGCAATTTTTATTCTGTCCTAGCTTGTTGAATCTCCCTGTTCTGTAAAACCCAGAACAGACAGCAGTTCAGGAAAAACATAAGCAGCTTTACTTCTGACCCAGCTTGTTGAACCTCCACAAGCTGGTTCTCCTGGCCTTTCCTCCAGCCCGAGTTAAAGTTTCTATTTCAGAACTCCTCTGTATGGCTTGCCTTGGAAGGACTTCTGGTTCCACAGACCTCTCTCCCTCCTGCAGCTTTCTGGATTCTTAACCCCTCACTGTGAGCCAGGTTCTCCCAGCTGCTGACTTTCTTAAAGAGGATGGTTGATAATCCCTTTGGAGAGAGACAGGTAACATTCTATAGACCCCATCACATACCCTCCCCCTCAGCTCAATCATGCCCCGTTGAGCACCTGCCTCACCCACGACCCCACTCGGGAAAGGAAGTCCTCATTTAGGTGAGTCCTACCAGTCCTATAGCAGACCCAAAACTGGGTCCACATAATAAAAACGTTTCCAAGTACATTCATAGCAAAAAACCTGTGAGTCAGTTGGACCACTAGATGATAGAGGGGTAAAAGGACAAGGGCTATAGTAAACCCGGTGCCATGGTCTGATCACTGCCTGATAAGATTCAAGATGCCAATGCACCCTGACTCCACCAAATCCAACTCAGCTAGTGAACCTGACGCAGTACCATCAAAGCGCTTCCGTCTATTCAACAGAGAGGAAATACTGGATAAAGCACGGCCTCTCCAGGACCCGCCTGTTTAGAGCCTCAACAACATGATTTCCACATGGAACTCAAGTCTGGATGCGGTTGTTCACTCACTCCCCAATAACAAAGCACCAACCAGGAAAAAGAACGCGCCTTGGTACTCTCCTGAGCTCCGGAAATCACTCCTCCACCTTAGACAGCTTGAAAGACGTTGGCGTTGAACCAAGTCAACTGAGAGCCAAGAAGCATATACTGCCCAATTACAAAGACACCATTTAGCAGTTTCAACAGGAATGAAACGATTTCATGCAGAGTTATTGCAACGCTCCCTAAATAAACCGCATGAGCTTTTCAACACTGCTAAAACTCTGGCAAAAGAGCCCTTCCACGGGCAATCGAGCCACCCGGATCCGCAGGAATACGCAGACTACCTGCAAGTCAAATCAAGCCAGTCCAGTATACCCACAAACCCCCAAACTCCAGAAGAGGCACCCCAGCTGACTCCATCACCCACTCCGACGCAAGCATCAAAGGATACCCAACACATCATCACTGCTTTCGCAGCCCCAACTGAGGGAGATATCCAAGACATCATCACAAATATAAACACTACCACAGCTCCCAATGACCCCTGCCCAGCATTCTGGATAAAATCCCTGCGTGCTGACCTCAGCCCATTCCTGACCAAACTTATAGGACTTTCATTCTCGACTGGGACCTTCCCCCGAACCCTGAAACAAACAGCCATCCGACCACTACTAAAAACAGCAAATTGGACCCTGCAAAGATGGACTCCTATAGGCCAATCTCAAGCATTCCACTTCTAGCAAAAATTATCGAAAAGCTCGTCCAATTTATTTATTTATTTATTTTTTATTTATTATAATTTTTTATATACCGCACTATTCGGCATCAGCGCGGTTTACATTATAACACAACGACCATAACAACAAGCTGTTAGGTTTTACATCAAACAGGGGTACAAACATGGATAACAGGGGTCAACTATATACAACTATGTCAACTGCAACACCACATCGAGACCAACGCACCCCTTGACCCCTGGAAGCATGGATTCTGGGAGGCACACGGCATAGAGACGCTGCTGACCACCCTAGTCAACACATTGACTATAGGTCTAGACAACATTAGACGTGGATTTGCCCTGATCTTCATGGACATTGCAGCCGCTTTTGACTCCATCAGCATGCGTTCGATTTGCTCTTGGCATGCCTCATAGAGAAGGGTGTACACGGCACTATCCTGGTGCCATCATACCTGATGGACAGATGGCAGCATGTCCGTTCTGGACCCTCCATCTTCACGCCTTTCCCTCAAGAGAAGGCATACCACAAGGATCCTCACTCTCAGCCCTATTGTTCAACGTGTACATGCAGCCCATTTGTAACATAATCAGATCCAAGGAACAAAAGAAGGAGGCCTTCCACAGAAAAACACAGCAGGAGTGCAGCGGAGGGCAATGACCACGGCCAACCAGGTATTACTTGATAAAACTAACTTTATTGGAGACCCAACTTTACAAGTTTCGGCCAGGGACCTTCATCAGAAGTCTAAAAAAGACATATGAATTAAACATAAACGTAATAAATAAATAAAATATATGCATATATACATATATAAATAAGTGTGTAAATAATTGTAAAACGTTACCAGATAACCACATAGATAGTGTATGAAACACGTCTATGGGGCAGAAAAACAGATCTTCCCAATCTGGAACATGATAAAAAACATACATGTATAATTAATATCATAAAACAAGCATACACAACCAGGGGGAAGGGAATTAAATAAATTAGGGATTGGTAACACTTAGCACAATAAAAATAATTTTGAAAAAAACTTGTGTCTATATGTATACTAAAACACTATAGAGTTATAGTAACATAAAAATATACATAAAACCATATACATTGTACTAAGAACATCTTGAAACAGTGTATAAAACAGTGAAAACAAGTGCCAACCTGCATGTATCACCAACAGTCATTTGCAATATAAAAATATGTTAGATAACAAATGCTTGGCAATTCAATTGGAAAGAAATAATAAAAATCCTGTCTAGGGCACGACGTGTATATCTGACTGTGGCAAGTGTGAAAATAGCTGTTATATGTGTGTGTAATGATTATCAGGTGTCAGACACTGCTACCAAGTTATACTATAATTTGCATTTATGTTGCTAAAAAGTGAATGAATAATTAGTCAAAGAAAACAGAAGCGACACGAAGCGTAAATCCACCATGTAAACAGGGGAGAAAGACAGTGGCACCAATTAGATAAGGGCGAGATTAATCACCACATGAAATTAAACATAAAACTTACAGAGCCTGTAAAAGGTGAGACTCGCGGCGTGAAGACAAAAGTATTGCAAAAAAGAACATTAAATACTAAATAGAATACAATGAAAACAGAGAGGGAATAAAAACAGAGTAGTCCACTATGAAAGAGCGTTGTATCTGCAGTAATTGTCAGAAACTGAAAACGCCGCACAGGGCTTAGAGAATAAAAGAGGAAAAAACACCTATAGTGCAAGCTATAAAGGGCAGGATCACCACATAGAGGCATACATATCAAAGAAAGACGGGAAAACCATTGCATACAGGGAAAGATAAAACGGGGAGCACTTTACCTAAACAAAGTGTTTTTAGTATACATAGTTCTAAGTTTCATACACTATGTGGTTATCCGGTAACGTTTTACAATTATTTACACACTTATTTATATATGTATATATGTATATATTTTATTTATTTATTACGTTTATGTTTAATTCATATGTCTTTTTTAGACCCCTGATGAAGACCCCTGGCCGAAACTTGTAAAGTTGGGTCTCCAATAAAGTTGGTTTTATCAAGTAATACCTGGTTGGCCATGGTCATTGCCCTCTGCTGCACTCCTGTTGTGTTGTTACATAATCAGATCCTTCAACATCGACTGCCTAGTCTATGCTCATGACGTGCTACTATACATGCCGATCTCGACTGAGAATCCAGACCTCTCTCCGCTGATCACTTGCTTCGATGCCATCACGGATTGGCTTCATACACAGAAGCTCAAAATAAACTTCAAGAAGATGGAGGTCCTTTTCAAACTCCAGGAACCCCGCATTCACCCCACCCCCCACACTAAAAGTACGTGATGCAGAACTCCTCAGCAAATCCACAATACGTTACCTAGGGGTCACGCTGAAACCAACAACTCAGCATGAAGGCCCAGATAGGTAATATGGTAAAGGCGATTTACCACAAAATTCGGATGCTCCGCCACCTATGACAGCTGCTTGAGCCGGAAGACTTCCGGACAGTCTATCAAGCGCTAGTAATACCACACTTCGACTATGCCAATGTAATACTGCATGGCCTCCCGAAAAGCTCGCTTAACCCTCTACAACTTGCTATGAATGCAGCAGCCAGAATCCTCCATGGTGCATCAAGAAGAGATCATATCACCCCCATTCTGAAACATGTGCACTGGCTGCCGGTACAGTTCAGGATATCCTTCAAGATTCTAACGATAACCTACAAAGCCTTCAACAAGTGCTCCTCCTCCTCCCTTACTGATCTCATCCGAACCACCCTCCTCAACAGAGTAAGGAGATCAGCTGCCATCAATACCCTTACACTCCCGAAGGCGATCACCAGATGCTCTCAAGCCACGAGAAACAGAGCCTTCACCTTCTATGCCCCCTCCTGTTGGAACGCCCTTCCACCGTCCATTAGAGCCATCAACGACCTCTCCTAGTTTAGAAAGGCACTGAAGCACCACCTGTTCCTCCAGTGCTACATCGAACCAAATGACTTCTCCCAGCCTGTCACACTCATGACCCAGGACAGCACCTCCAGCACAACCCCTTACTCACCTCCAGCCCCTGCCTTCGATAGTCCCACCCAAACCCTCCCCCCTGTGTACAGCCGACCCCACCTGTAGACAATGAAGAACTATTATCAGAGAGAATGTAAATATTGATGATATTAGCATGTAAATAATTCTGAGCAGCCCATAACAGCCTGCTACAGCCAAAAATGTATATAGTTACCCTGTTTAACCCTGTATAAAGAACCTGTTTACTGTAAGTCCAGTGAGGCCCTGCCTACACTAGATAAATGCGTTACTTGTAAACCGCACTGATCTCAAATAGCACGGTATAAAAGAAACATAAATAAATAAATAAATACATAAATAAATAAATAAATCTAGTGGAGAGACTGAATGAATTCTTTGCTTTGGTCTTTACTGAAGAAGATGTAGGGAAGATACCCATGCCTGAAATGGTATTTAAAGGTAATGCATCAGAAGAATTGAAAGAAATATTAATAAACTGGGAAGCTGAATTAGAACTATTTGATAAACGGAAGAGTAGCAAATCACTGTACTGGATGGTATACCTCCAAGGGTGTTGGAAGAACTAAAATATGAGATTGCAAACCTACTATTAGTAATCTATGAACTATCATTAAAATCATCTGTAGTACCTGAAGACTGGAGAATGGCCAATGTAAAACCAAATTTTAAAAAGGGTTCCAGAGGTGATTGAGGAACTACAGATCAATGAGCCTGATGTCAGTACTGGGCAAAATGTAGAAACCATTATAAAGAATAAAATTACTGAACATGTAGATAGTCAGGATTTAATGGGAAAAAGCCAACATGGATTTAGTCAAGGAAAGTCTTATTTTACTAATCTGGTATATTTTTTGAAGGTGTGAATAAACAGCTAGACAAAGGTGAGCCGGTTGATATAGTGTATCTGGATTTTCAGAAAGCCTTTGACAAGGTCCCTCATGAGAGACTCTTGGCGAAATTAAAAAGTCATGAGATAGAAGGCAGTGTACTATTGTGGATAAGGAAGTGGTTAAAAGATAGAAAGCAGAGAGTAGGGATAAATGGCCAATTTTCTCAATGGAGAAAGGTGAATAGTGGAGTACCCAGGGATCTGTGCTGGGTCCGCTGCTTTTTAACCTATTCATAAATGATCTGGAAACGGGAATAATGAGTGAGGTGATCAAATTTGCAGATGACACAAAATTATTCAAAATTGTTAAAACAGAAGAGGATTGTGAAAAATTGCAAGAGGACCTTGATCAATTGGAAGACTGGATGTCCAAATGGCAGATAAAATTTAATATGCACAAGTACAAAATTATGCTCCTAGGAAAGAACAACCCAAACTACACTTACACAATGCAAGGTTCCACATTAGGAACCTGGAACCCTCCATCCAGTATGTAGTGGCAGCCAAGAAAGCAAATAGAATGCTAGGAGTCATAAGGAAAGAATAGAGGTTAAACCAAGGATATTATAATGCCTTTGTATTGTTCCGTGGTGCGACACATCTTGAATATTGTGTGAAATTCTGGTCACCATATCTTAAAAAGAATATAGCAGAATTAGAAAAGGTAAAAAGAGGAGCACCAAAATGGTAAAGGAAATAGAAGGATACCCTGATGAGGAAAGGCTTAAAGGGTTAAGGCTCGTCAACTTGGAAAAGAGACGGCTGAGGGGAGATATGATAGAGGTCTATAAATTAATGAATGGAGTAGAACAGGCAAATGTAGATTAGTTGTTTACTCCATCAATAAGTAGAAAGACTAAGGCACATTCAATGAAGCTACAATGTAACCCATTTAAGAGTAATAGGAGAAAATATGTGTTCACTCAACGCATAATCAAACTCTGGAATTCATTAATGGAGGATGTAGTCAAAGCTGTTAGTGTAGTTGGGTTTAAAAAAGGTTTGGACAAGTTCCTGGAGGAAATACCCATAAACCACTATTAAAGAGGACCCAGGAAATCCACTACTTAGCCCTGGACAAGCATTGGAACCTATGTACCTTTTTGGGAACCTACCAGGTACTTGTGTCCTGGATTGACCACTGTTGGAAACAGGATACTGGACTTGATGGACCTTGGTCTGACCCAGTATTGTATTTCTTATGTTCTTATGGTAGGGTTGGAGACTCAACATCCACCACATAACATTGGACTCCTTATGTTGAGCTAGCCACTTGAGGGGTTGGAGGTCTGTTACTAGTGTAAACAGACAGCCAAGCATGCATTATTTGAAGGTCTCAAGCGCCCACTTGATAGCCAGGGCTGCCTTCTCAATCACCACATAATACTGTTCCCGAGGAAGCAACTTCCTGCTGATGAATGCTATGGGATGTTCTTCACTGCTGACATCCTGGGCTAGAACGGCTCCTAAGCCCACATCTGAGGCATCAGTTTGCACAATAAATGGGAGAGAGAAATCAGGGCTAATCAGGATGGGTTCTGAGCACACAGCCTTCTTGAGGTACTGCAAGTCCAGGTCCAGGTCCAGGTCCAGTGACCACTGAATCCATTTGGGAGCTCTCTTCTGGAGAAGATGGGTTAATGGCTCTGTTACCTCTGCAGAGTTAGGGATGAACTGGCAGTAATAGCCAATCAATTCAAAGAAGGAACAAATCTCTTTCTTCAACTTTGGGGTGGGGACCTGGGCATTGGCATCCACCTTCCATAGTTGAGTTGTATCTGCCCATTGCCTATTAAATATCCCAGGTATTGAATGTTCCAACCTCCCTGAAAACATTACCTGATATTGGCCATCAACCCGGCCTTCTGCAGACTGGTCAGTACAGCATGTACTTGGATTAGATGGGTGGTCCAGTCTGTGCTGTAGATAATGATGTCGTCAAGGCATGCAGCTGCATACTCCTTGTGCGGTCTCAGTAGGCGATCGACTAGGCGTTGAAATGTGGCAGAAGCTACATGTAATCCAAAGGGCAGTATTGTAGACCGGGACAGACCTTGCAGTGTGAAAAAAGCCGTCTTCTCCTTGGCAGCTGAAGTCAAGGGCACCTGCTAGTATCCCTTGGTCAGATCTAAGGTTAATATAAAGCTTGCTCCATCAAATCGTTTGATTAGCTCATCTACTCTGGGCATGGGATATGCTTCCAGTTTAGAAGCTGCATTAAACCTCTGGAGGTCAGTGTTGAAGCTGATGCTTCTATCAGGTTTAGGAACCAAGACAATGGGTGATGACCAGTCACTCACAGACTCTTCTATAACTCTCAGATTATGCATCTCTTTCAGCTCCTTGATGACAGCCTGTTGCTGGGCCTCTGGATTCTGGTGCCAGATAACCACCCCGGGATCAGTAACAATATCATGACAAACGAGGTGGGCTTGTCCTGGGAAGGCAGAAAACACCTTTAGGTTCCGGTGTATCAAACCTTCTAGATCTTTTCTCTGGGCAGCAGAGAACTGGTCACCATTTAGGACTTGAGCTGGATCTGATGGAGCTAAAATTTCTGGCCCAAAATGATCTCTCTATACCACTGGAGATCTTCATGTGCCACTATCACTGGAGTACTCTTTTTCATTAGGTTAACATGGTAAATTTTGGCTTTCTTCCATTTATCTGGCTGGGCAATTTTGTAGTTAACAGGCCCCAGTTTCTCTTCCACCTTATAGGACCCCTGTCATTTACAGAGTACTTTGATCTCAGATGAGAGCAATGAGGCCAAAACTCTGTCTCCTGGTTGGAAGGTGTGGTGTATGGCTACCTTATTGTAGCCCCTGGCCTGTTCAGTTTGGGCTTTTTCCAAAATGAGTTTGGCCACCTCTCTGGCTTTCCTCAGCCAATCTTGCATTTGTATAACATATTCCACCAAATTATGCATGGCATGGGGTTCTTCTTCCCAGGTTTCCCTTACCACATCTAATATGCCTCTTGGCCGTCTTCCGAAGAGCAGCTCAAAAGGTGACAACTCTATGGATCTCTGAGGTACCACTAAACATCCTAAAGATACCAAGGTGGTACACAAAAATACAGTATTATTAAAAGAGGAACTGCGGGTGGGGGGGGGGGGGTGTGGAGACACCGATTTCCTGCTTTGCTATCTATTGAACTGTGAGTGATCTCTTCACCCTGTGATGCTTCAGTGTCCTGATGGGGCTATTTAAACTCAGCCCTGCCACGGGCTATCAGGAACGCCGATTTCCTGATTTCTTGCTTTGCTGCCAATTGGACTGTGAATGATCTTGTACCCGCGTGGCACTTTGGCGTGCTGACATCATTTGAGGGGCTATTTAAACTCAACCCCACTGCCAGCTATCGGGGACACCAATTTTCTGCTTTCCTGCTTTGTTGTCTAATGGACTGTGAGTGATCTCTGCACTCGTGTAGCACTTCAGCACACTGATGTCAGCTGAGGGGCTATTTAAACTCAGCCCCACCATGGGACGTGGCCATGGGTGCATGCCTGTGGGCGCGTGCCCAAAGGGGCGTGACCATTGTGGCAGGCGCTGCCCCTTTGGAGCCTCTTTGGAGCATGTGAAGGGTTTGAGCTGTGAGACCACTCCCCAGGTATGGAGAAGCAGAAAGCCTGCAGTCTTTAAGCTTGAAGATGGCTAAGATTGTTTGTCCTATGGATTCACATGTGAAAGTTTTGGGTGGTATGAACCAGAATGATTGCACTATTGGTGTTGAAGCTATATCATCAACTGTAAGTGCTCGCTAATGAATTCCACCTTTCCAAGCTATGGGAGTTGAAACCCTGACCAGTCAGTGTGACTCAGTTGTTGTAGACGTCTCCCCTCTGAAGGAGTGTGAAGTCTCCTTATCGGTGACTCCTCTGTTGGAATCTTCCTGTTTTGATGGTGGTAGTTTGCTGCAAAGAACATATCTTTTGCCCAGAAACTATCTGCATTTGATACACATTTTACTAAGATTGAGTCACAGGCCTCTGTAATGCAAGCTGCCCTCTCTTCTTCGGTTAAAAACTCCTTGTTCTTGCATTATCAGTTAGAATCTATGGAAAACTCATCCCGCTGTAAAAACTTGCAATATTTAAATTTTCCTTGAACACATTGAGGCACATTCCGGTTCCCGCATGTCCAGCCACATTGGCCGGCCAAAAACCGTATGTGCGGGAGATGGACTCGATTCTGCTGCCACAGGTCCCAGATATACCTGCAACGGCAGTATCAGGGACTTGGACATCTGGGTGCTCCCCATATGCCGACAAGATTGGTGTACAGGGAGCTGCCCATCCAGAGGCTAGAACGCTACTGTTGGGGTGTGGGAGCCATGGTGTTCTTGCACCATGGTAATGAGCCATATTTCTGATGGCTCAGAATGCCATTGCCCATGTCTGCCCCTGCAGACCGTGATCGTGCCAGCACAGGAGGCCCCCATGGCCCAGATCACAGCTGCAGGGGCACAGGGTGGCCAGCAGCATGATGTGCAGGGGTGTGTGGTGCTGTGCAGTGGGGACCCCCGGGGCTTATGCCACCATTGGGATGGAATAAGCCAGGCATCCATCTCTGTACCGGGGTTTGTACAGATGCCAGACCTGATTGGCTTCTGTATGTCCTGGCACGTTGCCCTGTCCCCACTCTGCCCTCTCCTGCCCACGTCCAGCACTCCCCGCACAAATGCTGTGTACATACGGGGAGCGCTGAGATCAGCATCGTGTTCAGGGGCTCAGCATGGGTTGGACGTCCATCTCAGACATCCAGCCCTGCTATTCATGGGATGGAATGCTGGCCATTATCTCTCCCAAATGATTCTCTTTTGTTAAATATTCTTAAGGAGGTTTTACTTTATTTCGATGCGGATAATGTTAGAATCTCCAATTTATATTGTATTCCTAGGGGGTAAAGGTAGTGAGAGAAGGTCTAGGGGATGAATTTGAACAAATTTTGCCAGTAGATAGTTTAGATGTTTCAGCTTATTTGGAGTCTTCTGTTGATGATATTTCTACTTGTGCAGTCTTAATTGTAACTTTTATGTCTGAACTGGACAAAAATCATATTTTGCGATTATACTTTACTAAGAAAACTAAAAATGTTTTGTGGGCAGGCTATTCAGATTTTTCATGATCAAAGAAATGGAGGAAGGCATTGCTAGAGCTTCGACTTAGCGTCCTGGCTCTGGGTGCCTCCTTCTTTCTTAAAAATCCTTGTAAGTGCTTACTGGTCTATCAGGGCAGTCATTATGTATTCTTTCAATCTGACCAATTGGAAAAGCTTCTTTAGGGGAAAGAGTAATAATTCTTTGTGATTTGTTTGCACTGACTTCGTTTAAGTGGGTTTTAGATGTCAGGGATCTGTTTACTTGTATTGTCGGCTGTCCTCCTTGATGTGGGCTTAAACTGTATGGATTTTCTTTATATTCTGTGAATAAATTTGGAAAAAAAGACAACTAAGACTAAAGGTGGACCAAAGGAAAGACCATTAGGAACCAACAAAACTAATCCAATAGAGGGGCATTTTAGAAAGGATGCCCAAGTGCAATCTGGGACATCTAAGCCAGAATGTCTGAAAAAAAAAAAAACAGGCACATCCAAGTGCAGACACAGTTTCACAAACGTGGATGTGTCCGATATGTATGTCTGCGGGGGCATCTACATAGTCGTCCCAGACTAGTATTTCAGAATTTGGACATCTAGGAATAACCTAATATTTAGAGTAGTGGACTAGGACCAGGGAAACCAGGGTTCAAATCCCACTGCTGCTATCTTTGAAATTATACTGAGCACTAGGGATAATGGATTGCTATCTTCTCTATGCTCTCTGGATATTTTTTAGCCAAAACAAGTGCTTTCCAGATGCCTGTTCTTGTTTGGAGCAGGTCTAAACTTAGAAGTGACTCTGGACCTCCAGAACATTTCTAAGATCAGACGGTGATGTCTAGGTTCCTGGAAATGCCTTAGCCATGCCTCCACCATGCCCCCATTCAGATTTGGACATCCTCACGATGGGAACATCCACAGACCCAGCTTCTAAAATGGGTCTGGAGACATCTCTGTGCTTTGAATGTCTCTATGTCTATTTTCAGACATCCAAAGCATGAATAGGGCTTCCAAAATAACCTCCTATGATATTTAAAAAAGGGACCCAAACAGGTTAAGACCAAAGGAATGAAATGGAATAGCTAAAACCCATAAAATAATCCTCAAAAACTAGAAAAAGCAAAACAATAGAATCACCATATTTGTTTATTTAAACTTTCTATACCACCCTACATCTTCAGAGTAGTTTACATAGCAATAAATAGAAAAACAGTCATGAAAGGAACTCCAGTTCAGAAAGAAGAGGATAGAGATGAAAGATAAAATTAGCAGATAGAAAAAGACAGCCAGAATCTCGCCACCATCCTTGCCTGCATAATCCTCAAAGGAAAGATGAAAGAAATGAGTCTTTAGTAGGGTGTTGCATTTATAGTTAAGAAGAAATTTGCAAGAACTGTAATGAAATACAGTGCAGTCACTGGACGCTTAATTTCTATTCGTCTATGAGGAAAGACCATCAACACAACTATAATTCAGGTATATGCCCCAACAACAGCTGCAGAAGAGGAAGACGTTGATGAGTTCTATGAGCAAGTATAAGCTGAAATTGACAGAACATGCAAATAGGATATCCTGATAGTTATGGGTGACTGGAATGCAAAGGTTGGCAACAAAGACGAAGGCAAAGTGGTTGGAAAATATGGACTTGGCAACAGAAATGAAGCTGGAGAAAATCTGATAGAATTCTGCAAGACCGATGACCTATTCATCTCAAACACCTTCTTCCAGCAACACAAGTGCCGACTGTACATGTGGACTTCACCCAATTAATTGTACAGAAATCAAATTGACTACATCTGTGGAAGACAATGATGGAAAAGCTCGATAACATCAGCAAAGACAAAACCTGGAGCTGACTGTGGTACAGATCACCAACTACTAGTATGCAAACTCAAGCTAAAGTTGAAAAAGAGCAAGCCATTCATGAATGTAGCAAAATATGACCTTGAGAATATACCACTGGAATTTAAAGACTGCCTGAGAAATTGATTTGCTGCTTTAGATAGAAATGACAGAGTTCCAAAAGAGTTATGGGATGACATCAAGAAGGTTGTATTGGAAGAAAGTGATAAGTCTCTACATAAGGTGAAAAAGCAAAAACGGCCAAAATGGATGACTGAAGAAACTCTGAAAATTGTCCAGAAACGCAGAGAAGCTAAAGCCAGAGGAGAAAGAGAGGCAATCACAGAATTCAACAGAGATTTCCAACGTGCAGCAAGACAAGATAAGGAGAAGTATTACAATGACACATGCAAGGAAATAGAAACAGAAGCTATTAAAGGAAGATCAAGATCAACTTTTCTAAAGCTACAAGAGTTAAAGAAAAAATTCCAACCTCAAATTGGAATGCTACAAGATGCTCAAGGATCCATGTTGAATGATGCTGAGAAGATCAAAAAAAGGTGGTAAGAATATACAGAGTTGTTATATTTATTTATTTATTTAGTTTTATATACCACCTTATCCTTCAATTAAAGTGGTCACAACACAATTGGGGGATACATTTAAGACGAGGGGATATGAGACACATACGTTAATACTTACATCATAAAGATCAAGTGGACCAACAGCCGTCTCAACCTATACCTTATGATCAGGAACCATTGGTGATGAAAGAAGAAGTCGAAGCAGCATTAAAAGCCTTATCAAAGAACAAACCACCAGGCATTGATGGCATTCCCACTGAGTTATTACAGTATACCAGGAAATTTGGAAGACAAATTCATGGCCAACTTCCTGGAAAAGATCTGTGTTTATACCAATATTGAAGAAAGGTGATCCGACAGAGTGTGGAAATTATCACACAATTGCTCTGATCCCACATGACAACAAGACTCTACTCAAAATCATTCAGCAGAGACTTCAACCATACCTAGAATGAAAACTGCAAGCAGGGTTCAGGAAAGGGAGAGGAATGAGAGTCATTGTCATGGATGAGAGATGGATCCTTGAAAAGACAATAGAATACCAAAAGGATATCTATATGTGTTTTATTGACTACAGCAAGGCTTTTGACTGTGTAAACCATGAGAAACTCTGGGCCACATTAAGAAGCATGGGTATACCAGAACACCTGATCGTTCTCTTGCATAACCTTTACACTGATCAGGAAGCAACAGTTCGAATGGAACTAGGAGAAACAGAATGGTTTAAAATCAGCAAAGATGTATGACAAGGCTGCATACTTTCCCCCTACCTCTTTAATTTATATGCAGAACAAATCATCAGAGAAGCAGGACTGTATGAAGACAATAGAGGTGTGAAGATTGGTGGAAGACCCATCAACAACCTTCACTATGCTGATGATACCACATTACTGGCTGAAAGTGAAGATGATTTGAAACATTTGCTTCTCAAGATCAAGGAATATAGTCTTAAAATGGGTCTGCACCTTAATTTTAAGAAGACAAAGATCCTGACAACTGGCAAAATGAATAAGTTCATCGTTGATGGAGAAAAAATTGAAATAGTTGACAACTTTAACCTACTTGGATCAACTATCAATAAAGAAGCAACAAGCAGTCAAGAAATCTGATGACACATTTGTAACGGGGTTGTCCCTGTTCACAGCCTCCAGGCCTGGGGAATCCCCTCCGTCTGCTTCCTTTGTTCCTCTTCGGCTGCCTGGAATTCCAGGGGAATGAACTCACAACCACACCAAGACACAGTATGCAAGTTTATTCCACAGGGTGGAGGGATTGTCGGTCTTTTATACATTAATAGAAACATATTCATACGTCATCAACCCATCCCCTGAGGCCCACCACAGCTTATCAGTAACTTTACAGATACTAGTCTCTGTGTAGAACAATCAATTTAGCTTAGCACAGCACATTCCTTTCCATATATAGACATATACAAGACTTCTGATCCCCCTCTGCAGGTCTCCGAATCCTTCTGTACATACACTTAAAACTAAACCTTATTTTTCCCCTATCAATCCCCCCTTTGGGTCTGCATAGGCCCACCATAAGAACAGCCTAACAGTCTTCTGCAAGACAGTTAAGTAGACATTATTAACTGAAGGTCGGGGGTGGCGTGCTCAGGTACATCAGCCACCGTGGAAACAGGTATATAAGAGTACATAAAAGTGGTGGAGCTCTGCAAGGCCTTCCGACAACAGCCAAGAACAAATGAAAATATACAACAGAAAAGAACAAGGATTATAAAACCGCTCAATAAGGCAATAAGCAGCCCTTTGAGAACACCCCCCAACCCGCCAAACCATTTTACAACATCACCCCATATATTACCGAAATCAATACCACTGTTGAGATCAGCCATATTCAAATCAGATAAGGTCTTAATCTTTTTCATGGCATCTAAGACAAAGATGTTGTGGTTCGCTATAACAGTACAGCAATTTGTTTCATTTTAAAAAGTACAAACCCTGCCCTCAGCTGCTAGTAAAAGGTCTAAAGCTCTACGGTTTTGTAAAGTCATTTCTGTTCCAGGGATTCTGCAAGCTTAGAAATGGATTCTGTCACTGACCTCATTTGTATATGTAATAAGCATTGTAATCTTCTAATTTCCATCCCTAATTCAGCAGTGATAGCGGGGGTCTGGAGAACTGTGATCCAGGAGGTCCAGCTAAGGGCATCCAAGCGAACTTTGGTCAAAGGATAAGTAGCATTAATATATTGATATGAAGCCTGAATAGCCTCATCTTCAGAATTGTCAGTAGACCAAGGATTTGCATTCCTTTTCTTTCTTTTACCATGGGTCACATTCAAGGGTATTAGAGCAGAATAAGGAGTTATTTTAACTAATGCACAGGGTAACAAAGATGCATTAATGTATTGATAAATCATCTCCCCCCACAACCAATAATGACCCACCACAGTGAAGAGGGCCGTGCCAGTAGTCCATATACGACTCATATTATGGCCATCAAACCAATTAACAGAAGGATTTCCCGTGGTAGATGAGGTAAGATCCCTCCTTAAACGGGACATTGGGAGATAGCATGAAGTATATGGAGATTCATTCTGAGATCCCGTTGTCAGCACAGCTGAACCATCATGATAAATGGGACCAACCCCCACATACCAGTGGAAGTCAGATCCATTAAGCACTAGCGGGCTCTCTGTAATATTTCTCCAATCATTTTTCATCTCAGAAAAGTCCATATTACCAGTTTGATTATACCACCTTATCATGACTGAATTACTAACAAAATGAAAGGACCCATTAAACTCATTATACGACAGGTTACACCTGTGTGAAAAAGCAATGGATGCATTCGTTATCAAACATAAATCAAATATCATATTTGGGTCAGCATATACACGCACAGGTTCATGTATCATATTCATCATATACCACGTCTGTGAACACTTAAAGGATTCATAGCAACTGGCAGAAAAATTATTATTATCTACACAAGCAAGTTGTCCTGCATACTCATTTAAGGGAACCTTTAAAACGTGTACCGGAGCATGTGATACACCCTTTGATAAAGGAGTACAAATAATGCAGTCTGAAATGTTCATCAGAGAAACAATGTCTAATACTGCCTGCTTCCACAAGTTCAGAGAACCTTCCGGTAAAGCCCGGGGTTCTCGAGATACCGTCTGATTAGTCTGGTTCTGTTCCTTGAGGAGCAAGGCCAGCTGTCCATCCGGATGCAAACACTCAATAAAAAGCACAATTACAATAGAGATCCCCAGAAAAAGACACAAAGATGCCCACGGAATAGGCTTGACAGCGATCATCTTGACCAGCTCGGCTCAATCCCATCTACCGCACTGCTTCCTCCAGGTGCCTTCTTCACATGGGATGCATGGACACAGGTAGGGTGTTGATTTGTCAATGCGGCGGTTCTGGTTACGGCCAGCACCTCCTCTGGTTCACTGAAGGGAGGATCCTATTGTCCTTTCTTATGATACAGCTTTACTAGCACCCAATCTCCCGGTCGGTAAGGATGCGTTGGTTCTGTGGAGGGACAAGGCAACATTTGATAAACTTGTTCAGACACCTCACATAAATACTTTACTAACTGAACAGCATACTCTTCCTGTGCAATAAGCAAATCATCAGCCATAATCACCGCCCCCTCTGGCCATTTCCACGGTAAAGGGAAGGGGCGGCCCATTAGAATTTCAAAGGGAGAGAATCCCGAGGGGCCCTGAGTTAACCTAATTTCAGCCAGCACAGCTGGTAAATACACTGGCCATTTTCCCGGGACGAGCTGAGTTGCCTTTTTAAATTTCTCCTTGACAGTCCTATTCATTCTCTCTACTACCCCTGATGACTGCGGGTGGTAGGGAACATGAAACTTCCAATCAATAGCAAACATCTGAGTGACATATTCTAATACTTTAGAAGTGAATGCAGGACCCTGATCTGAGTCTATCAATAGGGGGCACCCGAAATGGGGGATAACTTCTTTACACAATATTTTTTCAACTGTCCTAGCATCTTCCTTGGTAGTAGGGAAGGCCTCTGGCCATTTGGAGAACCGGTCCATGATTACTAATAAATATTTAAACCTGCCCACCGACCGAGGCATGCATGTAAAGTCCACCTGCAGGGCCTGAAACGGTCCCTGAGGTGCAGGCAGATGCTGCAACTGTCCAATAGCTTTCCCCTGTTACACATTGTTCCTGGCACACATTAAACACTGACATAATTGTACTTCTACTAGCTGGGGCAAATCTCTACACACAAACACTTCTTGTAGTTCTTTTAACACTGTTTTTCTATTTTTGTGGACAACCCCATGGACCTGGCCAATTAAAAGCGGGGCAGAGGCCTTTGGCAATCCCCTACGACCACCCCCCTTTTCCTGCCAGATTTGTGCTGAGTTTAAACACATATCATGTTGTTCCCAATAGGCTAAGTCCTCAGGATCAGCTGCTGCCTGTAAATGATGAAAACGGAAAGAATGTTCAAGAGGAGAAACATAGAATTCGGACAACAAAAGGTCTGCAGCGACGGGTGGAGCTGGTGTCCTATTTCTAGGATCAGTGAGAGAATGCAGCCGCCCACTCTCAGCCTGGGCACATTGTTTTGCTGCTCGATCTGCTAGAGCATTACCTTAAATAAAAGATGTATCGTATCTATGTGCGGCACATTTAATGACAGCCACTTCCTTTGGTTTACACAGGGCCTGCAACAACTCGTTCACCAACTGCGCATGTGAAATGGGCTTACCGTCCGCAGCTTTCCATCCTCGTCTTCCCCATAAAAGACCAAAATCATGTACTATTCCAAAAGCATATCTAGAATCTGTATAAATGTTAACACGTTTATCAGCAAATAATTCACAGGCTCTAGTAAGCGCTACCAATTCTGCAGCTTGTGCAGAACCATAAGGTAATAAATGGGCTTCATGCAAAATATTTGGGAGTTCTACAATGGCATAAGAAGCAATATAAGCATTGTCTGCGGGACGGACACAGCTCCCGTCTACAAATATGTGTGGGGCATCCGGGAGCGGGGAGGAGGACAGATCGGGAAGTATTGATGTCTCAAAGTTAATCAATTTTAAACAATCATGCTCTTCTGGGGGCTGCTCAGAATCATCTACAGGGTGCATTAGGGCCTGTAACGCCAGCATCGGGGTAAAGGCTGCGGATTGCTGTTTAACAGACAATCCTTCAGTAGTTGTTAAAATCACCTCATATCCACTGAGGCGCTGGGCTGTCATGTGTTGCGTGGTGAGGTTCTTTAACACATTAAAAACAGAATGGGTAGAGAACAAGGTAGTCGCATAAGACAGGGTAAACGGGATAGTCATCTGTACGGCAATAGCCGAAGCTGCCAAGGCTCGCAAACATGCGGGCATCCCCTGTACCTGGATGGGCAATTTTTTTGATAAATATGCGACTGGGCGCATTCCCCTCCCCCCCCATGGTCTTGAGCCAAAATGGCTGCCAATGTGCCTCCCTCTTCCCTTACATACAGATAAAACATTTTCCCATAATTGAGTGATCCTAGTGTAGGAGCAGAGATAAGCAGTTCCTTCAATGTAGTGAAAGCAGAGAGCATTTCCTCAGTCCACTCAATGGAGGCAGAACCTGGCAGCTGCAGAGTAGCCCTTCGTAATATGGAGTCCCAATAAGCAAAGTCCGGGATCCATGCATGGCAGAAAGATACCAGCCCAAGGAAGGCCAGCATTTGTGTCACTGTTGTTGGAGGAGACAGCTTTATTATAGCTTGCACACGGGCGGGAGAGAGCGCCCGATTTCCTGGGGACAGCACAAATCCCAAATAAGTAACACGTTCACAGCACCACTGGAGCTTTTTCAAGGAAGCCTTTTGTCCATGAAAGGCTAGATAGCAGAGCAAGGATACAGAGTCATTTTCACATTCTGTGATTGTTTTAGAACATAACAACAAATCATCCATATACTGGAGAAGAGTGGAGGAACAAGGCGGATGCCACATTTCAATTGATGCCTTAAGGACAATAGAATATGCTGCCGGGGGAATCAATATATCCCTGCGGCAGGCGAGTCAGGTATATTGTTTGCTCGCATGTGTAAAAGCCATCAATGATTGAGTTTGAGGGTCCATGGAATGCTAAAAAAGGCATTTGCCAAATCAATTACTGTGAAACAGCTAGCGTCATTGGGAATGAGGGTTAACAAGCCCACAATATCGGGCATGACGGGGGCTAAAGGGACCACGAGTTGATTGACAGCTCGTAAGTCCTGAGTAAATTGGAACCCCTCCCCCTTAGGCACTGGATTAACCGGAGTATTGAATGGAGACACAGTGGGGACCAATGTTCCCTCTAATTTTCTGTAAGCTGTGTGCGCATAAAATATCAGCTGTGCAGCTTTTGAAGGAAGGTTAAATTTTTGTGTGCCACATAATGACACTCTGAGTTATATACTTTAAAATTTGACTACACATCAGAATACAGTATGTACAGCACATTTTTAAATGAAAATAGACGATTACTAAATGAAGCGGAAAATTTATAGTAATTACAATCACAACTTTTAAATTTTAAGACGTCTGTGTTGTTTTCTATCAGAATCAGAACCGTAATTTTTGTGTGCTCTGCTGTAAAGTTTGTGCGCTCGCTCGGCGAGGTGTGTGCGTGCGCACATGCGCACAGCTTAGAAGGAACAGTGGTGGGGACTACAATTCCTGCCGCCACAAAATCCTGAATCATGGACTGTAGGGTAGCGTCCTTAGCTACTGACAAGGGATATTGTTGAACACATGCAACCGCAGTAGGATTTTTTAGTCGGGCTACATACGGAGTGCAGGGGACCAATCCTGCATCCGTGGGGGAGGTAGCCCATAGGGACGATGGCACTTGTGAAAGCACAGAAGGGCCCCCTGATTCAGACAAAGATAACAAGAAAGGGGATAGAAGAGAAAAAGTTCCATCAGCACTGCTAATGGTAGTAGCCTCTAATTTACAAAGCAAGTCTTGTCTCAACAAGCTAACAGGACAAGAAGGAAAAATGGTGAAGGAGTGAGAAAAAATAGGAACAGTGTGGCCCAGGGGGGTGACTGACAGGGGAGGGGTAATCCAGGTAGGAGTAGAGGTCCCATTAATCCCTACTGAGGCTGGACCTGGGGGCCAGAGAATCTTTCCAAACTGAAACATGCAAGGTAGAACATGTAGCTCCAGTATCAATCACAAAAGACACATGTCCCCCCCCCCCCCACTAACAAAGAGCAGTACGGAGTCCTTCCATTTCTCTGTTAACTGTATCCAGGTTGGAACCAATGCCTCCGGGCAGCCCTATGGGCGGCCCCCCGGGGGCTGCCATGCAGCCGGGATTACTGGGGTACCCGTGGTCCCAGACGCACCGGATGCCCCAGAAACAACAACAGGGGAAGATACTGGGGGCGGGGAGGAAGGCAAAGGCAGGGGCAGACCCCCATATGGACATTCATTTTTCCAATGACCTAGCTGCTTACAATTAAAACACATTTGATTCTTATTTAACCCGCCCCTACCCATATACCCATGACCGCGACCCCCCCGGCCTCCCCTGAACCCCCCCAAAGAACCACCACCCCGCGGACCCCAGCCACCGTATCCAGGCAAATTATATACTTCTTCCGCAGCCCATGAGTGCTGCCATGCATAAGAAACCTTATCTTTGCTTCTCGACTTACTAACCCCCATCCCCACAAAACAGCCCGCCACTTCTTTAGACAAAATTACTTTCTCTAACTTCACTGGCGACATACTAAACCACTCATCAATCATTTGCTTAATAGCAACCTGAACCTCGGGCCGCATGGCCCCCAACAAAGTCTGCATATACATAGAAGCCATCAAACCTTCCGCAGGAACAGCTAACCCTGCCTCCTCCTTCCAACACGTCCTGAACCATCGCACAAACTGTGAAACCCCCTCTCCTTGTTCCTGCTGACAGGCAATAGATGCTGCCAAGTTCTGCTTAGCTCCAAACAATCGCTCAAACTCTTTCTGCACCTCCCCCCACATATCCTTAATATCCTGTGGCTTTTGCAAGGCACGGGCAGCAAGATCGGGGAAAGAGAAGGGGTCCTCCAATAAATTAACCTTAGAAAAATCAAATGGGGTCTCCTCATCATATCCCAACACCCCCTCAATAATCAACCGATAATCCTGCGCCGTGCACTGCAAACCCCTTGTCATACGCTGTAAGTACTGAACAGTAGCCGCTGGAGCCTTCATAGGATTTGGTGCATGTTGCAAAATAGAAGATAAAACATTAGGATCTAAGGGCTTAATAACCACCTGATCACCAATAGTTAAGAAGGGGAGCTGCAAATTCCCCTCCCCATACTGAGGGGTCTCCTGTTTCACTTCCAGCAAAGGAATAGAAATTGCAACTGGGACAGGGAGGGAGACAAAAGGCTTCTCGGGGTTGTAGGAAGTCAGAATGGGAGGTGGAAAAGAAGAAGTGCTAGTCGGGGAAGTACAAGAACTCTGACTTCCTACCTCCATACGAGCAATAATCTCCTTAAGTTGAGAAAAAGACTCACATACTTTATCCTGCAACTGACACAGGCGAGAATCGCCCTCACTTCCGTCCTCAGATGGAGGGGTCCTCAACAACCCGCCATTGTGCAGGCGGGCACTGTCAGCCAACACGGGTGAACCAGTATAGATCCTGGTTGCCTCCACTGCACCTGAAACCCTGCCACCAGCCAAGTTTCCAGCAAACACATACGGAAGGACACAGTACCGCAACACGGACCTGACGCTTTACCCACCCCTGCTCTAAAATGTAAGCATTACCGTTATTTTCTTTGCCATTTATGCAAACCATAATCCCATTGTATGAAACTGAATGCTGTGATAATTCTATGCTACCACATAATCCTAATTAACTAATCCTGTATTTGAATACTGTTATAACCTTATGCTACCTACCCAAATCTATTTATCTTAGACACCTAGCCCAAGCTTCCATTGCTTCTCTCCTCTCCCTCAATCTTACATTGCACTACCCACCCAATAACTACACTGTTAAGTTTTACCTAACCCTTACAAAATGATTCCTCCTAAACTTCGCCTTTCAAATCTATGGACCAGCCTCCTCATACTTTATATTACATCACTCCTCCTCACATATGCCCTCATAATAAACTACAGCACACCTATCCCAATAATCCACTCTCTTAGACGCCCAGACACCCCAACTTACCTGCTTCATACACACCCTAACCCCTACCCTCACACATATAAACTCAAACCAATCAGACTAAACCCCAATCTTAACTATAATACATAGAAACATAGAAACATAGAAACATGATGACAGAAAAAGACCACAAGGCCCATCTAGTCTGTCCTTCCATAACAACAACTACAACAGTCCACTTTTTACCTTTAGAGATCCTCTGTGTTGGTCCCATGCTTTTTTGAATTCAGTTACTGTCCTCATCTCTACCACCTCCACTGGGAGACTATTCCACGGATCCACTACTCTTTCCGTAAAGAAATATTTCCGCATATCACTCCTGAATCTATCTCCCTTCACCCTCATCCCATGTCCCCTCGTCGCAGAACTTGCTTTCAATTGAAAGAGGCTCTCTCCCTGAACATTTATGCCACGGAGGTATTTAAACATCTCAATCATATCACCTCTATCCCGCCTTTCCTCTAAGGTGTACATATTAAGATCCTTAAGTCTGTCCTCATATGCTTTATAATGAAGACTACTAATCATCTTAGTAGCAACCCTCTGCACCGACTCCATCCTGTTCACATCCTTTTGAAGGTGCGGTCTCCAGAATTGCACACCATACTCCAAATGAGGTCGCACCAAAGACTTATACAGAGGCATTATCACCTCCTTTTTTCTGCTAGCCATTCCTCTCCATATGCACCCAAGCATCCTTCTAGCTTTTGAATACTCACCCAAACAACCCCCACCCCGCCTCAAAAGTGCTCTACTTAATGTCTGCTCAGCCAGAAACAAAATCCCCCTAATAACTGACCTTATATATGATCACGACTTAGACATACTTTGCCTCACCGAAACCTGGTTCCAAGAATCTGACTCTGCCCTAATAAACCAACTATGTCCCTATACATAATCAATGTTTGCAACCGAACAGCTAATAGAGGAGGTGGAGTAGCTGTTATAACAAGATCTAACCTGCACTTTTCAACGGTGGAATCTATCTCCTTCCGGGCATGGACTCTATCAGAGTCTCTAACTCTACCCTCTCACTCCACCTCATATACAGAGCGCCCCAGTCCAATTCAACTGACCTCTCCATGATACTCGACACAGCCTGCTCCCCCCAACCCATCTCACGCCCCCTCATAATCCTAGGAGACCTAAATCTCCACTCTACAACCTCAGAACAGGCAACCACATTTACACAAGCAATGAATTCCCTCCAATTCACCCAAATACTAGAACAACCCACTCACTCTAGAGGTAATAGCCTTGACCTAATATTTATCCCTCAGAAAACATTATCCCCGAACAAATCACACACACCATTCAACCCATCCCCTGGTCGGACCACTCCCTCATCCTCTTCTCAATTCCCCACCCCCCACCAAAAAAACAACCAACCCCCCCCCCCCCCAACATACCCGCAAATTTAAACAATTTAATGCCGCCAATTTCCTCGAGCACATAATACCATCCCTTGACCTACTCACCACCAAAAACTTGAGCCAAGAGTCCCACATCAACGAATGGAATGAAATCCTCACTACAGCCTCTTTACTCCCACCAAAACAATATCCCCAGAAACATCGCAGAAGAGCCCCTTGGTATTCCACAAAACTAAGAGACCTCAAAAAAGAACTCAGACGCCTTGAACGTCATTGGAGGCGCTCGCATGACCTAAATATACATACACTTTACATAACAAAACTCTGATCTTACTGCACTGAAACCCTGAACCACAAAAGAGAATATAATGAAAATATAATCCAACAATCCCTCAACAAACCCAGAGAACTCTTTTCCATTGCCAAAACCCTAATAAGTGAACCCATTCAGCAAGACCAGCCTCCAAAAATATCCCTCCAAACTATAGCCAACCATCTTACCTCAAAATTCCCTCCACCCCCCTCAACAATCAACCCCCCCTCAATAGATGACTACAGTAACCAACCTCATACAACCACCCCTTTAAACACCTGGAATGAATTTGAGCCCCTTTCACTGGAAAACATAGCTAATGTCATTAAGGATCTAAACACCTCCACTTCTGCCCTTGACCCCTGCCCTGTCTCTTGGCTTAAAACCACAAGAAGCAACATCAGCCCATACATCCTTCACATTGTACAAACCTCCCTCAAGACTGGCTCTGTACCTACACCCCTAAAATGCGCCATAATCCGTCCAATACTCAAAGGAACAAAACTTGACCCCACCTCCCCAACCTCTTACAGACCCATCTCTAGTATCTCCTTTCTTGCAAAGATAACAGAGAAACTAGTCCAAACACAACTGCAGAACTACATTGACGAACACACTCCCCTTGATCTGTACCAACATGGCTTCAAAAAGAACCACGGAGTTGAAACCCTTTTTACCTCACTTCTGGACTCCCTATACCTACACACCCAGAACCCCACCCAAGGATGCCTCCTTATATTCCTTGACTTATCATCAGCCTTTGACTCCCTCCCCCATCATCAACTACTATCCAGACTCCATGAAATAGGACTGAGAGATACAACCCTAAAGTGGTTCCACTCCTACTTAGACAACAGAACCCAACAGGTCCGTATAGGGAATGACACATCCCTTCCATTCACCCTACAACAAGATGTTCCCCAGGGATCTAGTCTTTCTGCACTCCTATTCAATATCTTCCTTCAACCAGTTTGCAAGATTTTCCAAAGCCATGGAATCTCATACCAACTCTATGCAGACGACATTATGTGCTTCACCCCATTCAACTTAGCAACCCCTGACTTTACCAGCTTAAACAATTGCCTTACAAACCTAAAAACATGGCTCCTACAGCACAACCTCCTAATTAACCAATCTAAAACGGAAGCCCTACAAGTATTCACCAATACATCATACACCCCACCAACAATCATTACTCTCAGTGACCTCACCCTTACCTTAAAAAAACTAGTAAAATACCTAGGAATCATACTTGACCGGAACCTCACATTCACAGAACAGATAAGGAGGACAGCAAATATAATATATGCAAAACTACGTACCCTTCGGAACCTCCAACCTCTCCTGAATCCTGACTCCTTCCGTACTGTCTGCCAGGCTCTCTCAATCCCCTCCCTTGATTACTGCAACCTTATCTACTAGGGCTTCCCCAAGAGCAGTATACACCCTATCCAAATGGCCCAGAACACTATAGCTCCTCTCATCACAAACAACCCCAGGCGATCACACATCACGCCAATCCTCTATGATCTCCACTGGCTTCCCATCCAACTCTGAGTTAAATTCAAAGTTATCACTCTCACTCAAAATCATCTCCAATGAGTCAGCACCATGCCTCTCCTTACTCCTATCTAGCTCCAACAATAATAGAACACACCGCACCTTCACCAAAAATCTCCTTGCCATCCCAACCTCCAAAAGGCATAGCAAGCAAACCACCTGAAACCAAACTGTCTCCCTCTATGCCCCTTCTCTATGGAATGCCCTTCCATACGAATTAAGAAACTGCTCAGATCACATAGAGTTCTGGAAGAAACTAAAAACATACCTCTTCCAAGAACATTTTTCCCTACCACCATAACCCACACCTGACAACCCACCTCTAGTATCCAACCCTCCCCTTCCTACCCCCTCACCTTATAGCAGCCCCTCTGTAACCTGTAGAAACCTATGTAAATAGTTGATACTATAATAATGCAAATCCATGTAAATAGTTGGTCTTTGTAAAAAGTTCTGTTGTTATACCGTTATATATCCATTTTCAGTGTGAGCAGTTGAAACACACTGCATTGTTATGTTCTCTGTAAACCGTCTTGAATCGTAGAAAGATGGTATAAAAAAACTGTTAAATAAATAAATAAATAAACCCGACCCATCCTGACAGGCTTGCCGACGTTCCCTGCGCTCCCTCTGTATTTCAACTTGGTTAAGGGTAGTTAGAAGACTATGAGGCACAGGGTCTTGCTCGGTAGGGAGGAGGAAAAATGGTTTATGCCTCCCAATCACCACTAGCCCGGGAGCCATAACCCCCCTCACCCCAGCTGCCAGGACCAAATCCTCCAAGGATTCATCGCCCTTCAGGGAGGGAAGAACAGGATATAAGCCAGGAGCAGCAGTCATATATGGAGGAGGAGGATGGACAGACTCAGGGGGGAGAGGGGGGGAGGGTGCTGCAGAAACAAGAGTTTTGGAAGGAGTAACCTGAGATGTGGCTGTCGAGGCAGAAGAAGGGCCAGATGGCTCAATAGAGCCAGGTGGCCCATTATAATAAGGAGCTAACTGCAGCCACACAGTTCCACACTCCTTCATGTAAGATTTAGGCCATTTGGGATCACCTGAATAAAAAGGAAAAGCTTTCTTATCCCTTAAACACAATCCCCTTATCATGTCCAAATGCCAGGCAGAAAAACTGCCCTCCCGGGGAAAAGGATTAGAATTTCTCAAACTCTCAGTCCACCCAACCATGTTATCCATCCATGGATTAGTATAATAGCCTCCTGCCACCCGATTCACATATTCTTTAGGAATTTCTGAACCTGTGGGAGGGGCCCCTGTGGGTACAGGAGTACAGCTGGAGTACAAATTCTTTTTAACAGTAGATTTAAATCTGATAAAAACCTTTGGTTTAGGCTGCTCAAGCACTCCCGCGGAGTCAGGGACTGTCCCCTTATCTTGGGACTGTCCCATCCTCTAATAATCACAACAAATGCACGTCAGGCCACTTGCGTTCTGCACAGGTCTGTCACAAGTGCTTTCATTTCAGGACCGTACAGGGGCGTCTTGCCTGACTCACACACACACACACACACACACACAAGCAATAGCAGCCGGGAAGGAATGTGAAGCAGACACCGCATCGC
Source organism: Ichthyophis bannanicus (assembly GCA_033557465.1). Classification (NCBI taxonomy): domain Eukaryota; kingdom Metazoa; phylum Chordata; class Amphibia; order Gymnophiona; family Ichthyophiidae; genus Ichthyophis; species Ichthyophis bannanicus. The sequence continues at coordinate 311,058,083 of CM066032.1, read as the reverse complement.
GTCCCACCCAGGGACGACAGAGGAATTTTGACCATGCTACCCAAGCTAAAGTTGAAAAAGAGCAAACCACTCATGAATGCAGCAAAATATGACCTTGAGAATATACCACTGGAATTTAAAGACTGCCTGCAAAATCGATTTGCTGCTTTAGATACAAATGACAGAGCTCCGGAAGAGTTATGGAATGACATCAAGAAGGTTGTGTTGGAAGAAAGCGAGAAGTCTCTACAAAAGGTGAAAAAGCAAAAACGGCCAAAATGGATGACGGAAGAAACTCTGAAAATTGCCCAGAAACGCAGAGAAGCTAAAGCCAGAGGAGAAAGAAAGACAATCACAGAACTCAACAGAGATTTCCAACGTGCAGCAAGACAGGACAAGGAAAAGTACTACAATGACACTTGCAAGGAAATAAAAGCAGAAACTATTAGAGGAAGAACAAGATCGGCTTTCCTAAAGCTACGAGAGTTAAAGAAACCGACCAGAGGGGAAGCCATACTGGACCTAGTCCTTACTGGAACGTCAGATCTGCTGCAAGAAATAAGGGTGTTGGGACCACTTGGCAATAGTGATCATAATATGATCATGTTTGATTTAATTACTGGAGGACAAATAGTAAAGGAATCCACAGTACAACCTTTCAACTTTCAAAAGGGAGACTATGATAGAATGAGGAATATAGTTAGGAAAAAACTTAAAGGAGCAGTTCCAAAGGTTAAAGACTTACAGCAAGCTTGGTCGTTATTTAAAACTACTATCCTCGAAGCCCAGACCAGCTGTATTCCACGCATTAAGAAGAGTGGGAGAAAGTCCAAAAAACTGCCAGCATGGTTTAAAGGTGAGGTCAGAGAGGCTGTTGCTGCCAAAAAAGCAACCTTCAGGAAATGGAAAAAAAGAGCCAAATGATGAAAACTGGAAACAGCACAAGCACTGGCAAGTTAAATGCAAAGCATTGATAAGGCAGGCAAAGCGGGAATTTGAGAAGAAACTTGCTACGGAAGCAAAAACACGAAATAAAGACTTTTTCAAGTACATTCGTAGCAAAAGGCCTGTGAGAGAGTCAATTGGACCGTTAGATGATAGAGGGGTAAAAGGGGCAGTAACAGGAGACAAGGCTATAGCAGAGAGACTGAATGAATTCTTTGCTTTGGTCTTTACTGAGGAAGATGTAGGGATGTTACCCAAGACTGAAGTGGTATTTAAAGGTGATACTGCAGAGGAATTGAGAGAAATATCGCTACACCGGGAAGATATATTACAACTATTTGATAAATTGAATAGTAGCAAATCACCTGGACCGGATGGTATACATCCCAGAGTGTTGAAAGAACTGAAATATGAGATTGCAGACCTGCTATTGGTAATCTGTGAACTTTCATTAAAATCATCTGTAATACCTGAAGATTGGAGGGTCGCCAACGTAACACCAATTTTTAAAAAGGGTTCCACGGGTGACCCGGGAAACTACAGACCGGTGAGCCTGACGTCAGTACCAGGGAAAATGGTAGAAACCATCGTAAAGAACAAAATTACACAGCATGTAGATAGTCATGGCCTAATGGGAGACAGCCAACATGGCTTTAGACAAGGAAGATCTTGTCTTACTAATCTGATATGTTTTTTTGAAGGTGTGCATAAACAGGTAGACAAAGGTGAGTCGGTTGATATAGTGTATCTGGACTTTCAGAAAGCTTTTGACAAGGTCCCCCATCAGAGACTTTTGGCAAAGCTAAAAAGTCATGGGATAGGAGGCAGTGTACTATTGTGGATCAGGAACTGGTTAAAAGATAGAAAGCAGAGGGTAGGGCTAAATGGCCAATATTCCCAATGGAAAAAGGTGAATAGTGGAGAACCCCAGGGATCTGTACTGGGCCCGCTGCTTTTTGACATATTCATAAATGACCTGGAAAAGGGAATAACGAGTGAGGTTATCAAATTTGCAGATGACACAAAACTGTTTAAAGCTGTTAAAACCCAAGAGGATAGTGGAAAACTGCAGGAGGACCTGGATAAATTGGAAGACTGGGCATCCAAATGGCAGATGAAATTTAATGTGGACAAGTGTAAAGTTATGCACCTAGGAAAGAACAACCCACACTATAGTTACTCGATGCAAGGCTCCACATTAGAAGCCACCACCCAGGAAAAAGATTTAGGAGTCATCGTGGATAACATGTTAAAACCCTCGGCCCAGTGTGCAGCGGCGGCCAAGAAAGCAAACAGAATGCTAGGTATCATAAGGAAAGGGATGGAGAATAAAACAAAGGATATTATAATGCCTCTGTATCGCTCCATGGTACGACCGCACCTTGAATATTGTGTGCAATTCTGGTCACCGTATCTTAAAAAGGACATAGCGTTATTAGAAAAAGTACAGAGAAGAGCCACCAAATTGGTAAAGGGGATGGAAGGCTACTCCTATGAAGAGAGGCTAAAAAGGTTAGGGCTCTTTAGCCTGGAAAAGAGACGGCTGAGGGAGATATGATAGAGGTCTATAAATTAATGAATGGAGTGGAACAGATAAACGTGGATCAATTGTTTACGCTATCAGAATATAGAAAGACTAGGGGACATGTAATGAAGCTACAGGGTAAACTATTTAAGACAAATAAGAGAAAATATTTTTTCACTCAACGTGTAATCAAACTCTGGAATCTGTTACCGGAGGATGTGGTAAGGGCTGTTAGTATAGCTGGGTTTAAAAAAGGTTTGGACAAGTTCCTGGAGGAAAGGTCCATAAACCACTATTAAAAAGGGACCCAGGACATCAATGCTTGACCCAGTACAAGCATTGAGGAACCTGTGTCTTTTGGGGATATTGCTAGGTATGTATGACCTAGATTGGCCACTGTTGGAAACAGGATACTGGGCTCGATGGACCTCGGTCTGACCCAGTATGGCATGTCTTATGTTCTTATGTTCTTAAAAAGTTCCATCCTCGAATTGGAATGTTACAAGATGCTCAAGGTTCTATGTTGAATGATGCTGAGAAGATCAAGAAAAGGTGGAAGGAATATACAGAGTTTTTATATGATAAAGATCAAGTGGACCAACAGCCGTTTCAACCTGTACCTTATGATCAGGAACCATTGGTGATGAAAGAAGAAGTTGAAGCAGCATTGAAAGCCTTATCAAAGAACAAAGCACCAGGCATTGATAGCATTCCCATAGAAGTATTGCAGCAATCTGATGCAGCTGTTACCGTACTCACAAGGCTCTGCCAAGAAATATGGAAGACAACATCATGGCCAACTGACTGGAAAAGATCTGTGTTTATACCAATACTAAAGAAAGGTGATCCAACTGACTGTGAAAATTATCGCACAATCGCTCTGATCCCACATGCCAGCAAGATTCTACTGAAGATTATTCAAAAGAGACTACAACCATACCTGGAACAAGAACTACCTGAAGTGCAAGCAGGGTTCAGGAAAGGGCGAGGAACGAGAGACATCATTGCGGATGTGAGATGGATCCTTGAAAAGACTAAATAATACCAAAAGGATATCTATTTGTGCTTTATTGACTATAGCAAGGCTTTTGACTGTGTAAACCATGAGAAACTCTGGGCCACATTAAGAAGCATGGGTATACCAGAACACCTGATCGTTCTCTTGCGCAATCTGTACATTGATCAAGAAGCAACAGTTCGAACGGAACAAGGAGAAACAGAATGGTTTAAAATAAGCAAAGGTGTAAGACAAGGCTGCATACTTTCCCCCTACCTGTTTAATTTATATGCAGAACAAATCATCAGAGAAGCAGGATTGTATGAAGATAACAGAGGTGTAAAGATTGGTGGAAGACTCATCAACAACCTTCGCTATGCTGATGGTACCACATTACTGGCTGAAAGTGAAGATTATCTGAAACATTTGCTTCTCACAATCAAAGTCTCAAAATGGGCCTGCACCTTAATGTAAAGAAGACAAAGATCATGACAACTGGCATAATCAACAGGTTCATCGTTGAAGGAGAAGAAATTGAAATTGTGAACAACTTTAACCTACTTGGATCAACTATCAATAAAGAAGCAACAAGCAGTCAAGAAATCAGACGACGCATTGCTCTTGGCAGAATGGCTATGAAAGACCTAGATAAGATTCTCAAGAGCAGAGATGTCTCTCTCCATACAAAGATTCGACTTGTTCAAGCCATGGTATTTTCAATAACATCATATGGATGTGAAAGCTGGACAGTGAAAAAGATAGACAGGAAGAAAATTGATGCCTTTGAATTATGGTGCTGGCGGCGAATACTGTGTATACCATGGACTGCCCGAAGAACAAACCAGTCGGTACTAGAGGAGATCAAACCTAAGCTTTCTTTAGAAGCTCAGATGACAAGACTTCGACTTTCATACTTTGGACACATTATGCGAAGAGAGAGATCATTAGAGAAAGACATTATGCTTGGCAAGATAGAAGGTCAACGCAAAAGAGGAAGGCCAGCAATGAGATGGATCGATACAATAACAGCAGCTATGGGTACCAGTCTGTCAACAATGAGCCGCCTGACTGAAGACCAAACACAATTTAGGACAGCTATCCAGAGGGTCGCCATGAGTCGACTCCGACTCGACGGCACTTAACAACAACAACCCAAGCACCGTGCTAACAAAGCACCCGGGAGTCCCTCCGGCCCACGGGAAGATCCCACTTCTATTTTTCACCATGCTACCAAGCACCCAGGATTCCCCCTGGTCCACGGGAGGATCCCACTTTCTGACACTAAATTGTAACGGGGTTGTCCCTGTTCACAGCCTCCAGGCCCGGGGAATCCTCTCCGTCTGCTTCCTTTGTTCCTCTTCGGCTGCCTGGAATTCCAGGGGAATTAACTCACAACCACACCAAGACACAGTATGCAAGTTTATTCCACAGGGTGGAGGGATTGTCGGTTTTTTATACATTAATAGAAACATATTCATACATCATCAACCCATCCCCTGAGGCCCACCACAGCTTATCAGTAACTTTACAGATACTAGTCTCTGTGTAGAACAATCAATTTAGCTTAGCACAGCACATTCCTTTCCATATATAGACATATACAGGATTTCTGATCCCCCTCTGCAGGCCTCTGAATCCTTCTGTACATACACTTAAAACTAAACCTTATTTTTCCCCTATCAACATTACTCTTGGCAGAATGGCTATGAAGGACATAGACAAGATTCTCAAGAGCAGAGATGTCTCTATCCATTCAAAGATTTGACTTGTTCAAGACATGGCATTTTCAATAACATCATATGGATGTGAGAGTTGGACAGTGAAAAAGATAGACAGGAAAAAAATTGATACTTTTGAGTTATGATGCTGATGAAGAATACTGTGTATACCATGGACTGCCCGAAGAACAAACCAGTCAGTAGAAGAGGAGATCAAACCTAAGCTTTCTTTAGATGTTCAGATGACAAGACTTCGACTTTCATACTTTGGACACATCATGCGAAGAGAGAGATCATTAGATAAAGACATCATGCTTGACAAGGTAGAAGATCAGCGCAAAAGAGGAAGGCCAGCAATGAGATGGATTGATGCAATAACAGCAGCTATGGGTGCCAGTCTGTCAACAATGAGCCACCTGACTGAAGATCGAACACAATTTAGGACAACTATCCAGAGGGTCGCAATGAGTTGACACTGACTCAATGGCACTTAACAACAACAACAACAACAACAACAGTGGGGTCTTGAATTTTTTGAAGGAAGACTCCATGTGAATTGGTGTTGGAAGAGCATTCCAAAGGCTAAGGGCCAAAAAATAGAATACACCATGATAGGATGCCTCCAAGCATGCACAAGATACTAGGGGAATAATCAAAAGATTAATATTCTGAACCTCAGTAAATGGATTTGGACAATAGGAGACTAGCATAGCAGATAGGTAAAGAGATATAACTGAGTAATATTCCTTATGAACCAAAACCAGAACCTTAAGCGATAAGTGAGGGGAAGTCAGTGATGCTTGCATAGAAGTGGAGTCACATGGTTGTATTTGGTAGTGCTAGTCAGTAGACAACTGGCCATGTTCTGAATTAGCTGTAGTTTTCTAAGGTTTGTGGATCAAAGGCTGCAATAGACTGGGTTACAGTAGTTGAGGCAAAATATAACCAAAGCATGAAGAAGGGTATGCAAAGACTGGAAGGAGAGGTAAGGTTTAACCAACCTAATCCAGCATAATACCATAGACATTAAAACCAATCCAGACAACAAGGCATGATGAGACCACTAACTCTACCAAAATTCGTAATAAACTGTATTACAACGAAAAGCCCCAGAGTTCATCCATCACCATAAGCATATGAAAAAAAGCCAGGTTTTCAAGGACACTTTGACCTTAGTTTAATTAGGCTTCAATATAGATGTTTTCTCTTGGAGACACTAGCACTGCTTTTGAAAGTATTTGAAGTCTTCTTGAAAATCATTTCTGCTTCTTATTTTAGATTATTTATGCACCAAGTAACTAAGTTCAAAGTTAAAAAAAAAGACTCAAGATAGGCACTCACCTTTTCCTATACATAGTGCTGGTTTGAATCAGTGGTTTTAAGACTGGTCTTTATGAATCACTCAGTCAGTCTAGTTTTCAGGATATACTCAATTAACATGCATGAGATATACTGACTTACAGTGGAAGCTAGGTATGGAAATAAATTTCATACATATCCATTATGGATATCCTGAAAACCAGCCAGGCAGGTTGGTCCCTGAGGATTAAGTTGAAAGCCACAGTTTTAAATAACACTTTATTATATTGGGCTGTGATGATAGCAAATTTGAGCAGATGTGTTAGAAAGATCACTGAGGAAGATGACAGAAGAGGTAAAAACAGGTTATACATTTTACTGTGGATAAGGCTGCTTGCTTTCCCCTAAAAGGCCTACAGGAGATTTATGCTTGCATCCTTTCGAGACACGGGAGTATCAGGAGTGTGGGCTCATATTACCAAAGCAACATATCACGCCTGTGCGCTTCCAAGGACATCAATTGCCAGCTGTCGCCACAGCAACATGATGCTTCGGCCTCGAGTTACCAGTAAGCCCCTTCAAACTTCTGAGCATGCAGTATAAGAGCACTTCAACTCCATGCTGAAAAGTAAAATAACATTACCCTTGCAGAGAGAAGTGGAGAAATAAGGACTGAAATGGCGTAAAAAAAAGCAAAACCCACAGACAAAGAATGGTGTAAAGTGATTTTAAAAAGCAGCTCGCAGTTTGGTTGGACAGGAACTGATTTGCGTGATATTCTTTTTCTAGTCATGGAGAGTATGAAATGCCCATTTTGGAAGATAAATTGATGTTGGTGCAAGCATGCCGGAAATCTCAGGATGAAGGGGGATAATAAGCCAGCTTCCTGGGTTGGTGCAAACCCCCGTGTCTACTTTTTACCCATGTAATTTGCACCAATAATTAAAGCAAAACTATATGACATGTGTTGCTTTGATTATTGTCCCTTGAACAAATTACTCATAGAGAATGTTACGTGCATTATCTATGGGTACCTTTTCTGTCAGTTTGTATAGCCCAAAGAGACCAGGATTTGAATCCCACTCACATTCCTTGTGGCCTTGAGCAAGTCACTTAACCCTCCATTGCCTCAAGTACAAACATAGGGGCATGTTTACTAAGCTTCACGCTAGTAATGCAAGTTTAGGCTGCATTACTAGTGTGGGGCACTGTGCTAGATGCAGGTAGGTGGCAACAGCCATCCCTCTGAATTTAGCGCAGCTCACTACGGTAATACCGCCGTGGGGAGCAACTACCGCCACCCAATATGCTGACAGTTGTTGCTCCCTGCCAAGCGCTGGGAGCACAGGCTTTCAATGCCCACTCTACTGGCGCCACAGTGGGAACACCCATGCTCTACCCAGGCACCATTCAGATGTGTGCTTTCTAGGCCCGGTGCTACTTTTTAGCACAGCAGCAAAAATGCATGCTAAGGTATTGCATCTAAGCAGTTAAAATGTATTGACTTCCATTTGTATAAAACAATGCATGTTCCATTCCCCACCCTCTCCCCACTCCTAGGAACATTTCTAAACAATAGAGCAATGTAGATAATTTTGCCCACATTGGAGATAATTTCATAAAGCCTTTTCCTTGTGTAGCGCATGTTTTACATGTGGAAAATGACTGTTATAAATTTGTATGCAGATATGTCCACATAAAAGTAAGTGCTTGGCAAGATAATGCCTACTTTTATGCAATATAGACATTCCAGGTAGATGTTCTTGGACGTATAATTTAGGCAGAGCTGGAGAAGAATTACTACGTATTAAGGATGTGCGGGCAAAAACTTTTTGTATTGTTTCATTTTCAGATGAAAGTGCTAAAACTCATCTTTTTCATCTTTTTCCAGTTTTTTTGTCACTTCCGAGTCTTTGTCAATAGTGTGCCCTATTATGCAATAGTGTACGCTATTCACGCATGTATGAACAGGGTGCACTATTGCATCATAGTATGCAGTATTGCTCAATAATGCACACTATTTGCCAATAGTTCACACTATTGACAAAAACCCAGAAGTGATAAAATTTTGTCATTTCTTCTATCGTTTTCATTTGAAAATAATATGAGACAAAATGTGAAATCTCAATGATATTTCACATTTTGTTTCAAACCAATGCACATCCCTACAATGCATGTGCTTATTTTATAAAATGTGGTGGGCATATTCAAAAGGATTAACACGGTTAGCATTCCTGCTAGCCATGTTAATCCCGGTAAGTGGAATATTCAGCAGCACGTAGTCATTTTGTGCCTCTGAATATCCCCTGCAACACTGCTGCATGCTCAGATGTTAACTGCGTGGCACTGGGGCATTTTAGGGGCATTACAGGGGTAGTGCCGCTAACTGGGCAAAGCGGATATGAAATTCTGGTGCCTGGATATGGCCCCGGCATTGAATATCTGGGTCTAATTTAAAATGCCAAAGGCCAGTCGCTTTAGAAGTGCTGGCCGTCGCCATTGAACAGTGGCTCCTGTGTGTACTCATATGCAGGACAATTTTACAACAGGTCGTCTAGGTGTAACCGCCTATTTTAAGCCTATTTTAGAAAAGCACTTAGGTGTCTATGTATCTTTCTAAAATACTAGGGACAAAGTGGTAGACATCATACTGTACCTAGATTGAAGCCACAGACATTTGATTTATTTGCTTTACTAAGAAATGCACCACTAGGACGTATTGTGGCCCGTAAGTTAGTGCCAGATGCCTACACTAACTTTTGGGGGTGAGTGCGTCCATACTCCTGCCATTAGCGCAGTGTTAATATGCCACATTATACCAACTGGTGTGCAAAGGCACTTTCTGCCACCCATTGAGGTAGTATTAAGTGTATCCATGCGAATAGCTACCTTTGTGGTTAGTGCGTGCTCAAACTACCCAAGCTAACCATTCAGCACCATTCATGCCCACATTCTTCCCACAACCCACCCAGCCCTCTGCCTGATCATGCAACACCATGTTAGTGTGGGAGTTTTAGCTCAGTGCACTTACCATATGCTAAACTATGCATGACCAGTTAGCGCAGATTAGTAAATATGTCCCTTTATATACTGTCTTCAGAACAAGTCATTAAAGCAGTTCACAATAAAAACAATATTACAATTGATTTAGATAATATACAATAAAGTAATTCAATAAATTTATAGAAAACATCACATAGTAATCAACATTAACAAAACAATAGATAACTATTAAGGGCCCGATATTTGAAAGGCATTTACATGGTTTACAACCCAGTAAACCATGTAAATGCCTTAAATTGGGATATTCAATGGCACTTACATGGTTAGTGCCATTGAATATCCCCTTCTAATCCCGCTAAATGCCCCGATGCTACGCGTATAGCCCTGCCCACGACCCTTAACCCCAGCTATTCAATGCCACGGCGACGGCATTGACTATCCAGGGTCACTGCATATGCCCCGGAGCTGCCGAAGCTAACCTTGTAGCAGCAATATTGCACCGCTACTCAGTTAGCTATAAGCAGGTAAAATTTGGTTTAGCGAAAACTGGCCTAATTTTACGCGCGGAAGTTAACTGGGTTGCAGTGCAATATCGGGTCCTAAAGTTTTAAACTAAATCCCACAAAAATAGTCAACTTACCTAACAGCACATTATCACCTAAACTGTATTTAGGACAGTTATCCAAAGGGTCTCTAAGAGTCGACAACAACTTGACAGCACTTAACAATGATAACACTATCACCAAATAAAACAGTCTTATTAAAAACCTCTAATCCAGACAAGCATTATCAAATTGTGAACTTGTAAATTTCAAAAACAACTTTAAACATAACATCTTCGTTCTCGATAAAATTCCTGGTAAGAAAACGGTTCTTCTATAAATCATAACACAACAGTGCCTTATGGAAAAACAAACAATTGCTAATGTCAGGTAGTTCTTGCAGTAGATTATTCCATAGCACTGGCCCCATATAATAAAACACACTTTAGCTGACATTTAAACTCCACAGTCAGCATTTAAATAAATCAGCACCTCCATCCGGCTTGTGGTCCGCGTTGAATATATGGGCAGTGCACCAACTGCCAAAGCTATCTAGATGGCAGTCATATTCATTTCCAAGCTGTAAATAGAGGGGATGAACGTCCCATTTTGATGTCCATCCCTGCTATTCGGCCCCTCTTCTGACCCTGACTAACTTCCCCGCATGTTGTACGGGGAGGTTAGATGGGGGCAGGAAAGGGGTGGAGTGTGGGCGGCATAAGGGCAGGCAGTGGGCGGTCTGTGGCCCCAGACATACAGGGCTGATTCCAATGTTCCTCTGAGGTGGAATAAGTTCCCCTAGTTGGGGGATCTGGCAGGCCCGGGGCACAGCAAAGGCTGGAGGGGGCAGAGGAGATTCTCCGCAGCCCAACCCTGACCTTGGGAGGCCAGATCGGGGGTAGGGCTGCAGGAATGAAGATTTCTGTCCAGCGGCCAGGGATCACAGCTCCTGAATGGAGCCATGGGATCACAGCTTCTGATTGGAGCCATGGTGCCATGGCAACCAGACGCCATGGCACCACGGCTCCATTCAGGAGCCCTGACTGAAATAACCGGGGAAGGCCTGTATGTGCAGGCTGACTGGAATTGGGGTCCTAGCCTGCATGTACAGGCCCAGACGTGATTCTGATCCCATGGGGCTAGACGTGCCCTACGGGATCATAATCCCAGCTAACTCTGTGAGTCCAGTTCTGACCGGGTGCACAGAGGTCTGGGACGTCCAGGACTAAATTGGGCCCTATCTAGACAAACATCCAGACAACTCTAAGACAGCTTTTTTCTTGTCCTAAAGTTATCTGGATAGTTATCCAGATAATGGGAGGAATATCGCCGCTAACTGGAAAGCTTGCCAGGCCCTGTCCAGCTAATGCCACTGAATATCCACAGTTAGTACCAGCTAGTACCAATATCTATGTAGCGGCTGCCTCTATACAGATATTTGGCTTTAAATATTGACCTGGCTATTTCTAGTTCAAGATAGCTGAGTCATCGCCAGATTTGGCAGCTGGAGTAAAGATTACTGAGTCGATCTTAAACATATGGAGGGATTATTATTCCTGCTGGAATTCTGCACACAGTAATTGAAAATTTTGTTCTGTGATTTTTTTCTGTATTGTATTTCAAATTATCATTCAAAAACTATATGCTTTGTTATTTTGACAAATAAAGCATGGAGAATTTTGCATAGTTCAGACCTTTTGACGCCATTTAGAATTTTGTGTACGGGCTTCCAACAGGAATAGATTATATTCCTCTAGTATATTTGACAAAAAAAGATGTACGTCCCTATTCATAGAAATATAGAAACATGATGGCAGAAAAAAATCATATGGCCTATCTAGTCTGCCCTTCCATATCAACTACTAGTCTCTTTTTTTTTTCCTTTAGAGATCTTCTGTGTTTGTCTCGTGGTTTCTTGAATTCAAATACTGCCCTTGTCTTTACTACCTCTACTGAGAGACTATTCCACGCATCTACCACTCTTTCCATAAAGAACTATTTACGCATACTACACCTGAGTCTATCCCCTTTCACCTTCATCCTATGTCTCCTCATTACAGAGCTTACCTTCAATTGAAAGAGGCTCTCCCCCTGTGCATTTATGTCTTAGAGGTATATAAACGTCTCTATCATATCTCCTCTGTCCCGCCTTTCCTCTAAAGTATATTGAGATCTTTAAGTCTGTCCCCATTTGGTTTATAACAAAGACCACTAATCATGTTGATAGCCACCCTCTGCACCGACTCCATCCTGTTTAAATCCTTTAGAAGTGTGTTCTCCAGTATTGCACACAATACTCCAAATGAGGTCTCATCAAAGACTTATTCAGAGGCACTATTATCTTCTTTTTTCTGCTGACCACTCCTCTCCCCATGCACCCAAGCATCCTTCAGGCTTTCACTGTCACCTTCTACCCATTTAGCCACTTTAAGATCACCAGAAACAATCATGCCCAGGTCCCTCTCTTCTTTCATGGACAGAAGTACTTCATTCCCTATACTGTACCACTTCCTTGGATTTTTGCAGCCCAAATGATTGACCCTGCATTTTTTTTTACTTCTTTATTTATGTTTTCAGACAAATTACAACAAAAAAATTACAATTAAAATGATACTTCTCTTTAAACATAAGAGCAAAAAAAAAAAAGGGCCTTAACAGCCTACCCCAACATTAACCCTCCCTTCACCATGTGATCATCATAGAAAGAGACTATAAAAAGAAAAGAAAGAGGCTTAAAAGGGCTATGACATAACCAAAGCAGCCCTCTACCATGTGGAGGCATGATTAATTAGCTAATTACCCCTTAATTTACACCATAACGTGCTTTTGAAATATAATTATGTAGGGGTTTCCACTTAAGCAAGGTAGAAGGCATGGGAGTTATACCATAACGTGGCATTTGTTCATAAGAACATAAGATATGCCATGCTGGGTCAGACCAAGGTCCATCAAGCCCAGGTATCCTGTTTCCAACAGTGGACAATCTAGGTCATACATACCTAGCAGTTTCCCCAAAAGACACAGTTTCCACAATGCTTGTACTGGGTCAAGCATTGATATCCTGGGTCCCTTCTTAATAATGGTTTATGGACATTTCCTCCAGGAACTTGTCCAAGCCTTTTTTAAACCCAGCTACACTAACAGCCTTTACTACATCCTCCGGTAACAAATTCCAGAGTTTGATTACACGTTGAGTGAAAAAATATTTTATTTTATTAGTCTTAAATAGTTTACCCTGTAGTTTCATTGCATGTCCCCTAGTCTTTCTATATTCTGATAACGTAAACAATCGATGTACGTTTACCCGTTCCACTCCGTTCATTAATTTATAGACTTCTATCATATCTCCCCTCAGCCGTCTCTTTTCCAGGTTATCCTTCCATCCCCTTTACCATTTTGGTGGCTCTTCTCTGAACCTTTTCTAAAAATGCTATATCCTTTTTAAGATACGGCAACCAGAATTGCACACAATATTCAAGGTGCGGTCTCACCATGAAACAATATAGAGGCATTATAATATCTTTTGTTTTATTTTCCTTTCCTTTCCTTATGATACCTAGCATTCTATTTGCTCTCTTGGCAGCCGCTGCACACTGGGCTGAAGGTTTTAACATGTTATCCACAATGACACCTAAATCTTTTTCCTGGGTCGTGGTTCCTAATGTGGAACCTTGCATCTTGTAACCATAGTTTGAGTTGTTCTTCCCTAGGTGCATAAGTTTGCACTTGTCCACATTAAATTTCATCTGCCATTTTGATGCCCAGTCTTCCAATTTATCAAGGTCCTCTTGCAATTTTCCACAATCCTCTTGCGTTTTAACAACTTTAAATAGTTTTGTGTCATCTGCAAATTTGATAACCTCACTCATTATTCCACTTTCCAGGTCATTTATGAATATGTCAAAAAGCAGCGGACCCAGCACAGATCTCTGGGGTACACCACTATTCACCTTTCTCCATTGGGAAAATTGGCCATTTAGCCCTACCCTCTGCTTTCTATCTTTTAACCAGTTCCTGATCCACAATAGTACACTGCCTCCTATCCCATAACTCTTTAGTTTTGCCAAAAGCCTCTGATGAGAGACCTTCTCAAAGGCTTTCTGAAAGTCCAGATACACTATACCAACCAATTCACCTTTGTCCACCTGTTTATTCACATCTTCAAAAAAACATAACAGATTAGTAAGACAAGATCTTACTTGTCTAAAACCATTAGGCCATGACTATCTACATGCTGAGCAATTTTATTCTTTATGATGGTTTCTACCATTTTTCCCGGTAAACCGGTCTGTAGTTTCCCGGATCACCCCTGGAACCCTTTTTAAAAATTGGTGTTACATTGGCGATCCTCCAATCTTCAGGTATTAGAGATGATTTTAATGATAGTTCACAGATTACTAATAGCAGGTCTGCAATCTCATATTTCATTTCTTTCAACACCCTTGGATGTATACGATCCGGCCCAGGTGATTTGCTACTCTTTAGTTTATCTAATAGTTGTAATACATCTTCCCGATGTATCGATATTTCCTTCAATTCTTCCGCACCTTTAAATACCACTTCAGTCATGGGTAACATCCCTACATCTTCCTCAGTAAAAACCGAAGCAAAGAATTCATTCAGTCTCTCCGCTATCGCCTTGTCGCCTCTTAGTGCCTCTTTAACTCCTCTATCATCTAATGGACCAACTGACTCTCTCACAGGTTTTTTGCTAAGAATGTACTTGAAAAAGTCTTTATTTCGTGTTTTTGCTTCCGCAGCAAGCTTCTTCTCAAATTCTCCCTTTGCCTGCCTTATCAATGCCTTGCATTTGACTTGCCAGTGCTTGTGCTGTTTCCAGGTTTCATCGTTTGGCTCTTTTTTTCCATTTCCTGAAAGATGCTTTTTTGGCAACAACAGCCTCTCTGACCTCACCTTTAAACCATGCTGACAGTTTTTTGGACTTCCTTCCACTTTTCTTAAAGCGTGGAATACAGCTGGTCTGGGCTTCCAAGATAGTATTTTTCAACAACACCCAAGCTTGATGTAAGTCTTTAACCTTTGCAACTGCTCCTTTTAGTTTTTTCTTAACTATTTTCCTCATTTTATCATAGTCTCCCTTTCAAAAGTTAAAAGGTAGTACTGTGGATTTCCTTACTATCCCTCCTCCACTAATTAAATCAAATTTGTTCAATCTATGATCACTATTGCCAAGTAGCCCCAACACCCTTATCTCTTGCACTAGATCTGGTGTTCAACTAAGGACTAGGTCTAATATGGCTTCCCCTCTGGTCGGTTCATGAACCAGCTGCTCCAAGAAGCAGTCATTTATTTCATCAAGGAACTTTATCTCCCTAGCATGTCCTGCCGTAACACTGACCCAGTCGATACCGGGGTAATTGAAATCACCCATTATTATTACTGTGCTGTAACTTTTTTTAGCTTCCTTGATTTCTTTGAGCATTTCATCATCCATTTGTTCATTCTGGCCAGGCGATCGATAGTACATACCCACTGCCATCACATTCCCCTTTTTACATGGAATTTCAATCCATAGAGATTCTACAGCAAATTTTGTTTCTTGCAAAACTTTAATCCTTTCTGACTCAATGCCCTCTCTAACATAGAGCGCAACCCCTCCACCAATTTGATCAGCTCTATCATTACGATATAGTTTGTACCCAGGTATCACAGTGTCCCACTGGTTGTCCTCCTTCCACCATGTCTGATATTCCAATCATAGCTAACCTCTCATTTAGTGCTATATATTCTAACTCTCCCATCTTATTTTTTAGACTTCTAGCATTTGCATACAAGTATTTTAGAGACTGTATTTTATTCATATGAATTTGGCTATTGGTAGACATGGGCAGGGCCGGCCCGTCCATTGAGCAAGAATGTTTTTTTGCACAGGGCCCCGCGTTTCAAAATTAAATTTAAAAAAAAAAAGCTGGCTGCTACCACTGCCACTGCCGCCGCGGCAGCGGCAGAATGGAGTGTCCCGCGGGGCCCCCTCTGCCCGGCTGAGTCCCTCCCTCCCTCCCTCTGCGATGGCTGAGCCCCTCTGTGCCGGCTTTCAGATTCGCAAAGGGAGAGTGTCTCCCTCGCATCTCTGTTAAGCCTGGGGGGAGGGGGGGTTAGGACTGGTAATGGGCTATGGAGGGGGTTAGGACTTGACTTGAGGTGGGCTGTGGGTTGATGGGGGGGTTAGGACTGGTAATGGGCTATGGGGGGGCTAGGACTGGAAATGGGCTGGGGGGGTTAAGACTGGAGGTGGGCTGATGGGGTTAGGACTGGTAATGGGCTATGGGGGGGGGCTAGGACTGGAAATGGGCTGATGGGGGGGTTAACACTGGAGGTGGGCTGATGGGGTTAGGACTGGTAATGGGCTGTGGGCTGATGGGGGGGTTAGGACTGGTAATGGTCTATGGGGGGGTTAGGACTGATAATGGGCTATGGGGGGCTAGGACAGGAAATGGGCTGATGGGGAAGGGTTAAGACTGGAGGTGGGCTGATGGGGTTAGGACTGGTAATGGGCTATGGGGGGGGGCTAGGACTGGAAATGGGCTGATGGGGGGGTTAACACTGGAGGTGGGCTGATGGGGTTAGGACTGGTAATGGGCTGTGGGCTGATGGGGGGGTTAGGACTGGTAATGGTCTATGGGGGGGTTAGGACTGATAATGGGCTATGGGGGGCTAGGACAGGAAATGGGCTGATGGGGAAGGGTTAGGACTTGAGGTGGGCTGATGGGGTTAGGACTGGTAATGGGCTTTTGGGGGGGTTAGGACTGATAATGGGCTATGGGGGGCTAGAACAGGAAATGGGCTGATGGGTTAGGAATGGAAATTGGCTGTGGGCTGTTGGGGGGGTTAGAACTGGTAATTGGCTATGGGGGGTTAAGACTGGTAATGGGCTGTGGGCTGACGGGGGCTGTCTGGTAATGGGCTATGGGGGTTAGGACTGATAATGGGCTATGGGGGGGCTAGGACAGGAAATGGGCTGATGGGGAAGGGTTAGGACTTGAGGTGGGCTGATGGGGTTAGGACTGGGAATGGGCTGTGGGGGGGGGTTAGGACTGATAATGGGCTATGGGGGGCTAGTACAGGAAATGGGCTGATGGAGTTAAGACTGGTAATGGGCTGTGGGCTGTTGGGGGGTTAGAACTGGTAATGGGCTATGGGGGGGTTAAGACTGGTAAAGGGCTGTGGGCTGATGGGGGCTGTCTGGTAATGGGCTATGGGGGGGTTAAGACTGATAATGGGCTATGGGGGGGCTAGGACAGGAAATGGGCTGATGGGGAGGGGTTAGGACTTGAGGTGGGCTGATGGGGTTAGGACTGGTAATGGGCTGTGGGCTGATGGGGGGGTTAGGGCTGGCAATGGGCTATGGGGGCTGACTGGAAATGGGCTGATGGGGTTAGGACTGGAAGTAGGCTGATGGGGGGTTAGGACTGGTAATGGGTTATAGGGGGGGGCTTAAACTGAAAATGGGGTGATGGGGGGTTAGGCCTGGAAGTGGGTTGATGGGGGGGCTAGGACTGGTATTGGGTTGGGGGGTTGCTAGGACTGGAAATGCGCTGATGGGGGGCTAGGACTGGAAATGGGCTGATGCAGGGACTAGAAGGGAATGGATGCTGGGTGAGGCTGGAACTAGAAGGGAGCTGATGTTGGGGAGGATTAGAATGGGATGGGGCTTGGAGAGTAAAATGGAGAGGGGAAAAATATTTTGTTTATTTAATTATTTATTTAGTAAACATTTGTATACCGCTGCTTCCTATGATCAGCAGCGGTTTACTTTACAGAATCATAATGTATCTTACAATACAGCGAGATCTTTCAGATTTACATTTTTGATTAGTCAATGATTTATATAACACGGAGAATCAGTTGGATACAATATACATTTGATTAGGGCACGCAGATCTGGGTATACATTTGATTGCGATAGCGTGGGAGGGGCCCAATATATACAATTTATACATGATTACATGCCAAAAAGTACAATCCATACATGATTACATGCCAGTATTCCTAAAGCCGCCGTGGCAGGCAAAGGTCATCTGGTTGAGGTAGAGTATCGCAGTTAGGTCAGGTTGTAGTGGGTCTGAAACAAATGGGTTTTAAGCTTTCGTCTAAATTCACTCAAGTTGTTTGTGAGTCTCAACTCATGTGGGAGTTGGTTCCAGTGGATTGGTGCTATATATGTGAATGCCCTATTGCTTGTTTCAGCCTTGACAGATCTTATGCTGGTCGGAACACATAGAGCGTTGAGATTCATGGTTCTTCTGTTCCTGTTGCATGGTTGAATAGCGATTAGGTTATTGAGGTATGATGGTGCAATGTTATGGATGAGTTTAAACGTTGTTATGAGCAGTTTGAAGATGATGCGAGCGGCCACTGGGAGCCAGTGCAGTTCCATTAGTACAGGGGTTATGTGGTCTGTGACTTTCTTTTCCATGATGACTCTTTCAGCAACATTTTGAGCCATTTGCAGGATGCTTAGGGTGTGCTTTGGAAGCCCTTGCAGAATGGCGTTGCAGTAGTCCAGGCGTGGAATAATTAGAGCTTGTGCAACAGTCCTAAAGTCAGATTTCTCGAGGATATTGCGAAGTGGTTGCAGAATTTTCAGTTTGTAAAAGATGGCTCGGTTAATTGTTCGGAGGTGTTTGTCCATCCTAAGGTTGCAGTCCAGTAGGACTCCTAGATATTTTATTACAGGTTTCGTATGATATATGTTTTTGTTAAGGGTGACTGTGGTGGGCGGGATGAAATTGGCTTTCTTGGAGATAAACATGACCTCTGTTTTCTTGTGGTTTATTGACATGTTGTTTTGTTGAAGCCATGATTGGAGCATGTCAAGGCATTCTTCTAGCGGATTGAAGTTTGATTGTGTTATGTCAAGCTGCGTGTATAGCATCACATCGTCGGCATAGATGTGGTAATTGATGTTGCGTTTCTGAAAGATCTCGCAGACCGGCTTTATATACAAATTGAATAAGAGAGATGATAAGGCGGATCCTTGAGGGATCCCTTGGGTTTGGGGGAAGGCATCAGCTTTATCATTGTTGAACTGCACTTGTTGCATCCTATTGGATATATATGATGCAAACCATTTTAAGGGGGTCCCTGCTATACCTATGGAGGCAAGACGGTTTAAGAGGGTGTTGTGGTGAACTGTATCAAAAGCAGCTGAGATATCAATGAATATAAGTATGAACATAGCGTTTTTGTTTTCGAGACCCCTGAGGAGATTGTCAAGGAGTGCCAGCAGTAGTGTTTCAACTCCGTGATGCTGACGAAACCCATATTGATGCTTATCCAGGGCTTTTCTATCGTCTATGTGATCTTGCAGTTGTTGCTGAACCGCTTTTTCGATTGTTTTAGCTAAGAATGATATGCTTGAGATTGGGCGATATGATGCAGGGTCACTTTTGTTGAGAGATTTGTTCTTTAAGATGGGTCTTATAAGTGATTTCTTGAGATGGGTCGGCATGATACCTTGTTGCAGAGACTGGTTAACAATGTAAGCGATGGGTTTTGCAATTTTCTTCTTAGTTGCTTTTATCCAAGCGGCTGGGCATGGGTCGAGAGGGGAGGTAGTGGTGTTTAAATTGGTTATGATGCTTATGATTTGTTGCTCACCTAATTGATGGAAGGTGTTCCATTCTGCTGCAAAGTCTGCTTGAGGGACAGTGTTGGTTTCTCGAGGGGTGAGGACTAATGACATGCTTTGATCGATGATTGTGGGTAGTTGCGGGTGTAGTTTCTTGGCGTAGTGGTCAGCAAGCGTCTGGGCCTTTATATCGTCTGCAAAGACAGTGTTCTGTGAAGTTTTGGTGAGTGACTTTACCAGCTCAAAAAGCTCTCTGGGTCTATTAAGAGCTTTATTGAGTAGGTTAGTGTGGTGACTCTTTTTGGCGAGGTTGACCTCATTCTTGTATTTCGAGAGGAGTGTTAGGTATATTTGCTTGCCTTCCTCGGTTTGTGTTTTCCTCCATTTCCTTTCCAGTTTGCGCAGCTCTCTTTTCATTTCGCATAGGGTAGGAGAGTACCATGGTTCGGTTCTTGTTTTTGCTGCAGCGTTTGTGGCTTTCCAGGTTGGTCTTGCAGCTGCTTCGATCCCTGAGTTCCATGAGACTACCAGCTTGTCTAGGTCCGTGATGGTGTACTCAAAATGTGTAGATATAGAAGTTACCAATGCTTCACTATTGAATTTTTGGAATTTCCTCTGTTGATGCGTTTTTGGGTCAGCTTGAGACTTTTCCTTTAAAGATGGTAAGTGGATTTCAAATTCAATTAGGAAGTGGTCAGACCATGGGACCGGGGTTACTCAAGGTTCGGGTTTTTGAGTTTCGTTTTGTTGGATGTTGTGTGATAAGAACACCATATCTAAGGTGTTACCTTTGTTATGGGTGGGTTCTTGAATGATTTGTACGTATCCGAGCTGGTTCATGGCTTCAAAGAAAGCATCCGCCTGTAATGGGGGTATGGATGGTAGGTTCAGGTCACCCAGTATGATGCGCTGTTTTTTGATTGCAGAGGTTGAGATGATTTCTAGAGCAGCGGCCAAAGTTTCGTGGTGGGCCGAGGGGGGTCTATAGATTAAGCAAAGGATTGACGTTTTGTTTTCAATCTTGAGTATATCAATGCCTTCAGATTCAGTTAGGGATGTGTTTGTGAACATTAGAGAGGCTCTGGCAATGATTAGTACTCCTCCTCCTCTCCTGTTGGGCCGCGGGCAGTTAAATAACGTGTAGTCGGGTTTAGTTAATTGGTTTACTATTGCTGGGTCAGTGTCGGTGAGCCATGTCTCGGTGACAGAGAGGATATCGGGCTTGTTGTCAGAGATGATGTTGTGTATGATGTGGGTTTTATTTCTAATAGATCTGGCGTTGATAAGGCAGATCGTGATAGTGGATTGCGATAATTGGCATGGTTGCTGTTGTTTGCTTCTATTATTTGTGGCTGCCGGCTTCCTGTGTTTATTATGTTTTAGTTTGGAGCCGTGTTTTTTCCGGGGCTTGCCTGGGACCTTTACCACCGTGTTCAGGTCTGGGTTGGGTATGGCTTCATCTTGAGCAAGGTAAGCAGGATATATCAGTGGTAGTATAGGTAACAGTATTGGGCCATGAATAAGAACTGGATGCCATATATTTGCCTGGTGTTGTAGCAAGTGTGGTACATAGGCATATGTGGCTAGAGATACATAGAGGCAGAGAATTACTGTATAGGTGATGAGAGCCATGAGTTGTGAGGTTGAGGTTCAAATCCAATCTACGGATTGTTACAAACTCATTGGAGGGGTAACTCTGCGCTTACGATTAACTGCCTGTAGCAAGGGTTAGTTACTTATAAGCTTAGGTACTTATAGCTATTGCCGGCAAATTGCCAGTTGTTGCAACATGAGACAGATCGATCAGCTTAGATGTTATAGCTATTACATGCAAATTTCTGAGAACATGAGACAGATGCAAAAATAATCAGCTTAGATATTGTAGCTATTACTGGCAAATTTCTGACAACATGAGACAGATCAAAGTTCCACGCCTGCAATACACAGTGTTCGGGATAAGTGGCTGTTATTTCTCCAGTAGTTCAGAATGAGCAACTGATTTGTGTCATTGCGTTTGTATAGTATATATAATTCAGTATTACTGCGTTTACCTGGTCGGGAGCTGTGGTGTGAATAACTGGAAACGGCGTGCTCAACCTGGGTCAGGGAGCTCTAGCCGCGTTGTGTTGTTGCCTCGGGGTTTAAAGACGCGGTGGGCTCGTCGTGCTTTTTACGATCAGTGGAGGTTTGTAACTTCTCTCATCGGTGATTGTAGGAGAACTTTGATTGTTGCGCTGTTGATGGTATCTGGTGCTGGCGAGCTCAGACCCATCCAGGGGAGCTCAAGCCAGTTGTGGCTGTTGGTGTGGTTGTTTGTGACTGTATTCCAGGGTTCTTTTCTTGGAGCGAAGTGTAAGCCACGCTTTTCCTTTGCGCCTACTGGCTCCCGCCTAAGGGCCACGCCAAAGGGCCCTCTGGCGAGGCCCTCAGGTGCGGGCCCGCCAGGCGCGGGCGCGCCCGGTAGGGATGCCGCTTAAATGCGGAAGGCTTACCGGCCCTTTGATGCTCCCACTGCCCCGATTGGGCAGGAGCACTCGCACTGCCCCGATTGGGCAGGAGTTGGACAGAGGGCTGCTGGCGGCTAAAGCGGTTCCCTCGGGGCAGGGACGCCGCTTAAATGCGGAAGGCTTGCCGGCCCTTTGATGCTCCCACTGCCCTGATTGGGCAGGAGCACTCGCACTGCCCCGATTGGGCAGGAGTTGGACAGGGGGCTGCTGGTGGCTAAAGCGGCTCCCTCGGGGTAGGGACGCCGCTTAATTTTGTGTGGGAGGGATGAAAAATCTACAATTGGCCGGGTATTGGGAGAGGAAGTGGGGATTGAGGATGGAGGGGTAAAATTTGAGTGGATGAAATAGGAATGAGGAAAGAGCAAAAGGAGAAAGATTAGTATGTTAAAGCAGATGTAGAGAGAGAATGGAAAAAAACTAGAAGAGAGAAGAAAGGACAAATGGACAGCAGACGATGGACAGTTAGCAGAAGACACGAAGAAACCAGAAGAAAGTGGCTGGAGCAATTGCAGCTGAAAAAAATGCACAAAAGGTAGAAAAATATCTCTTTATTTTGAATTTATTAATTGGAATATGTCAGCTCTGGGAAATGTGCATCATTAACGTCTGCGCTTTGTTTAGTAGAAGAGGAAATTAATTTATAGTTTTATTTCTACTGCGTTGTTGTACATTCCAAGTTTGGCTTTTGGGGTTCCCAGTTTAATTATTGTCTTCCTATTTCTAAATTGTGATTCCTTGTTTGGTGATGGTCTATGTTCTGCATGTGTAATTGAGCTGAGGTATTCTGTTTATGTAATTCCTATTTGACATTGCCACTTGTTCTCTTTCCCCAGTAGGTCATGTATTGTTATTCTCTGAAATGTATTGGTTTAATATTTGCAGTGTTTCCTTTTGATAGGTAGAGTATGGTGCTTTGTGAGTCCTGGTAGTGCTGTTAGGATACGGCGGGTTTGCTATGGGTTCTAAATGGGCAGTGTTTGGAGTAGTTCCTAATGTGTCTGGCGGGTGGCACTGGATTATAGTAATGTAGAAATCTTTTAGTCTTTCTTTATCCATACACTCATTAAGAGGCATGTTTACTAAAAGTTAGTATATGGTAACATTATGCAAATATTTATGCAAATGAGGCCTCTTATGCAAATGAGGCCCCGCACCGAGTCTCCGCACATGGCCCCGCACCCCCCTTGGGCCACCCCTGGACATGGGTAATTTGGGATCTTTAAGCTCTGTCTGCTCCATACTCGAGGGCATTTGGCCTACTTTACTCTTTTTTGGAACCTCTCTGCTTTTGGTAGTATCCTTCAAGGATACATTCTTCCGAACCATGCACTCTTGGGCGACTGTCGGCTTTCCCCTATTATCTAGTTTAAAAGCTGCTCTATCTTCTTTTTAAAGGTTAATGCCAGCAGCCTGGTTCCATCCCTGTTAAAGTGAAGCTCATCCCTTCAGAAGAGCCCCTCCTTTCCCCAGAATGTTCCCCATTTCCTAACAAATCCAAGACCCTCATCTCTGCACTATTGTCTCATCCACGCATTGAGACTCCGGAGCTCTGCCTGCCTTTTGGGTCCTGCGCGTGGAACTGGAAGCATTTCGGAGAACGCTACCCTGGAGGTTCTGGATTTCAACTTCCTACCGAAAAGCCTATCACATTTTCCTATGCCATTGGTACCGACATGTACCAAGACAGCAAACGCCTCCCCAGCACTATCTAAGACCTTATCTAGGTGGCGCGTGAGGTCCACTACCTTCGCACCAGGCAGGCATGTTACCAGGTGATGCTCACGTCCACCAGCCACCCAGCTATCTACATGCCTAATGATCGAATCACCAACTATAACGGCTGTCCTAACCCTTCCCTCATGGGCACATGGCCCTGGAGAAACCTCCTCAGTGCGAGAGGGTTTTACATCACCTGGAGGACGGGTCCTAGTTATAGGATCACTTCCTGCCACACCAGGGTGATGCTCTCCTGTCACGTGACCTCTCTCCTCCATGGCAACAGGGATGCTGCCAGACTGGAGGTGGGACTTCAGGACTATATCCCTGTAGATCTCGTCTATGTACCTCTCTGTCTTCCTTGTTTTCCAAGTCTGCTACTCTAGCCTCTAGAGAACGGACTCGTTCCCTGAGAGCAAAGAGCTCCTTGCACCTAGTGCACACGTAAGACCTCTCACCAACTGGGAGAAAATCATACATGTGATACTCAATGCAAAAGACTGGAAAGCCCCCATCTCACTGCTGGACTTCTGTCTGCATCTTAGTTTTAAGCTTGTGTTTAGATCTTTAAGTTCTTTACTTACTAAGGGTTGCTATGGATATTTATACTAATAAAACTGTACCTAATACGTTTAATATACCTTGTTCACCTGAAGCTTAATTAATCTCAGGTCCTTAGTGTATGACTGATTTGGGTAATGAGCTTTACCTGAGATCACCTCCTGTCCTTTAAGATGTGTAAGTACCTATAAAGCTACGATTATCCCAGCGGTGGGTGGGTGTTGGGGAGGGAGGGAGGAAAATAACACTTATTAAAAGAGGGCTGCTACACAACATAAGTATAAACAATTCCACCATTCGTGCCAGTTGAGATCTGCCATATGTTTCCAGTTGCAAACAATAATAAATGCAGTCTACTTCTTCTTAAACGATGAATAACAAAAATCAAAAGTCACGTCGTTTAATATTTAACCTCAGCGATGCAGAAACTAAACATATTTCATATATGAGGTGCTTGTCTCAGAAAAAACTGACGGCACTTGATCATGGGCTAATAGCCACTACTTAGTGCCAGCTTTTACATCAATGACCAAGCTCCCTCATTAGATGTTTTCTTAAAGTCCATATTATCAATAATTTATCTTAAATAAAGTCTCAGATTCTCCCTCGAAAACTTTCAAATTCTAAATCATTTTTTGAAAGGAAGAAAAGAGACTTAGCTTATCACAGCTCAAAAGCTAGCCGAATGATCAGCAACGGACAATTCCCTTCAATCAGGCACCCCAAGCGTTTCGCAAAAAAGGTTCTTCAGGGAATTGTTCATCCGCGGCTAGATAAAAACAAAAACAAATGAAATTAATACAATGTTTCATATCGCTTCTCTTGGAATTTCAAAAATGTTCATTCTCAAACCTAACTGATAAGACTTTATCATGTTCGCTGTTTTCAGCGCATAATCGGCGTCTTGATATAAGGTTTGAGAATGAACATTTTTGAAATTCCAAGAGAAGCGATACGAAACATTGTATTAATTTCATTTGTTTTTGTTTTTATCTAGCCGCGGATGAACAATTCCCTGAAGAACCTTTTTTGCGAAACGCTTGGGGTGCCTGATTGAAGGGAATTGTCCGTTGCTGATCATTCGGCTAGCTTTTGAGCTGTGATAAGCTAAGTCTCTTTTCTTCCTTTCAAAAAATGATTTAGAATTTGAACGTTTTCGAGGGAGAATCTGAGACTTTATTTAAGATAAATTATTGATAATATGGACTTTAAGAAAACATCTAATGAGGGAGCTTGGTCATTGATGTAAAAGCTGGCACTAAGTAGTGGCTATTAGCCCATGATCAAGTGCCGTCAGTTTTTTCTGAGACAAGCACCTCATATATGAAATATGTTTAGTTTCTGCATCGCTGAGGTTAAATATTAAACGACGTGACTTTTGATTTTTGATATGTTTCCAGTTGGCAATAACGAGATGCCATCATGAAGTCAAATAAGAAATGACAATCCCTCTGTAATGATGAGATGCCAATTGCTGACCGTAAAACTATAATAGACCAAGACAGAGTGACCCTGAATCCCAAGACCACTGTTCCCTCTAAGCTGTGCGCGTGTGCGCGCACACACACCTCACCGAGCGAGCGCACATACTTTACAACAGAGTGCACAAAAATTATGGTTCTGATTCCGATAGAAAACAACACAGATGTCTTAAAATTTAAAAGTTGTGATTGTAATTACTAGAAATTTTCCACTTCATTTAGTAATCGCCTATTTTCATTTAATTTGATTAAAATCAATGTGGTGTACATACTGTATTCTGACGTGTAGTCAAATTTTAAAGTATAGAACTCCGAGTGTCATTATGTGGCGCACAAAAGTTTAACCTTCCTTCAAAAGCTGCACAGCTGATATTTTATGCACACACAGCCTACAGAAAATTAGAGGGAACATTGCCCAAGACCTCTTAGATTTGGTTCCAAATCGAAATCCAAAAGGACTGAACATTAGGGCAGTCATATACCACATGTTTTAAGTGCCAACATCACTCTGACAAGATCAACATTCATTTCCAACTGATTTATCCCACTTGGTAACCTTTATCGGGGTAAAATGAGCTCTGTGTGCAAAGAAATATAGAGCTTGGGAGATAGAAGCAGACTGAGAGACTCTAATTAGTTTGCCCCAGAATTTCACCCACGCTTCCACAGAAAGACTCTCCCCAGTGTCATGTTCCCATATCCGTTGAGCACCAATGGACTGTGGGGGTGGGGTGATAGGCAACCAATTTATAGTAGTTAGAAGCCACCCCTGAAGCATGTTGGGCTGTATCTATGATATTCAGTAACCCCCATTCTTCAGGTGAAGTTTGATATCAATAAGGGATTTCTCTATGCAATGTCTGATCTAAATCCACTGAAAGTATAAGGATTTAAGTAGGCCAAACTCACACTGTAGACATACAAAGGGCTTCCACCTGCCTTCCAATATCAATAGACCTATAGTCCAAATGCCCCTGCTAAGCCATTGTTTCCATGCAAATGGCCTTTGATGAATTTTTAAAAAAGGACTGTACCAGATGGGAATAACTTTCGAGAAGCATTCCTCCCTAGGAATTACACTCACTAACTGCTGGAAAGCCTTTTGTGTGTCTGTTATAACCCTGTGAAACTTCAACCTCTCAGAAGAC
Organism: Ichthyophis bannanicus; assembly: GCA_033557465.1. Classification (NCBI taxonomy): domain Eukaryota; kingdom Metazoa; phylum Chordata; class Amphibia; order Gymnophiona; family Ichthyophiidae; genus Ichthyophis; species Ichthyophis bannanicus. The sequence continues at coordinate 311,031,070 of CM066032.1, read as the reverse complement.
ATCATGCCAGGGAAGAGGCTCAAGGGGAATGAAGCGATCAATCTCTCTTCCAAATCAAGCCACACTGGGTATTGCATCTTATCCCCCTCCACCCATCTTGAACCCTGTTTTAGCAAAGAAGTGTAGTGGTAGGCCTGAAAATCAGAGAAGTTCACACCCCCTCCTCTTTTTTAGATTTAAGCTTCCTGAGAGCAATTCTAGGCGGTTTATTTTTCCATAGAAATTGGACAAGAGTTCTTTCAACTTGACGATATGTTTTACCCGAAAGGAAAGCTGGCAACATTTCTAACACATAGTTCACCTTATTTATTTATTTATTTAGACAGATTTGTATACCACCTTATCCTTCAATCAAAGTGGTCACATCACATCACATCACATCACAATTGGAGGATTACATTTAACATGAGGGTACTTAACAACATTTAGACAATGCAATTGGAGGGTTACGTTTAACATGAGGGTAATTAACAACATTGTACAATGAACTCGTGTGTCTAGTTGGGATGAGTGGGTGTCTAGTTGGCGGAGGTGGTTGTATTATTGTTCAGATGGGGACTGTTGTCTGTATGCTCATATGTTTCTATAAAGAGCAGGGTTTTAAGGGCTTTGTGGAAGTCTGTGATGTCATGTAATGCCCTCAGGCTCGTTGGGAGGGAGTTCCATAGTGTGGACGCCAGTAGTGATGGAGCTCTTTTTGAAGTTATTTGTTTAGTCTTGTGATATCCTGCAGGTGTGCCGATCATGTTGTCATTATTGACCCTTCTTGGCCTATTGCTGATATCCCTTGTTATGATGTCTTGGAGTAAGTCTGCTGAGAGATTGTGAATGATTTTAAAGATGATCATGATTGTTTTAAATTTTGCTCTTGCCACCATTGGGAGCCAGTGCAGTTGTTGTAAGACGGGGGTGATGTGCTCAGCTCTTGGAGTGTCTGTTATGATGCGTGCTGTAGTGTTTTGCACCATCTGGAGTGGGTGTAAGGTCTGCTGAGGGAGGCCTTGATATAGTGAGTTTCTGTAATCAAGCAGGGGTGTGATGAGTGCTTGGCACACTGTGCGGAAGTGGTCCTGGCAGAGTATTGGCTTGATCTTTCTGATGGTTCTCAAGCGTTGATAGGCCTTGTTTGCGGTTTTGGTGATATGGGATTTCAGGTTCAGAGCTCTGTCCATTGTGAAGCCCAGGTACTTAACTTCATCTTTGACTATTATAAGTTTGTCTAGGATGCTGATAGCTTGTGGTGGAATGAAGGTGGGGTTCCTGGTGACGAACATTGCCTCAGTTTTATTGTAGTTGACCATTAGGTTGTTGGCTATGAGCCAGGCATTCATGTTTTCAAGGCATTTGGTTATTGTTGTGGTGTTTCGTGCTAATAGGTTGATTGGAACATACACCATGATGTCGTCACCATAGATGTGGTAGTGGAGTTTGTGGCGTTTAATGATGTTGCATATGGGTTGGATGTAAATATTAAAGAGCATTGATGATAGGGCTGATCCTTGTGGTATTCCTTGCATGACTTCTTTTGGGTGCATTTGACTTGTTGCGTTCGATCTTCCAAGTAAGAAGTAAACCACTTCAGAGTATTCTTGCATAATCCTATCTGCTGAAGGCATTGCATTAATTTGTAATGGGATACAGTGTCGAAGGCTGCCGAAATGTCCATGAATACTAGTAGGAATCCATTCTTTATGTTATCCATGCCTCTTAGGAGATTGTCAAAGAAGGAGGTGAGTAGTATTTCCACACCATGTTGGGGTTTAAAGCCATGCTGATGGATGTCCAGTGGGGCATTCATGTCAATATGGTCCTGAAGTTGTCTTTGCACTGTCTTTTCAACAATTTTCGCAAGGAATGGTAGGCTGGAGATGAGACGGTATGATTTTGGTTCAGAGGGGCTAAGGTTGTTGCTTTTAAGTATACGTTGTATCATGACGTGCTTTAGGGGTTGTGGCATGTATTTATTTATTTATTTAACATTATTTCTATACCGCCTTCTCCTTCAATCAAGGCGGTCTCCACAACAAACAATCAAATGTGTTCATGTGTTCTCATGCAGTGGTGCGTGTAGTGTGTTTGAGGTGGTGTGTCTTTGATTTGGTTGATCTTACTATAATGTGCGCTATTATACAAGTTGAGCTATTATACATTCTATATACAATGGTCAGGGTGTGGGTATGTCCGTTGTTCTAGCTTGATTAGTAAGTTATGTGACGTGTCCATAGTGTTCAAGGAATAGAGTTGTCTTCAGCTGTTTGCGAAAGTCTTTGACGTCAGTCGTTAGTCTCAGCTCGTCTGGGAGGGAGTTCCAGATAGTTGGTGCGGCCAGCGAGAGTGCTTGTTCTGAGGTGTCCTTGCGTGTCTTGGTGAATTCTTTTGGGGTGTTCACTCGGTTGGAGGTGCCTCTTCTTCTTGGTCGTGTACTTGTGTCAGGTTTTATGAGTGTGTGTAGGCTGGTGGCTGAGCATGTATCCCTATTGGAGTGAATCTTTGACGATTTTTTGAATGTGATGAGAGAGCTGGCTTTTTGTGGCTTTGAGCCATGCCACTGGGCATGGGTCTGATGGTGAGGTTGTTGTGTTGAGTCCAATTATTATGTCCTCTACTTCCTGCTTTGATGGTATGCTGAATTCCTCCCATGTTCGATGCTGCTCTTTTATCTTATGGTCATCTGTTTGTGGTGTGATGGAGCATGTCTGGATGGTGTTTTTTGACTTCATGTAGTCCGCAAATTCCTGTGGGTTAAGATGGTGGGTACATTGTTGCATGGTGTCCTTAGTGAGCTTTTGTACAATGCTAAAGAGCTCTCTTGGTCTGTTAGCAGATTTCATGATTAGGTTGATGTGGTGTTGCTGTCTATGCTCATTTATTAGATTGTTATATTCTAGTTGCTTGGCTCTGTATTGGGTTAGGGAGTTATGCGACTTTTTCCATCTCCATTTTCTTTTCAGTCTTCTGAGAGTGTGCTTTGCATCTCTGATATCATTTGAGTACCATGGGGCATTGGATCACTTGCGTGCGTGTGGTGCATGTGGTTTTGTGCTCGTAGGTGCTGATGCGTTAGATATTATGGAGTTCCATTTTTCTATGTTCAAGGGTGTCATATTCCTGTTGGAGTTGAGGAATGATTTAGTTTATGAATGAGTCTTTGTTGATAGTCATTTTTATCGCTTCAAGACGACCCCACCAAGAAAGATAGACCGGCGACCATTTTGCAGTCATATTTCGTACCGTGGAAAGGAGCTCCCCTTCATTATATTGCAGAGTTTCAGTAAGTGGATGATAATAGTGAACTCCTAAGTATTTCACCATTTTGGATTCCCACACAAAAGGATAATCTTCCAAATCCGCACTACAAATTCGAGAATTTAAAGGGAACACTACAGACTTTGACCAATTAATTTTATAGCCTGATAATCCTGAGTATTGGTCTATCAACTCTAGGACAGCCGGAATAGAACTGGGCATGGTGAACAGCAGTAGATCATCAGCATAAGCAGAGAGTTTAATTTCTATGTCAGCTATGGACATACCTTTAATCGCAAAGCTTTGTCTTAACAATAGGGCTAAAGGTTCCAAGGCCAGATTGAAAAGGATAGGTGAAAGGGGGCAACCCTGACGGGTGCCACGCTCTAAGAAAAAATCTTTAGACTGAGTCGCATTCACAGAAATATTAGCACTTGGTCTCGCATACATAAGTTTAATTAATTTAAGAACACCCTCACCAAAACCAAACCACTTCAAGATGGCAAATAAGAAAGGCCACTCCGGTCGATCAAATGCTATCTCCAGGAACAAGCAGGAATGTAGTCTTCACTTATGGTTATCATTGGTACTGACGGAGCCCGCGCGGGAACGCTCCCCAGCGTCCAATAGGAAAGCCTTTGGGAGCATCCCACAGCGCATGCGTGCTATCTTTCTGCCTCTGTACCTCTCTCCCTTCAGTTCTTCATTTTCCGTGGAGCCGACAGGACGTGGTACCCTGTCACCACAGAAAATTTACCTTTATTTCTTGTTTTTTGTGGTCGTGTCTGCCTTCATTCGACGCCTACCGGTACCACCTGTTCGCTTCTTATTTCCTTAAAAAAACCCCCAAATACTCATTTCTTCAGGGGTTTTCCCTGCTTCTGGTGCTAGGCGCCATTTTGGGCACTAGGCCCATTTTTCTTCAAGCATGGAGAAACCAGCTAGTGGTTTCAAAAAATGCTCAAAATGTGGCGGTACTATTTCCCATGATTGGTGTCTAAAAATGTTTGGGTCCTGAACATTGTCCAACGAGTGTCTCTCCTGCACAAGGATAACCAAAAGGGGCCTTCAGAATAGAGCTGCAAAACTCGGCACCCTTTTTGCTGCCGACATGATGTCAGTTGCATCGACGTCTTCCAGGGCTTCATCTTCCTCTCATAGATCTCAGGTAACCAAATTTAAGTCTTCTAAGACTAGCCTGTCCTCGAAGGGTAAATCTCCTTCAAAGTATCGAGCTGCCACTGGCGTTTCCCTCGAGGATACTTCACCGGCAAAACAGTCCCAGTGGGAGTCTTCGGGCTCCAAAGCATTAACGGGGCTCCAGGATGTTCCAGAGGCCTCCACCTCTGCGGAACTACTGGTGCCATGTTCTGGGGTCGTGGCCGCTTCCACAGGTACTGGCACCCAGGCATTGGCAGGAGCAATGGATCACAGAATCCTTGCTCTCGAACACAGTCTAGCATCCCTCTTAGCGGCTTCGGTACCGCTAAGATCGCAACAGACGGTTCAACAGGTATCGGTACCGACATTGGTACCAGTACCGACAGTACCTGCTTCAACAGGATTGTTTCCCCCCATGCCAATCTCCGGTATCGGGGATCAGGAACCGAGACATTTCGGTACCGACTTCGAGCGGTACCAATACCATGCGTTACAGGAGCACCCGGTGCTTAAGTCTTCTGATTCCGATGACTCTGACGATTCTACCGGTACCCAAGTGAATCAAAGATGAAATCAATTTGGAGAGACAACAAGCTAAAGTGGCAGCAAATATTTTATAATCTGCATTTAGTAACAAAATTGGGCAGCAATTACTAACCATCTGAGGGTCTCTCCCAGGTTTTTCAAGAACTACGATATTCGCAGAGGCGAATGCTCCAGTCTGGGCCTCCGTTTCTAAAAGAAGCCTATAATATTGTTGAAGATATGGGCCCAGCACTTTGGAAAAGGTTTTATAAAATACAACTGGAAGGCCTTCTGGTCCGGTAGCCTTGCCCACTTGCATAGAGTCAATAACCTGGATAATTTCCATGACCGTGATCTGCCTATCTAGACCTGCAGCTGTTTCCTGATCCAACACCAGCCTCTGTATATTGGCCAGTAATTTATCAAAACCTTCCTCAGAAAATTCTATCTCTGGGGAGTAGAGCTGAGCATAAAATTGGCAAAAGGTTTCTGCAATTTCAGAGTCCTTGGCAATCAATTGTTGTCCCTGAGGATCTCTCAAAGCAGCAATGCAAGAAGCTTCTTGGTGACCTTTTAATGAGTTAGCTAATAACTGTCTGGCCCTGTTACCTTCCAAATAATACCACCCTTTCTGCACTTGAATGTTCTGTGAAGCCTCAGTAGTCAAAATTGAGTTATATCTAAATCTAAGATGCTGTAACCGCATCAAAATGTTAGGATCAGTTTTCTGACCTATGATGCGTTCCCCCGCTTTAATCTGCTTATCCAAAGCTTCAAGTTCTGCTTTATATTGCTTGGCCTGTCGTGTAGCAAAACTGGTTATAGTGGCCCACATATTAGCTTTGAATCCTTCCCACCACGCCCAACCCGAGGTGTCCTGAGATAAATTAAACTGAAAATACTCCTCTATAGCCATCAGGATGGTCTCTCGGAACTCCTGACTACCAAGAAGAGTTCTGTCAAAATGCCAGTGTGAATGAGATGGGCAGCTCGTTGAGTCTAATAGGGAGAATGAGATTGCGGCATAATCAGAGATATGAGCCACATGAATATTGGATTCACTGATTCTAGAAAATAATCCTTTAGAGACTAGGAAAAAGTCTATGCGTGATACCGAGTTATGAGGGGGAGATACAAAAGTATATTCTTTGTCAATAGGGTGTTGCAACTGCCATATGTCTACCAGGCCTAGTTCTTGTATTAGAGACAAAAGAACAGGGTGTGCTTTGGGGACCTTATTAGTTCTCACTGGACTCCTGTCTAACAAGGGGTCTAGCACGAGGTTGAAGTCTCCCCCCACAATAGTTGGGTATCTGGACACCTCTTGCACCAAAGCCTCAATGGAACTAAAAAATAGTATGATAGGAGCATAGATATTGATTAAGGCCAATTCAGTAGATCTTAACTTAATGACAACTATTGCCCACCACCCTTCAGTATCAGATCTGGTTTGTAGTACAGTGCGGGATAAAGATTTCCTTACTAGGATGGCTACCCCATTTTTTTATGATTGGCAGCTGAAAAAGCCACTAGTGAAAAGGGTTTCATATCTAATTTTAAAGACTCCGTCACATTCAAATGTGTCTCTTGCAGAAATAGGATGTCAGCACTTTCCTTGCGCCCATATAAAAATATATTTTTTTCCTCTTAATGGGATTATTAATACCCTTAACATTCAGTGCGACTATCTTAAAGGAAGACATTGACAATATAGCACACTGTGATAGACAAATTTTGCATAAGCATGCCAGGTTGTAACATATGATTTTACATTGTTAATCCACACCTTAAAAGCATTCAGAGTAATGGCTACATTAATAGCCCAAGGGAAAAAACACAAGCAGAAAAACCACCTCTTAGCCATAGCCCTTATAGAAGATTGCTCAAAAGAAAACCACATAATTCTAAATATCAAAAGCCTCCAAAACCCTGGGAGGCTATAACAAACTCTGAACTTAGTGGGTGAGCTCAAAGGGGCAAGACGGGCATGGAGGGTGAACTAACTAATTCACTGCAACTTCTCTGCCGCTTAGAGCTTCTTATACTGACCACAACCCACCCCTATAATAGTGTCCCCAAACCCGAGGCTCTAAAACACTAGAGCAAAACCGCCCTTACCAATACATTGTATGATCGCTGTAGGCTACATGTAGATAGACAAGGGCCATTTTGCCATTACAATGCCCTGATGCCCTCCAAACCACCACACACACCACAAACAACACAAAACACAAAAGAAGAAAGGAAGAAACAAAGAGCAGGACAGTGTGACCAGAGCAATACCCTGGAGTTTCCCTGAGAGAGCCACATTGAATATCAACTCTGCATGATTTAAATCGCAACTTCACAACCTCAGTCCAGTCAAAACACCCATATGAAAAAGCATTGGAGAACTTCTGCAAAACATATGTCCACCGCTGATTGCAAGGCAGGTTTTCACCGCATCAATACCAACTCTTTGTCCTCCAAAAACATGTGTAACTCCTCTGGATCATCAAAAGTCCTGGTCTGGTTGTGCAGCGTGACTCTCATGCGGGCAGGATAAAGCAGCTCGTAATGGGCCTGCAGCTGCGATAAGCGTGGACGTAGTGCGAAAAAACATTTCCTCCAGTCTACCGTCACCTTCGTGAAGTCAGGGAAGAAGAGGAGTTTGTGCCCCTGATATTCCAAGGGAGAATGTATTATGGCTGCTTCCATTATTTGCGTGACTTGTTGAAATCGCAGAACTTTTAGGATGATTGGGTGTGGACGCTTGCCCGAACCCATGGACTGAGTAGGCACTCGATGGGCGTGCTCAATCTCAAAAGGCATGGCATACTTCACTTTCAGCACACCCGGGATCATTGATTGTAAAAAGGCCAGCATATCTGGACCTTCAGCTCCCTCAGGAACTCCCAGGATCCTAATGTTATTTCTTTGAGCGCGATTGTTACCATCTTCAAACTCTCTTTTCAGTGACCGGATCAGCTTTGCTTGCTTCTCAATGGCCCTGAACCGCTCCCCATGTGTTGCCACCACGTTCTCCACCTTCTCCAATCTCACAGTTATTGACTCCAAGCTGTTTTTCAAGGCATTAATATCCTCCTGCATTGTGTTCAGCGAGTCTCCATTTGATTTAAACATGTCTTTAACAGCACGGATTTCAGCAAGAAATTCCTGCAAAGCTTCAGGACAATCTCGGATGACCGCCATTTTGTGAGGTGAGAGAGGTTCCGTTTTGGTTCTCTTTGCACTGGCATTTTGAGTTCCTTGGTAATCCAGATGTGTTGGTTTGGGGCCAGACATATCCAAAGTTGACTGATTCTAAAATAGGTAGGATCTGCTTAATTAAAGGCTGTAGAAGTCAGGATTCTTGACCATTACTTTCCGGAGCATAGCTCTTACACGTCCATCTTGCCTGAAGTTAGGCTCTGCCCCGACCCTGCATTTTTTAACGTTAAATCTGCCAAATTCTCAACCATTCTTCAAGCTTAGCTAGATCCCTCATGTTATCTACACCTTCCTGGGGGTCTACTCTATTGTAGATTTTGATATCATCCACAAAAAGGCAAACCTTTCCTGACAGCCTTTCTGTAATATCACTAACAAAAATGTTAAAAAGAACCAAACCAAGGACAGATCAATGCGGCACACCACTAGTAGCATCCTTCTCATCAGAATGAGCTCCATTTAACTGTACCCTTTGTCACCTCCCATGAAACCAATTTCTAACTCAGTCAATCACTTTAGTGTCCATCCCTAGGGTGCTCAATTTATTTATAAGTCACCTGTGCGGAACGATGTTAAAGGCTTTACTGAAATCTAAGTACACTACATCTAAGGCTTTTCCTCAGTCCAACTCACTGGTCACCCAGTCGAAGAAATCTATCAGATCTGTCTGACAAGACCTGCTTCTAGTAAACCCATGCTGCCTTGTATCTTGCAATCCATTGAACTCCAGAAACCCCACTATCCTCTGTTTTAGCAGAATTTCTATTAATTTATTCACCACAGAGGTCAGATTAACTGGTCTATAGTACTCAACCTCATCCTTCTGCTTTTGTGTAAAGGGACCACATGTGCCTTTCTGCAGTCCTCTGGGACTATTCCCGACTCTAAAGAAGCATTGAAATGGTCATACAGTGGATCCGCTAGAACTTCCCAAAGTTCCTTCAATACTCTTGGATGTATCCCATCTGGCCCCATCGCTTTATCTACTCTTAGTTTAGCTAGTTCCTTATAAACACAGTCTTCTGAAAATCATTCAAGATCCCCTTCACTTCTATTCCTATTTCTAGGTGTTTTCTGACATCCTGTTCCTGGCTCTTCATTTGTGAACACAGAACAAAACTATTTTTTAAGCAATTCCGCTTTATTCTTATCAGCTTCTACATATTCCTTCCCTTCACCCTTGAGTCTGATAATAACACTTTTGCATTTCCTCCTCTCACTAACATATCTGAAAAAATGTCTTGTCCCCCATTTTATTGCATTTTATTGTTTTTTTTGTATCTTTGCTTTCCTGACTACTTTCCTAGCTTCTCTAAATTTTTTCAAATTTTGATGCTTGTCTTCCTCTTTCTGTGATCTTTTGTATTTTATGAAGGCCATTCTCTGTTTCTTCACCTTTTAAGCTACTTCTTTTGAGAACCATAATGGCCTCCTTTTCCTTTTCCATTTATTTATCTTTCTAACAAAAAGGTTTGTTGCCTTTATTTATTTATTTATTATTTTATTTTATTTATTAACATTTTTAATATACCGCACTATTCGATATCAGCGCGGTTTACATGGAACAAGAAACTTCAGACAAGTTACATTTATCTGTTCATTACATATAACAGGGAGGTCAACCTGGATAACAGGAGGAACTATATACAGAAACAGCAACAAGAACAACTATATACATAGTGTAGAGTAGTGTAGTGTAGTGTGCAGTTGAGGAAAGATTAGGTGGTCAGAAGGTAATTATTGATATTTGGGTGTAACTGTATTTCTTCGTTCACTGGGAAATATTTGAGAAAAAGGTAGTGTTTCAGGGCCTTCTTGAACTGGCTGAGATCAGAGATGGCCCTAATGTGTGTTGGAAGGATGTTCCAAAGTTTTGGAGCACATAAACTGAAGGCTCGATTTGCTGTTGTCGAGTTGTATCTTGTGATTTCCTTTGGTACAATTAGCATGTTTAGTTCCGCGGTTCTTCTTAGTCTGTTGGGTGCAATTGGATGAATCATCTCCATTAATGAGGTGGGGCGAGACCTTTGTATGCTTTAAATGTCAGGAGCAGAGTTTTAAAAGAGATTCTCGCTTGAATAGGAAGCCAATGTAGTTGTTTTAGAAGGGGTGTTACATGTTCTCTTTTGGGTAGCCCAAAAAGAATCCTTGCTGCACTATTCAAGGCAAGTTGAAGAGGGTTTAAAGTTGATTGAGGAAGCCCTTGTAGTATGGAGTTTGAGAAGTCAAAGTGGGGCATGATTAGAGCTTGGTACACAGTACGGAAATCGGCCGGATCAATCAGTTGACGGAGATGTCTGAGGGAGCGGATTTTGAAATATACTGCTCTTACTGTGTTAGCTATGTGGGTTTTCAAATCTAGATATTGATCAAGAGTCACTCCTAGGTATCGGATATGGGGTTTTACTTGAAGCTTTAAAATATACCAAATATACCTTTAAAATATACCAAGCCTTATAAACAAGATGGAGCATTTTGAAAGTTATTCTAACCACAATTGGAAGCTAGTGCAGGCTAGCAAGAATTAGTGTAATATGATCATACTTTCTTGTACCTACTATCAGCCTTGAGGCTATGTTGTGCATCCGTTATAATCTCTTCAGACAGTTCAAAATAAAGTAATCTGACTGGAAATAGCAGCATGGGCTAATTTAGTTAGATTAACTGAGGAAAGAAATTGCCTTGGTTTCTGAACCATGTGAAGCTAATTAAAAGAAGATCTCACAACACCACTGATTTGACAAAGACATTCAACTGCTTATCAAATTTCACTCCAAGGCACACATCCCATCCGGAAGCCATAGCAGATCACCCTGTAATACAAGGTGACCAGTGAACAGCTTATTCTTTCTAGAAATCCACAGTGCTCCAAAATGACTGAGACAATCCTCAACAATTTTTAAGATATCGTTTAGTCTAAGCATGGCCTCATGTTGATTTTCTTTTATAAATATTACTTGCTGGATATCATATTAGCTAATAGTGTCAAATAAAAATTTAAAGAACAAGAGAAAGGAAAGATCCTTGGAGGACCTCCCCACCCCCCCTTTAAAATCTTAAAGCTGGACAAAAAATGATTCCAATACACACTTATATCCTATGAAATAGATAGGAAAATAACCAATGCAAGGCATGCGAACTCAAACCAATGTCTTGTCAACAGGATAACAACTAATTATACAGTACAGTATCAGAATCAGCAGTTAAATGCAGCTATGCTGAAAGGGCATTGTAGCCTTGAAAACTGAAACTCACTAATAGCTTCAGAACTACTACTACTACTACTACTACTGAGCATTTGTATAGCCCTACAAGACATACACAGCACTGCACAGACATGTAAGACACAGTCCCTGCTTATCAGAGCAGTACTATGGTACAGGCAATAACCCAAATGTGAAAAATTTAATATTGGAGTTTGATCTAAAAGGATGGGTAGCTGTTTAAAATGATGGGTAGCTGTTTCTTTGACTGGGTGATCAGGGAGTTGGACCGAGGGAGAGCTCTAGATGTGGTGTATTTAGATTTCAGTAAAGCCTTTGACACTTTTCCTCACAGGCGACTTATAAACAAACTGAGCACCCTAGGGATGGACCCTAAAGTTACTGCTTGGGTTAGAAATTGGTTGGGTGGGAGGCGACAAAGAGTACAAGTAAATGGAACTCACTCTGAGGAGAAGGATGTTACCAGTGGTGTGCCCCAGGGATCTGGACTTGGTCCGATTCTTTTTAACATCTTCGTTAGTGATATAGCGGAAGGGCTGCATTTTTATCAACCTGTAGCTAGATATCATTCTTCCTTTCCCCTCTCCATACTCAGTCTCCCTCTTTCCATCTTTTATTTACTTATCAGTTTTTACTTCCTACACTTACCTCCCTAAACCTGCCATTTCCATTGGTGGGGGGTAATTACTAATTTGTGCTAATATTAATGCATGTGTAATACGGATTACCTTTTCTGCCCTGCAGTTGCTTAAAACCTGCAGGAGACAAGCCTTAAGACACCTTCAGGAGGCTGGAGATTTTTGGTGCTTAGACATGTGCTCGCCCCTGGAAAATTTACAGGGTTCAAAAGACTTGTATCAGATGTAGTGAGATTGGTTAACTCTAAATGAAATAGTGGGGACTGAACCTTGTGATATAATGTACCTTGTTCAGCATAAAAGCAGACAAACAAATCCTTGAACCAAACCTTTTCTTTTACTCTCATGAACAAGAGACAGCTCACAAAGAAAAATAATACAGATATTTACCAAAGCAAACCAGTGACAGAAACTGAATCATTAAATAATAATATCTTCCAAAATAAATCATCAATTATGGTAAACAGGTAGAATACATAAATTAGAAGTTTGCATTGCTGGCTGACAGCAGAAACCAAGACAGCTTGTTTTTTAACTCAGCTAAAAGTTTGTAACAAGTATCCATGCCGGATTTGTGTCCTTAAGGCAGAAGCTTTTGTGAGGTGAGGTGAGGTGAGGTGAGGGGGGGAGGGGGAGGATAAGTCTTTATCAGTCAGTTTTGAATGTACACAAGGGCCGGAACCTCTGTTTTAGTGAGGCCTTCACACATGATAACATTTGACCTGGGCTAAAATAACCACAGTAACTTATTTATTTAACTGGTTTCTTATACTGCTTTATCATTTCAGTCAAAGCTGTTTACATTGTAACTTAAACTTGCTAATGTACATTAAACAGGAACATTGATAACTTGGATTTTTCTGAGACAATGGAGTGTTAAGTGACTTGCCCAAAGCCACAAGGAGTGTTAGTGGGAATCAAACCCTGGTCTCCTGGTTCCCCAGTGTCTAACCACTAGGCTACTCCTCGTGCCCCCTGTGTCCTTTATTCCTTCCCAGTATCCTATTCACCCACTTTCTAGTCTCCCATTTCCATCTTATATATTCATCACCTCCCCAGCTTCATCTATCTCATCCTCTCACCAATCCCAGCTCTATCCCTGTCACTCCTCCTCTCGATAACTTTAGTCTCCTTTTTATGTTTTACCCCCTTATTTAGACTCCCATTCCCTCTATTACTGCCCCTATTTCCACCATCTCTCACCTTCTTCAAAGATCTGTCACTTTGCTTTGGCGCTCCCCTTTTTCTTGCCCATCTATTTCTTTTTCCCCATTCCCCAGAATCCATTGCCCTGTCTCTCATCCATCCTTACTTATTCCACTGCCTCTTCTCCCTTGCTTCCTTCTCCTCCTCTTCCACAACATCCACCCACTTACCTCCTTCAAGATTCTTTTACCCTCCCTTTCTTCCATCATAGCCCCAGCATCCATCTCTCTGCTCCTCCATCTTCATCTTCCGCTGTATATGCCTTTACTTCTCCTGCACAATATCTATCCTTATCTTTCTTTCCCACCCCAAATCTCTGCATTAACCCCCAGCCCCTCCTCCCACAACCAGTATCATATCCATTTCCAACCCCCAGCACTAGCATTCAATTCCTTCTCCCATCCCCATTCCTTAGCATCTGCCCTTTCTCCTATCCCCAGCACCTAACTCCAAGCTTTCTTTCCCAGCCTCAGTTCTTCCCCTATATCAGTTCCCAGCCTCTTTCTCCTACCTCCATCCCTTAGCATCTGCCCTTTCTCAAAATCACCACTGTGCAGTCTCTTTCATATTTAAAACCTGATTGACTTCTCCTTTATTACATTACTTTCACAATGGGAGCAACATTGAACTATTTCTCTTTATGGTTTAAATGGAGACATTTTACCTGATAATGTGAAAAATAGTCTACAATTGCAGGAGGCAATGCAAAGTTTCCTCAAATGTTGGCCATATGTGGAGAGTCAAGGGAAACTCTACAAGAGCTTCTTGAATAGGTACTATTGTAATTCCAAGATTTTGCCTCATAAACCCCAAGCTATCTGGAACAAGTGAACTTAGGGTTAGAATGAAGGCATTTTGCAAGAGGAGCAAATTTACTTCCAAACTTGACTGAGGACCCCGAGAACTTGGTGAACCTGGCGGTCCCCTCAGAGAGGAGTCAACAGAGCTACACCTCAACTGGCTGAACCTTGAGAGAGACCACTGGAACTCATTAAAAGGGATGACTCTCCCATTGGAGCCATGGTGAAGATTTGCACATGCTGAAAGCTCTAAAAGGACTTCTCCTTCCAAAACTGAGACCCCAGGACCATCAGGTCCATCTGGACTCTAAGGGGGTCATTTTAAAAGTCTTAGTTATAGAAACATAGAGACGTCCTCTAAAGTATGCATATTGAGATCTTTAAGTCTGTCCCCATATGGTTTATAATGAAGACCACTGACCATTTTGGTAGCCCCCTCTGCACTGACTCCATCCTGTTTATATCCTTTTGAAGATGTGGTCTCCAAAACTGCATACGATACTCCAAATGAGGTCTTAACAAAGACTTATACAGAGGCACTATCACCTCCTTTTTTCTGCTGGCCATTCCTCTCAAGCATCTTTCTGGCTTTTGCCATCACCTTTTCTATCTGTTTAGTCACTTTAAGATAATCAGAAACAATCATACCCAGGTCCCGCTCCTCTTTCTTTTGTGGACAGAAGTACTTCACCCCCTATGCTGTACCACTCCCTTGGAGGTTTGCAGCCAAAATGAATGACCCTGCATTTTTTAGCATTAAATCTCAGATGCCAAATTCTCAACCATTCTTCAAGCTTAGCGAGATCCATCCTCATGTCATCTACTCCTTACTGGGTATCTACTCTAGTGCAGATTTTGGTATCATCACAAAGAGACAAAACTTTCCTGACAGACTTTCTGTAATATCACTAACAAAAATGTTAAAAAGAATTGGACCAAGGACAGATCCCTATGGTACACCACTGGTAACATCCTTCTCACCAGAGTGAGCTTCATTTACCTGTACCCTTTCTCACCTCCTACTCAACCAATTTCTAACCCAGTCAGTCACTTTAGGGTCCATCCTTAAGAGGCTTTATTTATTTATAAGTCACCTGTGCGGAATGGTGTCAAAGGTTTTACTGAAATCTAAGTACACCACATCTAGGGCTCTTCCTCAGTGCAATTCTCTGGTCACCCAGTCAAAGAAATCAATCAGATCTGTCTGACAAGACCTGCCTCTAGGAAACCCATGCTGCCTTGGATCCTGCAATCCATTGAACTCCTGAAATCTTATTATCCTCGTTTTTAGCAGTGTTTCCATTAAGTTATTCACAACAGAAGTCAGAATAACTAGCCTGTAGTACTCAACCTCATCCTTACTTCCGCTTTTGTGTAAAGGGACCAAATGCACCTTTCTCTAGTCCTCTGGGGACCACCCCTGAATCTAAAAAAGCATTGAAAAGGTCAGACAGTGGAGCTGCTAGAAATTCCCCAAGTTCCTTCAATACTCTCAGATATATTCGATCCAGACACATCGCTTTGTCTACTTTTAGTTTAACTAGTTTCTCACGAACACAATTTTCTGAAAATCGTTCAAGATTCCTTTCACTCATGTTCCTATTTGTGGGTATTTTCTGAGGTCCCGCTTCTGGCACCTTGTCCTTTAAAGGATGTTTTTAATAGATCCTTGGAGATGGGAGAGGTTCCACAGGACTGGAGAAGGACTTATGTGGTATCTCTTCACAAAAGTGGTAATAAGGAAGAGGTGACAAACTATAGACCATTAAGCTTTACCTCAGTGGCAAGAAAAGTAATGGAAGCACTCCTGAAAGAGAGAATTGTGGACTTTCTAGAAACCAACAGGTTGCATGATTTGAGGCAACATGGTTTTATCAAAGGATGATCATGCCAAACAAATTTGATTGAGTTTTTTGAATGGGTGACCAGAGAACTAGATCAAGGACATATGATGGATGTGATATACCTAGATTTCAGCAAAGCCTTTGATACTGTTCCTAATAGGAGGCTTATCAATAAACTGAGCAGCCTAGGGATGGCTCCCAAGGTGGTAAACTGTATCAGAAATTAATTGACTGACAGACGACAGAAGGTGGTGTTAAATGGAATACACTTGGAAGAAAGGAAGATGAGTAGTGGTATGCTCCAGGGATCAGTCCTGGGACCAGTACTGTTCAATGTATTTCTGAGTGTTATTGCTGAAGGATTGAAGGGAAAAGTTTGCCTTTTTTGCAGATGATAACATGGACAACATGAGGAAAGATGTACAAAAGCTGGAAGAATGGACTAATGCTTGGCAGTTAAGATTTAAAGTGTAGAAGTGCAGACATGCTTTTGGGATGCAGAAATCCATGGTAATTGTATGCAATAGGGGGAAAGAGGTTGGTGTGCATGGACCAGGAGAAGTACCTTGGAGTGATTGTTTCTGAGGATCTCAGGGTGTTGAAACAATGTGACAAGGTGGTGGCAAAAGCCAGAAGGATGCTGGGTTGCATACAGAGAGAAATAACCAGCAGAAAGGAGGAGGAATTAATGCCCCTGTACAAGTCATTGGTGAAGCCTTACTTGTGTTCAATTTCGGAGACCATATCTCACAAAGGTTATAAAAAGACTTGAAATGGTTCAGAGGAAGACGACCATAAAGATTTCAAGCCTGCACCAGAAGATGTATGAGAAGAGACTTGAAGACCTAAATGTGTATACCCTAGAGGACAGGAGGGATAGGGGAGATATGATACAGACATTTAAATACTTAAAGGTATTAATGAACAAACAAACCTTTTTCAAAAACGGGGAAGCTGTAAAACTAGAAGGCATAAAATGAAGCTGCAAGGAGGTAAACTTAAAAGTAACGTCAGGAAATACTTTTTCATTGAAAGGGTGGTGGTTGCTTGAAATGCCTTAACCAAAGGCATAGAGGGGGGTGAACTGCATGAAGCTGGGGGGGGGGGGGTATACCTACTCTAACCACCTTACTGGGGAGATTAATTGCACTGTATTGGTCTTTATTTGCCATCATATACTATGGGCAGAATATCTTTAAGGCGCAGAAGGCTACGTGGGTAGCATCAAAAATCGCTGCTACCCATGTAGCCCCTTCCTCTTCCCCTACTCTGCCCCAGAACGCCCCAACACACCCCAATGCTATGAGGATAGCATCAGGGTGCATTAGGGATTTAGCTGGGATTTTCGAAGGGCACTACCCGGGTAGATACCCTTAGAACATAAGAACATAAGATATGCCATACTGGGTCAGACCAAGGTCCATCAAGCCTAGTATTCTGTTTCCAACAGTGGCCAATCTAGGTCATATGTACCTAGCAGTTTCCCCAAGGGACACAGGTTCCACAATGCTTGTATTGGTTCAAGCATTGATATCCTGGGTCCCTTCTTAATAATGGTTTCTGGACCTTTCCTCCAGGAACTTGTCCAAACCTTTTTTAAACCCAGCTACATTAACAGCCTTTACTACATCCTCTGGTAACAAATTCCAGAGTTTGATTACACGTTGAGTGAAAAAATATTTTCTTTTATTAGTCTTAAATAGTTTACCCTGTAGCTTCATTGCATGTCCCCTAGTCTTTCTATATTCTGATAAGGTAAACAATCGATCTACGTTTACCCGTTCCACTCCGTTCATTAATTTATAGACTTCTATCATATCTCCCCTCAACCGTCTCTTTTCCAGGTTAAAGAGCCCTAACCTTTTTAGCCTTTCTTCATAGGAGTATCCTTCCATCCCCTTTACCATTTTGGTGGCTCTTCTCTGAACCTTTTCTAAAATCGCTATATCCTTTTAAAGATACGGCGACCAGAATTGCACACAATATTCAAGGTGCGGTCTCACCATGGAACGATATAGAGGCATTATAATATCTTTTGTTTTATTTTCCATTCCTTTCCTTATCATACCTAGCATTCTATTTGCTCTCTTGGCTGCCGCTACACACTGGGCCGAGGGTTTTAACATGGTATCCACAATGACGCCTAAATCTTTTTCCTGGGTGGTGGTTCCTAATGTGGAACCTTGCATCGTGTAACCATAGTTTGGGTTGTTCTTCCCTAGGTGCATAACCTTGCACTTGTCCACATTAAATTTCATCTGCCATTTTGATGCCCAGTCTTCCAATTTATCGAAATCCTCTTGCAATTTTCCACAATCCTCTTGGGTTTTAACAACTTTAAATAGTTTTGTGTCATCTGCAAATTTGATAACCTCACTCGTTATTCCACTTTCCAGGTCATTTATGAATATGTCAAAAAGCAGCGGACCCAGCACAGATCCCTGGGGTACACCACTATTCACCTTTCTCCATTGGGAAAATTGGCCATTTAGCCCTACCCTCTGCTTTCTATCTTTTAACCAGTTCCTGGTCCACAATAGTACACTGCCTCCTATCCCATGACTCTTTAGTTTTGCCAAAAGTCTCTCATGAGGGACCTTGTCAAAGGCTTTCTGAAAGTCCAGATACACAATATCAACCGACTCACCTTTGTCCACCTGATTATTCACTCCTTCAAAAAAACATAACAGATTAGTAAGACAAGATCTTCCTTGTCTAAAGCCATGTTGGCTGTCTCCCATTAGGTTATGACTATCTATATGCTGAGTAATTTTATTCTTTATGATGGTTTCTACCATTTTTCCCGGTACTGATGTCCAAATCTTGGATAAGGCCTTTACATGGGTAACTAAGGAAGTTACCCATGTAAAGGCCTTTGAATACTGGGCCCTATGTTACTACTTTCTATCTGTGAACACAGAACAGAAATAATTGTTAAGCAATTCCATTTTATCCTCATAAGTTTCCTCTTATTCCTCCCCTTCACTCTTGAGTCTGACAATACCACTTTTCTACATCCTCCTCTCGCTAACATATCTGAAAAATTTCTTGCCTCCCCATATTGCATTGGCTATTTCATCTTCTTTTTGTATTTGTTTTCCTCACTACTTTCCTAGTTTCTATTAAGTTTTTCCACATATTGATGTTTGTCCTCCTCTTTCTGTGATCAGCCCTAGTCTTAATACTGAACCACACCATCTGGTTGTCTCCCACTGTACCATCAGACACACTATCCCCATTGGTAAGCGCCATGTCCAGTATGGCACCTTCACTTTTGAATTTTGTTACCAGTTGCTGGAATAGTTCTCTCTGTAGAGAATCTGGGATCGCTTTACTTCTAGTTGACACCACAGCAGGGATGTGCCAATCAACATCCAGCATATTGAAATCACCACCAGTAGCACTTCTCCTTTCATGGCAATACTGCGTATGTCTTCTATTAAATCTCTGTCCACGCCTTCTCCCTGTGTGGGGAGATCTGTAAATCACACCAATTCAAATGGGTTTCCCATTCTCTTTTTCTAGTTTAACCCACAGTGCCTCCTTGCTCCCTTGTAAGCCCTGTAATTCCATAGCTTTAATATTATTTTTTACATGTAATGCCCTTCTTCCTACTCTGTCCTTCCTGAATAAAGTATACCTTGGTATAATTACATCCCAGTCATGGTTGTCCGTGAACCATATCTCCATAACTGCCACTAAATCCAAGTCAGCCTCCTCCATGAAAGCCTCAACATCTGGGATCTTATTTACAATGCTAGAGGCATTTTTACACACCCCTTTCGAGATGTTGCCCCTTCTGCAGAGGTATTTAATATTTTAATTACCTGAGGGCTTTTACTTACCTGGAGGCTTTTGTCACCTATTCCCAATGAATCTAGTTTATTAGCATGTGTTAGCTCTAGAATTATTACAGTTATCCAAATAATGGATGAAGCGATCAAACGAAGCATAATTGATTTAATGATTCATTTGCAGTCTCACTGTACTGGCTATGCATGCTTACACATGCATGGCTTAATATCTGAGACAAGCATATGCTACTGGCAGCATCAACCAGGTAGCCGTGCCAAACAAGATGCTGCTGCCGCTGCCGGGTCATGGAAGGTGGAGGCGCAGCAGCAGCAGCGTGGAGCCTGCCCTGTGCCCCTCAGCTACTACTACTATTACTTAACATTTATATAGCACTACAATGCATATGCAGTGCTGTACAGTCACATGCTCATCAGATACATGCTCATCAGAGCTTAAGACCTAGTCAAGACAGACAGCACAACAGATGAGGTCAAGGACACATCTAGGGGAGTGGAAATTACTACAGTTATCCAAGTAATGGATAGAGTGATCAAAGGAACCATAACTGACTTAATGAGCCAGTAGCTGTGAGGTACAGACCTCGGCAGAGCAGGAAAGAAAAAGGCAGGTGCCCATGGGTAAAGGAGAATTCTCTAAGCCCGAGGAACATGCACACCTTAGTGGGGATTAGATCCTCTCCCGGGCAAGAATAGAGATGCACCCATTTGAACATGGGTGGCTGGGAGAGCTTACAGACACTCTGAAGTCGCCTCGATGAGCCTTCATGAAGAGGATCCAAAAAGGTAGGGAGGAACCACATTGTCTGAACACCACACATGCCAGACCGCAAGGGAATTCCCTCTAGTCATGATTTGGATGTCCAAAGATGTGCACATGGACATTGAAATCACAGAGCCGTCTCCAAAGCTATTTCACAAATGATGTTTACAGATGTCTCTGATGCAGGGATGTCCAAATAGGCAAGGGGAATGGTAGAGGTGTTATTTCAGGAATGTTGGGAACCCCTGCAGCCACATCCATGTTTATACCTACTTCAGGCACAAATAGGCATCAGAAAAGCACTTGTTTTGGCCTTAAAGCATCCAGAGAGTATAGAGAAGATGGAGAGTTAAGTGATTAGTCTAAGATCACAAAGACCCACCCTGGCCACCCTGGTTCTAACCCACTACTTTAACCATTATGCTATTAGACATTCATGTTCTGAGATGCTATTCTGAGGATGTCTATGTAGACATCTCTATAGACGTCTATATTGGGCATGTCCATGTTTCTGAAATCATGCTTGAACTTGCATATGTCTACTTTTTTTCAGACATTCTGGCTTTGATGGCCCCGATTGCACTTGAACATCCCATTGTAAAATGTGCCTTCACAGCTCCATGCATGGCACTACAAGAGGTAGTTCTTGCACCTCCAGGCCTATCTCCCAGGTGTCCCTTTGTTCAAGCCACCCCAAGGACTCCACTATTTCACCATGCTCACCCGGAAGAGCAACTGGCCCTTCAAGAGAAGTTGGCTTAGCTGCAGATTGGAGCTGACCAAGCACAGAGCCAGAGATATCAATGGGCAACTACCACCACTGCTATGGACTTGGAAGAGATTCTAATAAAGTCTTAGAGGATTTCAGCCACCTAGGCAGTCCACTGCCAAACTCCTAGCCTCTGAACTGTTCAGCAGTGGCTGAGTCCATCATCAGAGGGCTTGTCTTTAGGCCCACACACAGTGATGACTGAGATCCTAAGGCAATGGCTGCAAAGGCATACTTAACAACGGCCTTGACCATCCTAACTTGAGAATTCTTGAGCACAGCGCCTCCCTCTACAAGGATGGCTGTGCATTTTGCCACAGCAGGGATCAGGGCTCCCCCTCCAGGGAGCCCATAAGGTTGATCCTGCTTGCCCATTGCTCTTTAGTATCTATTTGATGCCTCTTGTGAAAATAAAATGATCAAAGCCTCTGAATTTGCCTGCCACTCTTATGTGGACAACATTCAGCTATGGGTCCCATTTGGGAAGGATCAAAGTTTTGTGGTTTCAGATTTGATGGCATGGCTTCAAGTTCCAGCAGGATGGTTAACCAATGAAGAGCTAAATATGAACACAGATAAAAGTGAGTTTCTCTGGGTCAGCAGGTAGGATATAGAGCTGGATGTATGTTCTAAGATTGTGGTTCACACTCTCCACCTTAAGCAAATGGTCCAGAATCTGAATGTATATTTGGATGTCCAGTTAGTCACAGATAGCAAATCTCACACGCTGTGAGGTCCTCTGCTGCTTTGAGGTTTATTTGCCAAGTGCAGGCTCTATTGGATCAGAAAGATATGTATATATTGATTCAAATATTAGTGACTGGAAAGATTGACTATTGTAATATCCTTTTTCAGGAACAAATGTTGACAGCTATTTCAGAACACAGCAGCCCATCTAGCTGAGTGCAAGAAAAACTGATCAGATCATCTTTGTTCTTTGTAAACTCCATCAGCTGTTGGTGGAACAATGGTCTATTTTTAAAGTTCTGGTGCTTGTTCATAAGTGTCTCTGCCGGTTTGGTTCCATTTCCTTTTTAGCTCTGCTCTTTCTGTACTTGCTGAGCAGAGTATTGAGATTAACACAGCAGATACTCATGGTTCTTCCTACTTTTCCTGAGATACAGCAGATGAGGACAAAAAAGCAGATTTTTCTGCTTTGCCCCAAAGCTATGGCATAACTGCCCTTTGGAGCCTCATTCAGGTTAATCTGCTTATCTTCCATAGTAAGGTGAAGGCATGGTTAGGTATTCAAGATTTTGAGGATTAATAGAATTATAAAAGGACTTGAGGAGGGGTGGTGTAGATGATGATACCATAGGATAGATATCTATGGTTGGAGGGGGTGGGGAAGGGTTAAGAGTAGTTACTCACCTGTAACAGGTGTTCTCCAGGAGCAGCAGGAATCAGTCCTCACATATGGGTGACGTCGGCGCTGACGGAGCCCTCGCGGAGCAATTTCCCCAGCTTTCAAAGAAAGCCTTTGGGAATTGCAGCACGCATGCGCGGTCCCCTTCCCGCCCAAGGGTGCCATCTTGCTCAGTCTGATGACATAGCTAAAAGACAGCAAAAAAATTAGCAAAAACGAAATGATAGGACTGCAACTCCAAGGGGAGGAAGGAGGGTTGTGAGGACTGATTCCTGCTGCTCCTGGAGAACACCTGTTACAGGTGAGTAACTACTCTTTCTCCAGGACCAAGCAGGACGTCAGTCCTCACATATGGGACTCCCTAGCTTAAGGCTACCGGAGACCTCAAGCAGAAAAATGAGCTCCTTCAAGCTCAGTAGCACAGAAGGAAGGAATCTTCTCTGAAAACGCCCCCGACCGGTAGCCCAACACCAGGGCCGGAGGGTAGGAGTTGCCTAAACCTCAAAGAGATTATGCAGGACTGCCTGACCGAAAGCACTGTCCCTGCGGGACTCCCTCTCCAGGCAGTAATGGGCCGCAAAAGTCTGGCTTGAAGACCAAGTAGCGGCCCGGCAGATGTCTGCCAATGGAACAGAGCGGAGATGAGCCACTGACGCAGCCTTCGCCCTAACACGATGAGCCGTGACTCGACCCTCCAACGAGAGGCCGGCTGCCCCATAAGCCCAAGCGATACAGTCAGCAACCCATATGGACAAAGTACGCTTGGAGACAGGTAGCCCCAACTTATTGGGGTCAAAGGAAACGAAGAGCTGAACAGCCCTCCTATGCTCTCGCGTACGGTCAAGGTAGAAGGACAAGGCCCTCCTACAGTCCAGGGTATGCAGGACCATCTCAGCCCGGCTGGAGTGCGGCCTGGGAAAGAAGGTTGGAAGAACCACCTCCTGGTTGAGATGAAAAGGGGAAACCACTTTAGGAAGAAACTTAGGGTGAGTCCTTAAGACTACCCTATTCCTGTAGAACCTAGTGTAAGGAGGATCAGACACTAGGGCCTGCAGTTCACTAACGCGCCTAGCAGAGGTAAGGGCTACCAAAAACAAGGTTTTCCAGGAAAGAAAACGAAGAGGGCAGGTAGCCATAGGTTCAAAGGGTGGACAGGTAATCCGATGTAAGACCACATTCAGATCCCAATCAGGGGCTGGTGGGCGCAAAGGTGGCTTAAGGAGAAGGAGGCCTCGGAGAAAACGAGCCACCAAAGGGTGGTTGGAAAGAGGCCTGCCATCCACCGGTTCGTGATGTGCAGAGAGAGCACTGAGGTGGACTCTGACAGAGTTGGACTTAAGGCCCAGATTGGAGAGGTAAAGCAAATATTGCAAGACCACTGCCACCAAGCAGGAGAAGGGATTCTCAGACTGCTGAGCACACCACACGGAGAACCTACGCCACTTAAGAGCGTAGGACTTCCGGGTGGAGGGTAGCCTGAAGGCCAAGATGACCTCTTCCACCTCATGAGGCAGCAGGAGGGGAGCAAGGACTACCCTTTCAGCAGCCAGGCCATCAGATGAAGGGACCAGAGGTTGGGGTGTAGGAGAGTCCCCTGATCCTGTGACAGGAGATCGGGTTGAAACCCCAGAGGAAGAGGAGTGTCCACCGCCAGCTGCATCAGAAGTGGGAACCAGGGTTGTCTCGGCCATCGGGGAGCAACTAGGATCATTGAGGCTCTGTCTCTGAGAACTTTGAAGAGCGTCCGAGACACCAGTGGCATGGGAGGAAAGGCATACAAGAGGCCTGTGGACCATGGAATCAGGAAAGCATCTGCCGCCACTCTGAGGGGATACGGTTGTCGAGAGCAGAATTTGGGAAGCTGCCGGTTCAGGGGACTGGCAAATAGATCCATGGTGGGGAGGCCCCACTTGAGAAAGATCTGCTGAACCACCAACGGATCCAACCTCCACTCGTGAGGTTGGAGGATCCTGCTTAGCCTGTCTGCCAGGTAATTTTCTTGACCTGGGAGATAGACAGCTTTGATCAGGATGCCGTGAAGGACGGCCCAAGAGCACAGTCTCCGTGCCTCCTGACAGAGAAGGAAGGAGCCTGTACCTCCTTGTTTGTTCACGTAGAACATTGCAACTTGATTGTCCGTTTGGACCAGCACAGACTGGTGAGAGGTGAGGTGGGAGAAGGCTTTCAGAGCTAGGCTCTGAGCTCCAGGAAGTTTATCTGCTGAGCAGACTCCCAAGGAGTCCAGAGGCCTTGAGTACATGTCCCTTGGCAATGTGCTCCCCAACCTAGGAGAGAAGCATCGGTTGTCAGCACCTGAGAAGGCGGAGGAGATTGAAAATCCACTCCCAGCACCAGGTTTGGTAGATGAAGCCACAACTTCAGAGAAGAGACCAGTAGGTTGGATACCTGTACTGAGTCCGCCAGGCTCCCCGTGGCCTGATGCCATTGAGTGCGAAGGCACCATTGAGCAGGTCGCATGTTCAGGCGGGCATTGGGGGTTACATGGACCGTGGAAGCCATATGGCTGAGCAGTCTTAGAAATTGCCTGGCAGAGACCAGGGAATTGCTGCGAAAGAGGCTGGCTAGATCCATGAGTCTGTGTGCCCTGTCTAGAGGCAGGAAGGCTCGCGCCTGAAGTGTGTTCAACCTTGCCCCGATGAATTCTAGATTTTGAGAGGGGAGCAAAGTCGACTTTGCAAAGTTTATGACAAATCCCAAGTGCTGGAGCAGAGTCACAGTGCGATGAGTGGCCTCCTGGGAAGACTGGGCCCTGATGTGCCAGTCGTCCAGGTATGGAAATACAAAGAGGCCTTGAAGTCTTAGATAGGCCGCCACCACTGCTAGGCATTTGGTGAATACCCTGGGGGTGGAGGATAGGCCAAAGGGCAGGACTCTGTACTGGTAATGATTTCCTCCCACAACAAACCTGAGATATTGTCTGTGGTCTGGATGAATAAGGATGTGAGTATAGGCATCCTTTAGATCTAAGGAGCATAGCCAGTCTCCCTGCTGGAGGTAGGGCAGCAGGATTCCAAGGGTAAGCATCTTGAACTTTTCCCTGGCCAGGAACTTGTTGTGGTTCCGCAAGTCCAGGATGGGTCTGAGGCCTCCTGTTCGTTTTGGTATCAGAAAGTACCTGGAATAAAAGCCTTGACCTCTCAGGTGGTGGGGCACCGGTTCCACAGCCTGTTCCTGAAGAAGACTTGCCAACTCCTGAAGGAGTAAGTCCCTGTGCAGAGGGAGTCGTAGAGGCTCCCCTGGAAAGTAGGAGGGAGGTACCTGGTGAAAGTGAAGAAGATAGCCTTTTTGAACTATATGAAGCACCCAGGTATCTGATGTGATTCCTGACCACCTGTGGGCAAAGTGGACCAGCCGTCCTCCTGTGCTGAGAGAAACCAGCGGAGGGGAAGAGGCTATGCTGATGGAGTCAAAAAACCCCACCCTGCTGAGCAGGGGCCGGTGTTGAGGGCTTGGGGGCTTGCTGCCTACGGGACCCATTACCCCGTCCCTTGGCCTGCTGACCCTGTTGGGGCCTGATAATGAGGGTATTGTTTATAGGCAGCTGCCTTCCTCGGGTAAAAGGGCTTTTTCCCAGAGCCCTTCTTCTTATGAGAAGGGGCAGAGGTTTTCCTGGACAGCCGAGTCCTGGTCAGAGTCTCGGTCTCGATCTGTGCAGCCTTTTCAGCCATGGGCTTGCCAAAGAGGTTTTCACCTCTGCAGGGGACATCGGACAACTTGTCCTGTACCCATGGCTCGAGGTCGGATGACTGAAGCCAAGCCTGTCGGCGGGCACCGATGCCGGCCCCGGCTACTCGAGCCGATGCTTCGAAGCCATCGTAGGCTGCTCGAGAGATAAACTTCGAGCACTCCCGAATACCAGTGGACAAGGCTTGGAACCTCTGCAAAGGTTCCTCGGAGAGACCAGCAGAGAACCCAGCAATTTCTTTTGCCAGGTCCCGGAGATACATGCCCATATAGAGCTGGTAGGTCTGGACTCGACAAGCAAGCATAGAGCCCTGGAAGCACTTCCTACCGAGGGCATTCAGGTTCCGGGCCTCCCGCCCGGGAGGCACCGAGGAGTGCATCTTCTGACTCTTGAGTCGATGCATGGCCGATTCCACCACCATGGAATGGTGCGGTAGTTGTGCCTTTTGGAACCCAGGGCTCTTGCGGACTCAATAAATGGAATCGACCCGCTTGCTTAACACCGGCGCCGACGCCGGGCTCTCCCACATGCGGAAGAGAAGTCGCTCAAGCATTGGAGGAACCGGTACAGTAAAGGCCTCCTTCGGGGGAGAGTCATACTGGAGGGCATCGAGCTCTTCGGCTCGAGGCTCCTCCTTGGGATCCACGGGGAATGCCAAGGCCTTGGCCATATCCCGCACGAAGTCCGAGAACCAGGTATCCTCCGGGGGGGGACCGTCTCCGAGGCTCGGACTCGGGCGAATCCGATGGGACGCACCGAGTCCAAAAAGTACCAGGGGACTCTTCGTCCTCCGTCTCCCAGGCCGACCCCTCGGAGGAAGAATCGAGTGGCTCTGACTGGGCGGGCACCGATGCCTTCCGCCCCGACGCCGAGGGAGTCGGCGTCGACGACCTCGGTCCCGAAAGGGAGGCCGAGGGAGACCGCGACCGAGGATCGACTCGAGTTCGCATGGACTCGAGGATCGGCTCGGTCTCCAGGGTCGACTTGGACGTCGACGTCCCGGTGGTCGGGGCAGAAGCACCGGCAAGGCCAGCGATCAATGCCCGCTTCTGGTCCATGAAGGCAGCAAAACTGCTCTCCAAGGCCGTCAACCTGAGTCCGAGCTCAGGAGACCCAGCAGCCCCCGACTTGGGCCCCGACGGTGTCGGGCCCGACGTCGGCTCCTTCGGAGGTGAGTCCACGAGGACTACAGTACTCACGTGTCCAGGAGACTCCAACTCGAGACGAGGATGTTTCGAAGGCCTCTTCGACTCCGAGGACCCGGGACGGCTATCGGGGCTATGCGACCTGGCCCTTGAGGAACCAGGAGCGTCCACCGCCGCCGCCCTCGCGGGTTTCTTTTTCCGATGATGTTCCCGGGCAGGAGACCCCTGCTCAGAGGAACTCCGACGATGCTCAGGACCGGAGTCCCGGGATGTCGAAGCCTCTGACGAGGTCCGGGCCCGGCCGGACCCGGAGTCAGAGAAGATTTTTTCTCATTGTTGCTGCCGACTCCTCAACGCTTTAGAGGACATCTTGCTACACGGACCACAGATCATCGGGTCATTTGTGGGTCCGAGGCAGCGGAGGCAGCAGTCGTGTGTGTCGGTAAGAGACATAAGTTTCTTACACCGATCACACTTTTTAAACACGCTGGCAGCCATCGGGGGAAAAAGGACCCCTGCAAGGTCATAAGACAGGGCTGCCAGTGAAAAAAGAAAAATGGCGCGAACGCTAGTCACGAAGGACAAAAACCGAAAAAATTACAAACGGACTCGATACCGGTGTAGCGAGTCCGGGCGGGAAAAGGACCCGGCGTCGAATCGATAAAATAAGAACAATTAAAATCAACTTTTTCAGCTGCGATCACAAACAGCGTCTATAGGGCTCCGCGGAAAAAAGAAGACTGAGCAAGATGGCACCCTTGGGCGGGAAGGGGACCGCGCATGCGCGCTGCAATTCCCAAAGGCTTTCTTTGAAAGCTGGGGAAATTGCTCTGCGAGGGCTCCGTCGGCGCCGACGTCACCCATATGTGAGGACTGACTTCCTGCTTGGTCCTGGAGAATATGCTGTTAGGGTGTTAGAATTCTTATACTGTAGGTTAGGGTGGGTGAGACATGTGGGATAGGTAAGGTTTTTATGAAATTAATACAATCATACAAAGTAGCTCATTAATGTTACATTTTATGAAAGCTGGCGAGCAAAAAATACTTTGCAGGCCTGTTTTTGCAATGAAGATAAGGTCTTTGCCCTTGAAAAGTGTTTTCTGGGAACCAGGAAGCTTTTCCTAGTAATTGAAAGGCTGTCTGGCAATATGCCTAGAGCCCAGATGCTGCTTCTCCATAAAAGTGGCTTAATTTGAAATAAAAGCACTCATTTATATACCTATGTTTCAATCCAAACTGAACCTGTTACTACAAATTTATGCCCTACTCCTTTTCATTGCCAGACCAGTCCTGGGTTTGCTTCGAACTTTGCCTAGAACAATATCTGACCCAATGCTCTGGGAGATGCTTATGACCTGGGAACTGTATGGGATGCACGCAAGTGTTATTTACATTTGTGAACAATTCAGTAATTAGAGAATAATCTATTTTACTACAAGTATGTTGTTGTTGTTGTTAAGTGCTGTTGAGTCGGAGTCGACTCATGGCGACCCTCTGGATAGCTATCCTAAATTGTGTTCGGTCTTGAGTCAGGTGGCTCATTGTTGACAGACTGGTACCCGTAGCTGCTGTTATTGTATCGATCCATCTCATTGCTGGCCTTCCTCTTTTGCGCTGACCTTCTATCTTGCCAAGCATGATGTCTTTCTCTAATGATCTCTCTCTTCGCATGATGTGTCCAAAGTATGAAAGTCGAAGTCTTGTCATCTGAGCTATAGTCAGGGAATAAAGAGAACATAAAGGAGTCGATTCGGAAACCTTGGCCAGCTGGCCAATGGGAGGCTGTCCAAATAAGGTAGCTGCTTGCAATATTTAGTGACATTGTCAGGACAGTGCCCCTGAATATTTCCCCAGACCACCTTGGCACTACGAAGAAAAGCATGGAGAAGGACCACGTATGACTGACAAATATACAAATGGGAATGGAGTAGATACCATACCATTCACAGAAGATGATGGTTTTGAGCATCTTGCAAAACTGAAAGTGGACAAGACCATGGGACTGGATGGAATACATCCCAGGATACTAAAAGAGCTCAGAGAGGTTCTGGCAAGGCCTTTAAAGGATGTTTTTAATAGATCCTTGGAGATGGGAGAGGTTCTGCAGGACTGAAGAAGGGCTGATGTGGTACCTCTTCACAAAAGTAGTAATAAGCAAGATGTGACAAATGATAGACCAGTAAACCTTACCTCAGTGGTGGAAAAATACTGGTGGTACTTCTGAAACAAAGAATAGTGGACTTTCTAGAAACCAATGGGTTGCACAATCTGAGGCAACATGGATTTACCAAAGAATGTTCATGTCAAACAAATTTGATTAAGTTCTTTGACTGGGTGACCAGAGAACTAGATCAAGGTCATGCAATTGATGTGATCTATCTAGATTTCAGCAAAGCCTTTGATACCTTTCCTCATAGGAGGCTTATCAATAAACTGAGTAGCCTGGGGATGGTTCCCAAAGTGGTGAACTGTATAAGCAATTGGTTGACTGACAGACAACAGAAGGTGGTGGTAAATGGAACTCACTCAGACAAAAGGAAGGTAAGTATTGGTATGTCTCAGGGACTGGTCCTGGGACTGGTATTATTCAATATATTTGTGTGTGACATTGCTGAAGGAATGAATGGAAAAGTCTGCCTTTTTGCAGATGACATGAACATTTTCAGCAGTGTGGACTTCTCTGAGGGAGTGGATAATATGGGAAAGATCTACAAAAGCAGAAAGAATGGACTAATGCTTGGCAGTTAAGATGTAATGTGAAGAAGTGCAGAGTCATTCACTTGAGATAGAAAAGTCCAAGAGAATTGTATGCGATCTGGGGCGAGAGGTTGGTGTACATGGACCAGGAGAAGAATCTTGGAGTGATTGTTTCTGAGGATTTCAAGGTGGCAAAACAATGTGACAAGGAAGTGGCCAAAACCAGAAGGATGCTGGGTTGCATACAGAGAGGAATAATCAACGGACAGGAGAAGGTATTAATGCCCCTGTACAAGTCATTGGTGAAGCCTCCCTTGGAATATTGTGTTTAGTTATGGAGACCATATCTGATCAGTTTAGTAGAAATGGACAATTTGCCTTCTACTAGGAAGCACATATTTCTTGGTTATTAAGAAGGATTATATTAAACTTTGAAGGGTAAGGCATATGCATTCTCTGCTTAGTCCACAGGATCAAAGATCAGTTATGAAGACTACAGTTCTATGTTAATTAGATTATTGTAATTCAGTCTTTCTGATTCTCCCTTCTTAGGCTGCAAATAGACCAGAACTTGGCTGCTAGGTGGTAAGCTGTTGTCTTTAGCTTATTGGATCTATCATAAGTCATAACATATCATCTATCATATATCATATATCATAAGTCATAACATATCATCTATCATAACCCTGCATTGTATTTAGTTTCCCCTATTTTGCCAAGTTATACTTCCTGTTAAATGTAACGACCAGACACGTGTAAACTGTCGGATGTTTTCTGTTCAATGTAAACCGCGCTGATGTCTAATAGTGCGGTATATAAGAATTGTTAATAAATAATAATAAATAAATAAGTCAGCTCCCCAATACCTCAGAGGTAAGATTCACAGGTATGAACTGGTTCATAACTTGCATTTGAATCAGGCACATAACGTCACTTCATCAGAAACTAAAGCTTCATGTTAATGAAAACATAAAAGCATACATTAGCAGATGTAGTGATCATCTGAAAACCTTTTGGTTTCAGGAATATATGATGGGTTGACATTTGTAATATTAGTTAGCTGAATATTGTTTCGATCAGTTTATAGGAATGCTGAAGTTTAAGGGTTCTTTTTCCTCTGGAGGGTGGGAGATTGTAGGGGGGCAGATATCTGATTGGTTTTAGGAATTTATTGGATTTCTATGGAATTATTCTTATGTTGTGATGTAATCTGCTGAGGGTATTTGTAAGATCAGTGGAATATTAATGTATGTAAATAAATAAATAAAAAATTCGGGAGTAGAGAGGATGTTGTATGCAGGGTTTGAATTATAAGTAGATGTTTTTATGTGGTAGGGATGATGCTAAGGACTGTATGTTTCTCATTGGATGATTGTAATACTAACTTGTTTTGTAATCTGTTTTGAACATTCTATTGAACTATGAAATGAGGAATATAAATTTTTAAAATTTAATGAAAGTAAATTAACATCTGATCAATCATAGACTATTAGGATCTCAAATCAGACCTTACTCCCAACACACAGCTACATTTATATATCATCAGAATGCTAACAAGTCCTAGTATCCTAGGAATAGAGAACATGACATCAGATAAGACAGAATATCATTACTATTTCAGTATGTTGGACAGCACAATGTGTCGCTGTATGTCACATGTGTCCAAGTAAATATCCCCAAAAGTAAACTAAACTTTGACAGGCAGAATTTTAATTCTGTAATTTATAAATAAACAAGATCCTTTAATTATTCCATTCACTGCCAAGGGTTTTACCCCTCTGGGGCCAAGTATTTACAATAGAAAACAAAGCAAAACTTATATCTCCGGGAACAAGCAGGAATGTAGTCTTCACATATGGGTATCATCGGTTCCGACGGAGCCTGTGCGGTAACGCTCCCCAGCATCCAATAGGAACGCTTTTGGGAGCATCCCTCAGCACATGCGCGCTGCCTTCCCACCTTTCCAACTGTCCCTCTTCAGTTCTTCATTTTCTGCGGAGCCGACAGGTCACATACCCTGTCACCGCAGAAAATTTCTTCTTTAAACTTGTTTTTCTTGTGGTCGCGCCTGCCTCCGCCCGACGCCTACCGGTACCGCCGGTTCTCTTTTCTTCTTTAAAAAAACCCAAAAATATATAAATACTTCTGACATGTTTCTCTTCAGAAACTTTTTCTTTTTGGTGCTAGGCGCCATTTTGGACATTAGGCCCCATTTTCCTAAAAAATGGAAAAAACAGCTAGTGGTTTTAAAAAATGTACTAAGTGTGGCGGTACCATTTCCGTCACTGACACCCATGACCATTGTTTAGGCCCTGACCATTCTCAAATGTTTAGGCCCTGACCATTCTCCATCAGAGTCTTCCTCTTGTATGGGGATGACTAAAAGAGGAAGACAGAACCGGGCTGCAAAGCTCGGTATCCTCTTTTCTTCAGATGCGATGTCCATTGCATCAACGTCTTCCAGAGCCTCGTCTTCCTCCCATGGATCTCAGGTAACTAAACATAAGAGCCGGTCCTCAAAGGGTAGATCTTCTTCTAAGCATCGAGAAGCCATTGGCATTGCCCTTGAGGAAACTATACCCCGGCGGGAGGCTTCGGCCTCCAAAGCACTAACAGGGCTCCAGGATGTTCTCGAGGCCTCGACCTCGGCAGAACTACTGGTGCCATTCTAAGGGGTTCCGGCCACTTCTACCAGTACCGACACCCAGGCATCGGAAGCATCAATAGACCAGAGATTCCTCGCTATTGAATGCAGTCTTGCAGCTCTCCTTACAGCTGCGGTACCGTTGACACCGCTACCGACGGATCAACGGGCACTGGTACCGACACCGATACCGATGCCAGTACCAGCACCGGTGGTACCGGCCCCGGTGGGAATTCTGCCCATGCTGACTTTTTCGGGCATCGACAGATCGGTACCGGACTAACTCGGTGCCGACTTCGATCGATACCGATACCGTGCTTTGCATGAACATCGGGATCAGAGATGCTTCGAATCTTCTGATTTCGATGACTCAGATAACTCTATCAGTACCCGAGTACGTCTTCTGGAAGACTCCTTTTCTCCTCAACACAGAATGTCTCCTCCGGAGGACATGTCTTTTCAGGATTTTATTCGTGATGTGGCCCAAGGCCTATCAATCACGATAGCTTCTGAAAAAGAACCTAGAGCAAAGGAATTGGAAATACTCCAATACCCTAAGGCTCCCAAAGAGGCAGCTACCCTGCCCATTCATGAAATTCTTCATGCTTTGATGCTCAGAATGTGGGAAAGGAGACTCGATACCATTTATCGAGTTCCACCATGTCCTGGTTTTCAAAAGACTCAGCTGCCATACCATTCATGGTAGTGGAATCAGCCATGCGTAGGATGAAAAGTGCAAAAAGACATACATCCAATCCTCCAGGTCATGAATGCAGGAATCTTGACACCTTCGGGCGTCGAACATTTCAGGCTTCCATGCTTTCAGCTAGGATCAGCTCATATATTTTATATATGGGAATGTTTCTCAAAGAAGTCACAGGAGACTTGGAACTTATGAGCCCCCTTCTCCCTGATAACAAACGACAAGACTTCCTTACTCTTGTCAAGCATGCTCAAGACGTTTCCAAGTTTGTAAATCGTGCAGCCTTTGACTGTTTTGAATGCATCAGCAGAACTTCTGCTATTGCCATTGGTGCACTTCAGATTGCCTGGCTTCAGGCATCAGACTTGGAGATTTGGGTACAGGACAAATTAGGAAACATCCCTTGCACAGGAGAAAACCTCTTTGGCAAGAATTGGCAGGAAAAGGCTAATGAGACAGATTGTCAAAATCTACAGCCACTCCAGCCAAAAAGAAACCCTATAAAAAACCCTTTTCCGGCAAGTTTTATCCATCCTATACCCAGCAAGGGCAAGCTCAGGGTCAAGCTGCCCAAAAGGGACAACAGCAACAATCCAGACAACAAAAAAAGCCAAAAGGCCCGAGAGCTCAACCAACTCCACAGGCTCAGCCCCCTCAAGGGCTTTGACTCCTTCCTAGAGAGCTTAGCTTTCCTGCCTCTGAAGGGTCCAGAACCCCTAAACATTCCAGGCAGGTTGTGTCATTTTGTCAACAGATGGCACCAAATCACAGCAGAAACGTGGACTCTGTCCATTGTAGGGGAGGGGTACAAGCTTCATTTTCACAGCATGCCTCCTCCTACAATCGTAAGACAGTTCAATTCCCAAACATCTCCAGACAATCTACTGGATCAAGAGGTCTCAACACTCCTTGCTCAAGAAGCAATAGAGGAAGTACCCATTCCCCAACAGGGTACAGGGTTCTACTCCCCCTATTTTCTTATTCCAAAGAAAACAGGAGGATACAGACCCATTCTAGACCTCAGAGAATTGAACAAATATCTGTTCCGAGAAAAGTTCAAAATGATTTCTCAGGGAACTCTTCTGCCATACCTTCAAAGTCAGGATTGGCTTTGCTCTCTAGATCTAAAGGATGCATATACTCATATTCTGATCCATCCAGATCACAGGAAATTCTTACGATTCCTTTTCAAGGGAAAACACCTCCAATACAGGGTTCTTCCTTTTGGTCTGGCTTCGGCACCAAGAGTATTCACAAAATGCATGGCAGTAGTAGCTGCATTCCTGCGAACCCTAGGGATATTCGTCTTCCCTTACTTGGACAACTGGCTCATTCGAGCCCCCACGATTCCAGAAGCTAGCTCTGCACTGTCTCGCACAATGCAAATCCTCCAATACTTGGGACTGGTCATAAACTTCTCAAAATCCCAACTTGTTCCTTCTCAGACCCTGGAGTTCATAGGAGCTTATTTAGATACCAAACAGTCAAGGGCTTTCCTCCAACAGCCCCGCTGTCTTCGCATAGTACAATTAGCTTCTCAAGCAGCGGGAAAGTCCTCCCTAACTGCTCGAGAACTGCTGCAATTACTGGGACATATGGCATCCACAGTTCATGTAGTTCCCTATGCTCGCCTCCACATGCGAGCAGCCCAGTGGACCCTATCCACATAGTGGACACAGGCCACAGGACGTCTGTCAGACAAGATATCAAACTCACAACGACTGATCTTGTCCCTACAATGGTGGTAATCACTGGAGAATCTTTTAGTGGGGTCCCCTTTACAACAACCCCCATTCCAGGCCACCCTAACAACAGATGAATCACAGGTGGGGTGGGGAGCACACCTGCACCATCTCTCCACCCATGGTACCTGGACTCCACAGGAGGCTTGTCTTCACATAAACCTCCTAGAACTCAGAGCAATCAATGGTGTATCCAGGCGGGATGTCCGAAGGCTATACTTATGTTCAGCTAAACGGGTCCACAAAGGTTGAGTCATCTTGCCAACATACAATAAAGGGCAAGGACACCAGAGTCCATACACCACATGAGTAGTAGCACATGTAGTAGAACTTTGCAATCGGCGAACCTTTTGGCGGTATTGCATGCAAACTTCACTCGCTATATTGCCGTGGACGTAATTTGCGAGATTATTTGTGTCCTGCTGTTTCTCAGAAAGAACCTCTACAAGCTTTGCCTTTGGGCCATGTAGCATGTCAGCACTGTTTCTTTTGTGCCATTATGGCGAGTGAAGTTTGTATGCAATACCGCCAAAAGGTTCGCCGATTGCAAAGTTCTACTACATGTGCTACTACTCATGTGGTGTATGGACTCTGGTGTCCTTGCCCTTTATTGTATGTTGGCAAGACGACTCGACCTTTGTGGACCCGTTTAGCTGAACATAAGTATAGCCTTTGGACATCCCGCCTGGATACACCATTGATTCAACATTGTACTGACTTTGATCATAGGTTTGAGGACTTTCGCTGCACAGTACTGGAATACATCCCTCATAACATTCGGCGTGGTGATCGTAACAAATTGTTGTTACAAAAAGAGCAGCGATGGATTTATTTTTTGAATACATTGTCTCCCTATGGCCTTAATGATAAAATTGAGTGGTCTTTATTCTTATAACTTTTAGTTATAATGGGGTTGACTCAGTTTGCTCCTTTTCTGACTAAGGTAACTGTGGAGCTCCTCCTCTGGTGTGTTGAGGTTTGACGTATGTTGTTGTGATTGGCTGTTGGGTTTTATAAAGTGAACGTCAGATGTGGAGGGTCTGCATGGCAGAGAGTCTGTGAGCATTTACATTTGTGAATTATTGTATTATTAATCGGTTCCCCCTGAAGAAGCCTTTATGTGGGTGTAGCCTATTATCGTGTGCAGCTTATAGAAGTATTATACTCTCTGGGTTTTGGCGTTGCAGTTCTCTGGTGAAGCGATTTTACAGCGGTATGGCTGATCATTGACGGAACGGATGTTTTGAAGATTTCTTCGAGATAAGTATTGAATGGCCTCTTCAGTAGAATTTGTGTACATAAGGTCTTAATATATTGTATCTTTCCTTTCTTTAGGAAGTCTTAGTCCGTTCCTATGATACCACTGTTTCAGCATATTGGAATTACGCTTTGAATGCATTTTTGTGTGTCGTGAATGGTGTATGTTTGTTTTTAGCTAGGTTGATGTTTGTGGTTTCCCAGCAGTAATATTGTGGTTTTGGAAATTATTAAAAGTATTATAGAAAGGGATGTATGAGTATGGTGGCTAATTGACCTATGATGTGAGCGTCTGCTATTCCCTATAGTGATTTTTTCACTATATGTAGGGTCTTAGCCATACTGAGGTCATTATTGCCTTGATTGATTTGATATTTCAATTGTTTTAGAAAAGCTTTTTGAATACATTGGTTGAGAGTCTATTCTTATATTTAGAGCTTTTTGTGTGTTGTACCTCCACATTTAGTTGAACCATTTCTAAAATACTACCACAACTGTTCATATGGTGACCTGTATGTCCCAATTCTTTTTCTTTTATAGATCAATGTTTTATTGATTTTATAGGAAAAGCAAGTGACAGTATTAATGTCAAGAGCTGGTACCACCCAGTACATCAACATATAATAAAAAAATACTATCACTAATACATCAAAATGGCTCATACAAACATAAATCACAAAGAGCCCAAGTGGACCAATATAGCATATTAGAATTGAATTTATCCAGAAAGGCCCAAATTCCATTAAAGGTAGCAGTAATCTTC
Organism: Ichthyophis bannanicus; assembly: GCA_033557465.1. Taxonomy (NCBI): domain Eukaryota; kingdom Metazoa; phylum Chordata; class Amphibia; order Gymnophiona; family Ichthyophiidae; genus Ichthyophis; species Ichthyophis bannanicus. Next base: position 310,993,849 of record CM066032.1, on the reverse strand, counting down.
TCATATTGCATATAAAACAAATCAGACTCCACCATGCAAACATATTTAACCTAGAATTATCCTTCCACATGGACAAAACCGGTGGACCACAATAGTTATTAGAAAGTCAAAGAACTTAGCCTGTGGTTTAGAGATATTGGAGACTACAGCTAAAGATTTCCAGACAAGAATTTTATGTGAAGTCTTCCTGAATTGAAAGCACTAAGAAAATCCTCTCCCAAATGAGATACCAGTATTTTAAGTTATTACAAAAAATATGGGAGAGAGCGCCTTCAGAAAGATCACATGACGAGCACTTATTAGAACTTCAAATTTGAAGCCACATATGGAGACTGTAACATCTGAGTAAATCTTTTATTAAGATATACCATGGGCAAAAGAGTTACATCAGCTCCAAATACAATTCTCAATTGCAACCATTGAAAGACATACTATTGCAGTAAAGCACATTGCTGCTACCAAACTGGAAAACTCTTAAACTGCTGCTCATGTACAAGGTGACTATTTATTTATTTATTTATTTTATTTAGACAGTTTTGTATACCGCCTTATCCTTCAATCAAAGCGGTCACAACACAATTGGGGGATACATTTAACACGCAGGGATATGAGACACATACACTAATACTTAGAGGGAACATGGGCAATGGAGGGTTAAGTGGCTTGCCCAAGACCACAAGGAGCATCTGTGGGACTAGAAACCCCAGTCCTTCCGGCCCAAGGTTGCTGTCCTCTAGTGGGATTTGAAACCCCGACCTTCCGGCCTGACTAAGAAGCCAGATACCTCTCCTCTGCCATCCTAGCCAAATAGATCAGACAATTTTGGATTCTAAAGAAAGAGTTGTGCCAGAAAGATACTTCCTAGGTCGTATCAGTCCACTTCAAAAACTGGCCCAAGAGGGGTTACCAGAAAATCCCACTGAGTAGTAAAAAACCTGTTTTTTATTCCAGAACCTTCATGTAGTTTAATATCAAAAGTAACTCCTAGCAGAATGCTCATTCCTTAACATTGCATGTACTTTTTTCATAGAAATATTAGGCAGTGGGTAAGAGACAGTTTAGAAGCGGCCTGTTGTTGATCAGTGACACAATAGGGCTCTTTTACTAAAGTGTGTTACACAGTTAGTGCAGATTTCAGCATTCAGTAACCGCGCGCTATAGCTCATAGTAACCGTTAGTGTGGGGCCATGACAGCATGGGCCAGTTTCCATGCTAAATGCGACTCATGGGGTGGGTTGGGTTGGAAAGTTGTTGTAGTGAGTGCCATGCAGTCAACAAGGGTGTAAACATTGCACTGTAACTATCATGCTTGCAATTATTGTGGGTAGAATTACCGCCATCTCAATAGGTGGAGCTAAGAGCACCTGCAGTAACAGCACCCTGCATTAGGGCACTGTCCCACCAGGGCCGGCCCGTCCATTGAGCAAGAATGTTTTTTGCACAGGGCCCCACGTTTCAGGGGGCCCCGCGCAAAAAACATCTTGCATCCCATTAAAATTTAAAAAAAATCATAAACCGGCTACGGCTGCCGCTGCCGCAGTGGCAGCGGCAGAATGGAGAATCCCGCGGGGCCCATTTACAGTCCTTACCACCCCCCCCCAATCAGCCCAACTAAGTTTAAAAAAAAAACCCCCAGAAACCGGCTGCTGCTGCCGCCGTGGCAGCGGCAGAATGGAGAATCCCGCGGGGCCCCCCTGTCCGGCAGTCTTCTCTGTGGCCTCCGTCGGCTGTCAGAGCTGCGCGAAGAGAGAGAGCTTCTCTTCTCGCAGCTCTGTTAATCACGCCGAGGGGCTGATGGGAAATCCCATCAGCCCCGCGGCGGGATTAACAGAGCCGCGAGAAAGGGAAACTCTCCCTTCGCGCGGCTCTGAAAAGCCCGCGCTGAGGCCGCATCAAAGACTGCCGGACAGGGGGGCCCCGCGGGATTCTCCATTCTGCCGCTGCCACGGCGGCAGCGGCAGCAGCAGCCGGTTTCTGGGTCTTTTTTTTTTTAAACTTAGTTGGGCTGATTGGGGGGGGGGGTGGTAAGGACTGTAAATGGGCTGATGGGGGGGGGAGGGAGGGAGGGAGGGGGTAAGGACTGTAAATGGGCTGATGGGGAGGGAGGGAGGGGGGGTAAGGACTGTAAATGGGCTGATGGGGAAGGGGGGGGGGGTAAGGACTGTAAATGGGCTGATGGGGAGGGAGGGGGGGTAAGGACTGTAAATGTGCTGATGGGGAGGGAGGGAGGGAGGGGGGATAAGGACTGTAAATGGGCTGATGGGGAGGGGGGGGTAAGGACTGTAAATGGGCTGATGGGAGAGGGGGGGTAAGGACTGTAAATGGGCTGATGGGGGGGAGGGAGGGAGGGAGTAAGGACTGTAAATGGGCTGATGGGGAGGGAGGGAGGGGGGTAAGGACTGTAAATGGGCTGATGGGGAAGGGGGGGGGGTAAGGACTGTAAATGGGCTGATGGGGAGGGCGGGAGGGGGGTAAGGACTGTAAATGGGCTGATGGGGAGGGAGGGAGGGGGGATAAGGACTGTAAATGGGCTGATGGCGAGGGGGGGTAAGGACTGTAAATGGGCTGATGGGGAGGGAGGGTGGGGGGTAAGGACTGTAAATGGGCTGATGGGGAGGGTGGAGGGGGGGTAAGGACTGTAAATGGGCTGATGGGGAGGGGGGGTAAGGACTGTAAATGGGCTGATGGGGAGGGAGGGAGGGGGGTAAGGACTGTAAATGGGCTGATGGGGAGGGGGGGAGAACTGTAAATGGGCTGAGGGGGGGAGGACTGTAAATGGGCTGATGGGGAGGGGGTAAGGACTGTAAATAGGGAGGGAGGGAGGGGGGTAAGGACTGTAAATGGGCTGATAGGGGGGGGTTAGGACTGGTAATGGGCTATAGGGGGTTCGGACTGGAAGTGGGCTGATGGGGGGGTTAAGACTGGGAATGGGCTCTGGGGGTTAGGACAGGTAATAGACTATGGAGGGGCTAAGACTGGAAATGGGCTGATGGGGGAAGTTATGACAGGTAATGGGCTATGGGGGGCTACGTCTACAAGTGGGCTGATGGGGGATTAGGACTGGAAATGGGCTATGGGGGGTTAGGACAGGTAATGGGCTGATGGGGGGTTACAACAGGTAATGGGCTATGGGGGTCTAAGACTACAAGTAGGCTGATAGGGGGTTAGGACTGGTAATGGGCGGTGGGGGGCGTTAGGACTGGTAATGGGCTGGGGGGGGGTTAGGACTGGAAATGGGCTATGGGGGGGCTAAGACTATAAGTGGGCTGATGGGTTAGGACGGGTAATGGGTTGATGGGGGGGTAAGACTGAAAATGGGCTGATGGGAGGGTAAGGACTGGAAGTGGGCTGATGGGGGGGTTAGGACTGGTAATGGGCTATAGGGGGTTCGGACTGGAAGTGGGCTGATGGGGGGTTAGGACTGGTAATGGGCTATAGGGGGTTCAGACTGGAAGTGGGCTGATGGGGGAGCTAGGACTGGTAATGGGATGGGGGGTTGCTAGGACTGGAAATGGGCTGAGTGGAAGGGGGGCTTGAACGGCAAATAGCTGATGGGGACAGGGGCTTGGAATGGAAATGGGCTGAGTGGAAAGGGGGCTTGAACTGCAAATAGCTGATGGGGAGGGGGGCTTGGAATGGAAATGGGCTGTGAGGAGAGGGAGCTAGGACTGGAAATGGGCTGAGTGGGGGGGGGGGTAGGACAGGAAATGGGCTGATGGAGGGGCCAAGATAGGACTGGAAATGGGCTGTTGGGGGTGCTAAGGTTGGAAATGGGCTGTGGTGGGGGCTTGAATGGAAATGGACTCATGGAGGGGCTAGAACTGGAAGTAGGCTCATGGGGGGCTTGGATTGGAAATGGGCTGAGTGGAGGGGAGCTAGGATTTGACATGGGCTGATGGTGGGGCTAGGAAAGGAATAGAAATGAGCTGATGGGGGGCTGGGATTGGAAATGAGCTGATGGAGGAACTGATAGGACTGGAAATGGGCTGATGAGGGGCTGGGATTGGAAATGAACTGATGGATGGACTCGGATAGGACTGGAAATGGATGGGGGAGCTAGGACTGGAAATGGGCTGATGGTGGGGCTAGGATAGGATTGGAAATGGGCTGATGGGGGACTAGGACTGGAAATGGGCTGATGCAGGGACAAGAAGGGAGCAGATGCTGGGTGGGGCTGGAACTAGAAAGGAGCTGATGTTGGGGGAGGATTAAAATGGGATGGAGCTGGGAGAGTGAAATGGAGAGGGAAAAATATTTTGCGTGGGAGGGAAGACAAATCTACAATTGGCCGGATATTGGGAGAGTAAGTGGGGATTGAGGATGGAGGGATAAAATTTGAGTGGATGAAAAAGGAATGAGGAAAGAGCAAAAGGAGAAAGATTAGCATGTTAAAGCAGATGTAGAGAGAGAATGGAAAAAAAAAAAACAAGACAGAAGAAAGGACAAATGGACAGCAGATGGAGAGTTAGCAGAAGACACGAAGAAGAACCAGAAGAAAGTGGCTGGAACAATTGCAACTGAAAAAAAATGCACAAAAGGTAGAAAAATATCTCTTTATTTTGAATTTATTAACTGGAATATGTCAGCTCTGGGAAATGTGCATCATTAATTTTTGCGCTTTGTTTAGTACAAGAGGAAATTAATTTATAGTTTTATTTCTACAGTGTTGTTGTATATTCCAAGTTTGGCTTTTGGGGTTCCCAGTTTAATTATGGTCTTCCTGTTCCTAAATTGTGATTCCTTGTTTGGTGATGGTCTATGTTCTGCATGTGTAACTGAGCTGAGGTATACTGTTTATGTAATTCCTATTTGACATTGCCACTTGTTCTTTCCCCAGTAGGTCATGTATTATTGTTCTCTGAAATGTATTGGTTTAATATTTGCAGTGTTGCCTTTTGATAGTTAGGGTATGGTGCTTTGTGAGTCCTGGTAGTGCTGTTAGGATACGGCGGGTTTGCTATGGGTTCTAAATGGGCAGTGTTTGTAGTAGTTCCTAATGTGCCTGGCGGTTGGTACTGGATTATAGTAATGTAGAAACCTTTTAGTCTTTCTTTATCCATATACTCATTAAGAGGCATGTTTACTAAAAGTTAGTGTATGGTAACATTATGCAAATATTTATGCAAATGAGGCACCTTATGCAAATGAGGCCCCGCACCGAGTCTCCGCACATGGCCCCGCACCCCCCTTGGGCCGCCCCTGTGTCCCACACATTAACTGCCAAGAAAATGTTGTCCACGCCCCTGACAGAGTAGTGGCTTAGTACTTAAGGTGCCTGGATTTTGCTGCTGTTGGCACATTAGGTGCACAGTGCAGTTTAGTAAAGGTCCCCAATGACATATCCCAGCACAATGTTCTTAAATAGCATAAAATGGGGATTTCAGAAGTAAGCAAAATATTTTTCCTTGCCAAATATTTCTCAACCAAAATCCCTGTTGAACAAAAGCCAACTGTTGCAATCAACATACTTTGAGTCCTGTTAACTTCCTTTGAAGAGAGAATGTGATTATGTAAGGTTGAAAGAGAAGGAATTACTACCTATTGCTAGAACCTTCGTTTTGTCTACTTTCAAGAAAATTAAATAAATAAATATGTATTTTCTAGAAATATAAATGATTTCCCTGTTTACTTCCATGTTAATTTTCCTGTTACTTGTAATAGGTCTGTTATATCTGACCAATTGTTGTATTGTTTCAATGTAAACCGCACTGATGACAAATAGCGCGGTATATAAGAAAATTAAAATTAAATAAATAAATAGTAAGATACATAATTATGCTGGTACTATTTTTTTCATGAAGAAAGGAAGGGGTTGTGAAGAGCTGACGAGAAAACGTGAGATAACTGGAATCTATGACTTAATAACAAGAAGGAAATTGGGCAGGCTAGATGGACCTTCCATAATCCTCATCAATTACACAGGTACACTAAAAAAAAATGTTTTTAAACTGCCTCTAATGTTTCGATTGATTTTTACGTTTTTTGGTGCGCTGAATCCAAATCTGGTAACCAATTTGCTCCATCACGTACAGATTTTTTGCTACATTGGGTTAGCAGTTTGAGGTGAACGTTTCAGATTGAGTGCGATCGAGATAAAAGTTTCTTGGATGAATTCTTTATACTAATTGTTTAGTAGTTATTCAAATAAGAATAAAGAAAATTGTAACAAGGCAGCACATAAGAATAGAGTAATGTCAACAAAACACACTGTGATGGTAGCAAAATTGTCTGCACTTAAAACAGCCACATACATGTGCACAAACATTGAGCATATAAGAGCGAGGTTAGACACAAAGCAAAGCAAAGAAATGTGCAAAAAATGTTGTACAGGTATGTATGTAAGAATAGAAAACGCAAACCGCACCATTGCAATACATGAAGACAAACACCCGATGGTGTGAAAATAAAATTCTAATAAATGAGATCCGACACTGTGGTAATAACTAGCAAATTTTTATTTCAAAGTTTAGTAAAAACACGATATTTGTCAACACAGTTTAGATTTTAAAGTCATTCTTGGGTCAATCAATCTCCTGGTGGGCCCGTTTCTTCTTCCCCCGAATGCTTCTCTTGGTGCGCTGCTTGGCGTATTTTTCATCTGGGGTTTCCCGCAGCAGCAACCAGCAGAAATCAGCCATCATAGTGGTGTTCCATCTTCCTTGGTTACCTTCTCTCTGCGTCCTTGATGTCCTGGTGAAACCTTTCACCTTGTTCTTCACTGTACGCCCCCAAGTTTTCGGGAAAGTAGTTCACATGGGAGTGCAAGAAATGGACTTTCAGGCTCATGTTACAGCCTTGTTCTTTGAAGGCACTGAGCATCCTGGCAACAATATCCTTATAGTTCTCATCCCGCCTGTTCCCCAAGAATTTGAGAACAACATCCTTGAAGGAATCCCAGGCTTCTTTTTCCTTCTCAGACATCGTTTCAGCGAATGCTCCATCTGAAATGAGTTTCCTTATATCAGGGCCAACAAACACTCCTTCCTTTAGCTTTGCTTCAGAAAGTCGGGGGAACTTTGAGCAAAGGTACCGAAAGCACTCACCATCTTTTGGAAGGGACTTGATGAATTGCTTAATGAGACCCAACTTAATGTGGAGAGGTGGTAATAGAATTTTATCACGAGGTACCAAGCTCTCATGAAGAACATTTTTCTCACCGGGTCTCAAATACTCCCGAATTGGGCAGTCTTTTTTCCCCCAGTGTAGGTCGCGGGCCCGGCTATCCCACAAGCAAAGGAAGCAGGGATATTTGGTGAAACCGGATTGCTGCCCTAATAGCATGGATAGAATTTTAAAGTCTCCACAAATCATCCACTTATGCTCATCATAACGAATCTTCTGAAGAATCAGGGCCAAATTCTCGTATTTTTCTTGGAGAATAACAGAGTGAGCAATAGGAACTGAAGCGAATGTGTTGCCATTATGAAGAAGAACACCTTTTATGCTGTCTTTTGACGAATCAATGAACAGCCGCCATTCAGCAGGATCATACTTGAGTTTAAACTTTTCCATCACTCCGTATATATCGTTGCAAAATACCAAATCTTCCTCTTTGCTGAAATACTTCAAAAATTGTGTCTCGCGGTTGCGGTACCAATAAAAAGTTGTTCCTGGTGACAATAGATTTTTCTGTTTAAGCCGAGAACCTAGCAGTTGGGCAGCATCTTTTGGGAGTCCTAAATCCCGGACTAAATCATTCAATTCAGCTTGAGAGAAAAGTTCAGGTTTCGGATCTGGTTCAGTTTCAAACTCGGAAGTACTGGACTCATCGGGAAAAGCCATCTGATGAGTCTCATCATGATCAGAACCGTCCACACAAATATGATCCAAAGATTTTGGTGGTTCAGGCACAGGTACTTCGTTGCTATGAGGCATAGGCCTAATTGCTGAGGGAAGGTTGGGGTAACTTATTACGTTCTTATTTTTTAAGTTGTATCCCTTCACAATGCAAGAGCAAAAATAGCAGTCACTGCTGTGGTCTCTTTGTTCACGCCACATCATAGGTATTCCGAAACGAAATGCTTGTTTTTTACCTTTCATCCATAAGCGTAGATCTTCCTCACATGTCTTGCACACTTTGTGAGGAGCCCACGGTTTGTCTTCATCGCCTAACTTCAAACCAAAATAGGCGAAATATACTTTTTTAATAAATGCAGAAATGTTCCTCTGCCGCTTTTTCACGGTATATTCCCCACAAATAAAACAAAAACTGTCCGGAGAGTTGACGCAACCTCTGGCTCTGTGAGCCATCACAAATACACAGCACTGCAAACTCCAACTGTAGTGAACCACTTCGGAATAAAGCTGGATTACGACTGAGCAAACAAAAGGTAATAATGAACTTGCAAGAAACTGAAATTTGACAGGAACGTTCATGTCGCAACCACCATGTTTGAGAGCAAGCGAACGAGGCGAGGCGAACAGGAAAGAACATGCGCCAGCGCGAGTACTGGATTTAGCCCCCCGCCTCCCAATTGTCCTGTTAATGTATAAAATGAATACAAAACACTCTAAAATATCATGAGGGAGTGTTTCTAGTTAGTTAACCATTACAACCTCTATTTTGGGCCAAGAAAATAAACTGCAGTCGGCAAAAAAGAAATTATGTGAACATTCCTTATATGGGTAAGAAATCAAATTTTGCAAGAAAACGTGACGTGATGGAACATTTTGGCTATTTTTCCTGGATTCAGCACCCCAAAATCTATAGGAATCAGTTGCAAAACTGGAGGCAGGTTTTTGGTAGTGTACCTGTGTTATCAGTGGCATACATTCCAGTTAAGACTCCCATGGAGGTCCAGTGAATAACTTAATTTAATCTGGTATTTATAGTCTACTTTACCAACTAGTGTTCACGGTGGGTCGCAAAATAAAAAGTGAAGTGCTACACTGTTGACAAAGAAACCAACACTCATCAGTTAAGACACCATCATATTTCTACTTGTAATCATGGCCTCATTAAATTAGAGGCCCCACACTATTCAGTGCTTGTGACTGAAAAAAAATCTGCTGCCACTGCAACTGTTCAGCCAGAGCAGCGGTGAAAAATATGCGTCCAAGAGTCATGAACAGCAGGGCCTTGGAAGAGCATGCATGCATCTCAAGAACCCTGCACTGTGCTAATAGCAGTATCACTGATGCTGCTGTGGCTGAGCAGATGCAGCAATAGCAGGAATTTTTTAGTATGCAGGCACGATGCAGGACCACTAATAGATTGGGTCTATGTGTAGGCAACATGCCCGAATATGTCTATGGCTGGCCCTGCCAAGGAAATGCAACAGCGGTGTTCACCACTGGTTGAGGAGGGGAAATATTGTAAGGAAAGTGTATGAGAGGGAGGTTGGGTTAGAGGGAGCATGGAAGAAGGAAGGGAGTCTTGAAGTACTATCAAAAGGGAATGCTATACCTGGAAAAAGATCTGCACTTATAAATATTTATCTTCTGGGAAATACTCTAAATCTTAGGGAAAAGGGGATTCTTTGGGTTAAAGCTGATAAATCTGTGTATTTTAGAATTCAGCGTTTTTGCTCAGTCAGTCAGTCAGTTTTGCTGAGTCAGTCAGGTCTTAGTACTACCAGATAGCTTTTTATTTAAATCAAATCAGAGTACAGCTTAGCATACAAAGTAAAATAGAGTAAATAGTCTCTGAGTAGAAAGAGATTGGTTTCTAGAGATCTATTTATTTAAATCAGAGTAGAGCATACTATACAAAGTAGAATAGAGTACTCTGAGTAGAAAGAAATATATTTGTTTCTAGAGAGCTTTTAATTTAAATCAACTCAGAATATAGCTCAGCATACAAATTAGAATAAATAGTCTCTGAGTAGAAAGAAATATTTGTTTCTAAAGACCTTTACAAAGAAGCCTTCTAGTTAAAAGGCAAAAAGTTCTGTGAGGCTGTCTTAAATAGCTGTTAAAGTCAAATGACAGAGCAAAGTAATGATTTGTAAGGCTCCCTCTATCACACCAAGGACTGTGCAAATCAACCAGGAAATTGTTAAGAGATTATCTTAGAAGCACAGATCAGGGCACTGTGTAGCAAGCCAGCTTTTATTAAGTCTTCCTTCCCTCCCACTCACCCCAAAGATAATCTTAGCTTTATAGGCTCTTAATTCTATTAAAGGGAAGGGGATGATCAAATTCAATTTCAGGTTCAATTGGCTATCCTTATCAGGAATAGATTAATTAGGGACCCAAAATTGATTAATCTTGAGATGAACAAAGTTCATTAAACATATTCGGGGTCATTCCAAGCTGCTATTTGGCCCCTCTGCCGACTTTGACTAACTTCCCCGTATGTTCTATGGGGAGGTTAGATGGGGCAGGAAAGAGGTATTGCAGGGGCGGAGTTAGGGCAGGCAGTGGGCAGTTGCAGCCCTGGATGTACAGGGCAGATTCCAATGTTGGCCCTGTATGTCCGGGGCTGGCAGACTGAATGGGGATGGCAGGCCCGGGTGGCGGAGGAGGTAGGAGGGGGTGTAGGAGATTCTCTGCAGCCCAACCCTGGCCTTGGGGATCGGGCTGTGGGGAATGACAAATCTGTTTGGCGGCTGGGGATCGTGGCTCCTGAATGGCGCCGCAGTGCCATGGCAACCGAACACCATGGTGCCACAGCTCCATTCAGGAGCCTTGACTAAGTTAGACAGGGCTAGGTCTGTATGTGCAGGCTGACCAGGATCGATGTCCCGGCCTGCACATACAGGCCTGGATGTGATTCTGATCCCGTGGGGCTTGACGTCCCTTGCGGGATCAGAATCCCGTCTAACTGTGTGTCTGGTTCTGACTGGGTGCACAGAAGGCTGGGCGTCCAGGATGGAATTGGGCCCATTAGATATAGTTGAATTAGTACAAGTATCCACAGCAAACTTAAGTAAGTAAACAACTTAAACAGCTAAACCTTAAAACTAAGATGCAGATAGCAGTCCAGCAGTGAGATGGGGGCTATCCAGTCTTTTGCATTGAGTGTCACATGTATGATTTTCTCCCAGGTGGTGAGGGGTCTTATGTTTGCACTAGATGCAAGGAGCTCTTTGCTCTCAGGGAATGAGTCTGATCTCTGGAGGCAAGAGTAGCAGACCTGGAGGACATAAGGAAGAAAGAGAGGTATATAGATGAGATCTACTGGGATATAGTACTGAAATCTCACCTCCATTCTGGTAGCCATCCTGTTGCCATGAAGGAGAGAGGTCACTTGACAGAAGAGCATCACCCTGGTGTGGCAAGAAATGATCCTGTAGCTAGGACCTGTCCTCCAGGTGATGTAAAACCCTCTCACACTGAGGAGGTTTCTCCAGGGTCATGTGCCCATGAGAGAAGGGTTAGGACAGCTGTTATTGTTGATAATTCAATCAATAGGGATGTAGAAAGCTGGGTGGTTGGTGGTCACAAGGATTGCCTGGTAACATGCCTGACTGGTGCAAAGGAAGCGGACCTCATGCGCCACCTAGATAAGGTTTTAGATAGCACTGGGGAGGAATCTGCTGTCTTGGTACATGTTGGTACCATTGACATAGGAAGCTGTGGGAGAGAGTTTCTGGAGGTCAAATTTAGGCTTTTAGTTAGGAAGTTGAAATCCAGAACTTCCAGGGTAGCATTTTCTGAAATGCTTCCAGTTCCAGACGCAGGAACCAAAAGACAGGCAAAGCTCCATAGTCTTAATGCATGGATGAGACAATGGTGCAAGGAAGAGGGTTTTGGATTTGTTCGGAACTGGACAACATTCTGGGGAAAGGAGGGGCTTTTCCGAAGGGATGGGTTCCACCTTAAATAGGATGGTACCAGGCTGCTGGCATTAACCTTTAAAAAGGAGATAGAGCAGATTTTAAACTAGGTAATAGGGAAAGCCGATGGTCGCCCAAGAGCACGTGGTTCAGAAGGATGGATCATTGAAGGATATTAGCAAAAGAGGGCAGTTAGGACATCCCAACAGAGAGATTCCAATAAAGATAAAAGTAATCCAGATGCCCTTAAGTACAGAACAGACAAAGCTGAAAGATTCCAAATTATCCCTCTCTACTGATAAGCAGATTAATATGAATAAAATACAACCTCTAAAAGGCCTTTATGCAAATGCTAGAAATCTAAAAACTAAGATGGGAGAGTTAGAATATATAGCACTAAATGAGAGATTAGATATGATTGGTATCTCAGAGACCTGGTGGAAGGAGAACAACCAGTGGGACATTGTGATACCTGGGCACAAACTATATTGCAATGATATAGCACAGCCTCTCCACCAATTTGATCTACTCTATGTTAGAGGGGGCATTGAGTCACACAGGATTAAAGTTTTGCAGGAAACAAAATATACTATAAAATCTCTGGATAGAAATTCTATGTAAAAAAGGGGAGGTGATGGCAGTGGTTAGAATGAACAAATGGATGATGAAATGCTAAAAGAAATCAGGGAAGCTAACAAAAATTACAACACAGTAATACTAATGGGTGATTTATTTACTCTGGTATCGACTTGGTCAGTGTTACAGCAGGACATGCTAGGGAGATAAAGTTTCTAGATGAAATAAATGACTGCTTCTTGGAGCAGCTAGTATATGAACCGACAAGAGGGGCAGTTATTTTGGACCTAGTCCTTAGTGGAATACAGGACCTGGTGCAAGACATAAGAATGTTGGGACCACTTGGCAATAGTGATCATAGCATAATAGTATTTGATTTAATAGATGGATGAAGGATGGCAAGAAAACATACAGTTTCCACCTTTTAACTTTCAAAAGGGAGACTGATAAAATAAGGAAAATAATTAAGAAACAACTAAAAGGAGCAGCTTCAAAGGTTAAAGATTTACATCAAGCATGGGCATTGTTTAAAAATACTATCATGGAAGCCTAGACCAGATGTATTCCATGCTTTAAGAAAAGTAGAAGGAAGGTAAAAAAAAAACGCCAACATGGTTTAAAGCTAAGGTCAGAGAGATTATTGTAGCCAAAACAGCATCTTTCAGGAAATGGAGAAAGGAGCCAAATGATGAAAATTGGAAACAACATAAGCACTGGCAAGTTAGATGCAAGACATTGATGAGGCAGGCAAAGATAGAATTTGAAAAAAAAGCTTGCCCTGGAAGCAAAATCGCATAGTAAAAACTTTTTCAAGTACATTTGTAGCAAAAAAACTGTGAGTCAGTTGGACCATTAGATGATAGAGGGGTAGAAGGGACACTAAGAGGAGACAAGGACATAGCAGAGAGACTGGATGGATTCTTTGCTTTTGTCTTTACTGAAGAAGATGTAAGAAAGTTACTCATGCCTGAAATGGTATTCAAAGATGATGCATCAGAAGAATTGAAACAAATATTGATAAACCTGGAATATGTATTACAACTATTTGATAAACTATAGAGTAGCAAATCACCTGGACCAGAAGGTATACATCCGAGGGTGTTGAAAGAACTGAAATATGAGATTGTAGACCTACTATTAGTAATCTGTGAACTATCATTAAAATCATCTGTAGTACCTGAAGATTTGCGAATAGCTAATGTAATGCCAATTTTTAAAAGGGTTCCAGGGATGATTCAGGAAGCTATAGTCTGATGAGCCTGATGTCAGTACCAGCCAAAATGGTGGAAACCATTATGAAGAACAAAATTACTGATCAGGTACATAGCCATGTTTTAATGAGAGAAAGTCAATATGGCTTTAGCCAAGAAAGGTCTTGTCTAACCAATCTGGTATATTTCACCTTTGTATACCTGTTTATTGTACCTTCAAAAAAATATAACAGATTGGTTAGACAAGACCTTTCTTGGCAAAAGCCATATTGACTTTGCTGGGTAATGGCTAGATACCTATAGAATATGACAGGCAGTGGCATAAGTACAAATTAAGGATCCTTAAGTAACAATTTCAGTAAAAAGCCCTAGAGCAGGGAGTCCACCAAAAGATTTGGAAGTAGTTGTAGGTGGGCCCCCTTTGAAGTTTAGGAGTAATAAGTGATTCAAGACTGACACTGGAATTCTAAGTTAACTCAGTGGTTAAGAAGATTTGAGATAAACTCAACGTGGTGTGATAAAGTCACTGTTTTATGTAGGAAGCCCATTAAGGTTGGGCTGTGCACAGGGGTGGCCCAAGGGGGGTGCGGGGCCATGTGCGGAGACTCGGTGCGGGGCCTCATTTGCATAAGGGGCCTCATTTGCATAAATATTTGCATAATGTTACCATACACTAACTTTTAGTAAACATGCCTCTTCATGAGTGTATGGATAAAAAAGACAAAGATTTCTACATTACTATAATCCAGTGCCAACCGCCAGGCACATTAGGAACTACTACAAACACTGCCCATTTAGAACCCATAGCAAACCCACCGTATCCCAACAGCACTACCAGGACTCATAAAGCACCATACACTACCTATCAAAAGGCAACACTGCAAATATTAAACCAATACATTTCAGAGAATAACAATACATGACCTACTGGGGAAAGAGAACAAGTGACAATGTCAAATAGGAATTACATAAACAGAATACCTCAGCTCAGTTACACATGCAGAACATAGACTATCACCAAACAAGGAATCACAATTTAAAAACAGGAAGACAATAATTAAACTGGGAACCCTAAAAGCCAAACTTGGAATGTACAACAACAATGTAGAAATAAAACTATAAATTAATTTCCTCTTGTACTAAACAAAGCACAGACATTAATGATGCACATTTCCCAGAGCTGACATATTCCAGTTAATAAATTCAAAATAAAGAGATATCTTTGTACCTTTTGTGCATTTTTTTTTCAGTTGCAATTGTTCCAGCCACTTTCTTCTGGTTTATTTGTGTCTTCTGCTATCTCTCCATCGTCTGCTGTCCATTTGTCCTTTCTTCTCTTCTAGTTTTTTTTTTCCATTCTCTCTCTACATCTGCTTTAACATAATAATCTTTCTCCTTTTGCTCTTTCCTCATTCCTATTTCATCCACTCAAATTTTACCCCTCCATCCTCAATCCCCACTTAGTCTCCCAATACCCGGCCAATTGTACATTTTTCTTCCCTCCCACACAAAATATTTTTCCCCTCTCCATTTCATTCTCCCAGCCCCATCCCCTTCTAATCTCCCCCAACATCAGCTCCCTTTTAGTTCCAGCCCCACCCAGTATCCGCTCCCTTCTAGTCCCCACATCAGCCCATTTCCAGTCCTAGCTCCCCCATCCATTTCCAGTCCTATCCGAGTCCCTTCATCAGCTCATTTCCAATACCAGCCTCCCATCAGCCCATTTCTAGTCCTTTCCTAGCCCCACCATCAGCCCATGTTAAATCCTAGCTCCCCTCCACTCAGCCCATTTCTAAACCAAGCCCCCCATGAGCCTACTTCCAGTTCTAGCCCCTCCATGAATCCATTTCAATCCAAGCCCCCACCAAAGCCCATTTCCAATCTTAGCTCCCCCCAACACCCAATTCTCAGTTCTATCCTAGCCCATCCATCAGCCCAGTTCCTGTCCTAGCTCCCTCCCCTAAGAGCCCATTCCAAGCCCCCCTTCCCATCAGCTATTTGCAGTTCAAGCCCCCTTCCACTCAGCCCATTTCCATTCCAAGTCCCCCTCCCCATCAGCTATTTGCAGTTCAAGCCCCCCACTTCCCCTCAGCCCATTTCCATTCCAAGCCCCGTCCCCATCAGCTATTTGCAGTTCAAGCCCCCCACTTCCCCTCAGCCCATTTCCATTCCAAGCCCCATCCCCAACAGCTATTTGCAGTTCAAGCCCCCTTCCACTCAGCCCATTTCCAGTCCTAGCAACCCCCCCAACCCATTACCAGTCCTAGCCCCCCCCATAGCCCACTCCCAGTCCTAATCCCACCAGCCCATTTCCAGTCCTAATCCCCCATCACTCAATTTTTAGTTTAAGCCCTCCCATAGCCCATTACCAGTCCTAACCCCCCATCAACCCACTTCCAGTCCTAATCCCACCAGCCCATTTCCAGTCCTAATCCCCCATCACCCAATTTTCAGTTTAAGCCCCCCATAGCCCATTACCAGTCCTAACCTCCCCATCAGCCCACTCCCAGTCCTAATCCCACATCACTCAATTTTTAGTTTAAGCCCTCCCATAGCCCATTACCAGTCCTAACCCCCCATCAACCCACTTCCAGTCCTAATCCCACCAGCCCATTTCCAGTCCTAATCCCCCATCACCCAATTTTTAGTTTAAGCCCCCCCAGCGCCCATCACCACTCCTAACCCCTCCCCAGCGCCCATCACAACTCCTACCCCCCCCAGCGCCCATCACCACTCCTAACCCCCCCAGCCCAGCACCCATCACCACTCCTAACCCCCCCAGCCAGCCCCGTGCCCAACACCACTCCCACACCCCAGCCAGCCCAGTTCCCATCACCACTCCTAACCCCCCCCAACCAGCCCAGTGTCCATCACCACTCCTAACCCCCCCCAGCCAGCCCAGCCCATCCCATCACTACTCCTAACACCTCCCCCCCCCAGCCCAGCCCAGCCCAGCCCAGCCCATCACAACTCCTAACCCCCCCAGCCCAGCCCAGCCCATCACTACTCCTAACACCCCCCCCCCGCCCAGCCCAGCCCAGCCCATCACTACTCCTAACACAACCCCCCCCCCAGCCCAGCCCAGCCCAGCCCAGCACCACTTCTAACCCCCAGCCCAGCCCAGCACCACTCCTAACGCCCAGCCCAGCCCAGGGAAATTTTTTAAAAAAAGAAAACCTGTCTCCTGCCGCTGTCGGGGCCGCCGCGGCAGAATCGAGCGTGCCGCGGGGCCCCCCTGTACCCGGCACAGCCTCTCCTCCCTGTAGCAGCTCTCTCGTTGGAGCTGAAGTCAGACGCGCCGGCTTGCAGAGCGCGAGGGAAGAGTTTTTCCCTCGCTGCTCTGTTAAGCCCGCGGGGGCTGATGGGAAGTTCCCATCAGCCCCCGCGGGCCGAAAAGAGTCGCGAAAGGGAAACACATCCCATCGCGCTCTGCAAGCCGGCGCGTCTGACTGCAGCTCAGAAGAGAGAGTTGCTACAGGGAGGAGAGGCTGTGCCGGGTACAGGGGGGCCCCGCGGCACGCTCGATTCTGCCGCGGCGGCCCCGACAGCGGCAGGAGACAGGTTTTCTTTTTTTTTTTTCAATTTTACTTTTACAAAAGAATGTTTTTTGCGCGGGGCCCCCTGAAACGCGGGGCCCTGTGCAAAAAACATTCTCGCTCAATGGACGGGCCGGCCCTGGCTGTGCAGGTGCTAGTTCTCTTGCACTTTAATTATTGCAACTTGGGCCTCACAAAAAGATCCTGGCTTGATTACAACTGTTATACTATACAGTTGTAAAAATGATTTGTAATGGACAAAGCTGGGAGAAAACATCTCTACATCTGATGAAGTTGCATTGGTTAATGGCTGCCTATCTGAACCAGGATCAATTTTGAATTACTTTCTGTCATTTTTAAAATTATTCATGACCTTGTTCCAAGATTTCCATATGGGTTACTAAAAGTTCCTTTTCTGTCTCAGACCTTGTGCTCATAAAAATACTTCAAACCTAGCTTTTGAGGCAGTATTTCTGGGCTTTTCCAGTTCTAGCGCAGTCTAATTTAGCCTGTGCACTATCAAGAGTAGTTTTTCTTGTTTTATATTTTCCCTTTTCCTCATCATCAATAAGCTGGTCATAGCACTGACCAAATAAATCCACTACACAGATATTTATAATTTTTTGTTTTTTTGTGAATGTGTGGAAGTGATTTTAAGTAAATTTTGTTTCATAATTTTTATTATGTTAATTTTATTGTAGCATCTGTTTTAATAAATTGTGTTTTATGTTTGGAAACTACCCAGGATTTTAGATGGGTGGCATATAAATTTTAAATGAAAATTAATTCAATTTAGACAAATGAGGCCCAATGAATATGTAAATATTTATGCAAATGAGGCCCCACAACGAGTTTCCGCACATGGCCCTGCATCACCCTTAGCCGCCGTCCCTGCATGTAATACAATCATGTTCCTCGTGGTCCCATTAAAATTACTCAGATTCTATCTCCTCATATAGTATAATTCTGTTCCTAATTAGCACAATGATTGATAAACAACTATTTGCTCAAATACTGCCTCAAAAGCTAGGTTTGAAGTATTTTTATAGAAGCATAGATATGATTTCCCTAGGCAAATTATTGCAAGCAAATGGGGTCTGGAACTTCACTGTTCTTTCCCTGTAATAGTTAACCTACACTTCCTAGGAGGAGGTATCTGTAATCTACATTCCATCCATGAGCACAAGATCTGAGACAGAAAAGGAACTTTTAGTAAACCATATGGAAATCTTGGAACAAGGCCATGAATAATTTTAAAAATGACAGAAAGTAATTCAAAATTGATCCTGGTTAAGATAGGCAGCCATTAACCAATGCAACTTCATCAGATGTAGAGATGTTTTCTCCCAGCTTTGTCCATTACAAATCATTTTTACAACTGTATAGTATAACAGTTGTAATCAAGCCAGGATCTTTTTGTGAGGCCCAAGTTGCAATAATTAAAGTGCAAGAGAACTAGCACCTGTACAGCCCAACCCTAACGGGCTTCCTACATAAAACAGTGACTTTATCACACCACAGTGAGTTTATCGCAAATCTTCTTAACCACCGAGTTAACTTAGAATTCCAGTGTCAGTCTTGAATCACTTAATACTCCTAAACTTCATAGGGGGCCCACCTAAAGCTACTTCCAAATCTTTTGGTGGACTCCCTGCTCTAGGGCCTTTTACTGAAATTGTTACTTAAGGATCCTTAATTTGTACTTATGCCACTGTCTGTCATATTCTATAGGTATCTAGCCATTAGCCAGCAAGGCCAGTGCAAGGATATGAGACGCTCTAGGCAAACTCTTATTCCTCTCATCCTCCCCTGTCCACGCTAGGCAAACTCTTATTCCTGCCATCCTCCCCTGTCCGCGCTGCCACCCATTTCTAGGACCTGCAATGAAAATAAAATATCACAGCTGCACTTACCAAAGCCGCCAAACTGCTGCATTCTCAAAGGCCAGCCATTCCCGCCCCCTCTGACTCAGACTTCCTGTTTATGTCAGGGTGGAACTGGCTGCTCAGAGTGCAGATGCCCACCCTTCTTTCCCCTGTAAAAAAATATGTGACTGCACATTGCAGCATCCTAGAACAGTGCTTCCCAAACCTGTCCTGGGAACCTTACAGCCAGTCAAGTATTCAGAATATCCTCATTGAATATGCATGAGATAAATCTGCATGCAGCAGAGACCCAAATTTATCTCATGTATATTCATTGCGGACACTCTCGGACCTTGGCTGACTGGCATCCCCAAGACAGGTTTGGGAAGCCCTACCCTAGAACAGGATATATTTTCTAAAGCTGCAAGAAATGAAGAATTTATGCACAAAAAAAGATTTCTTCCTGACAAAACATTTTCTCATCCATTGTTGTCCCTTGAACAGTTTCAAATGTGCAGCCACAGTGCATTTAAGTGATAGTGCTACTGTTTAAGTGAACATTATAGGTACAAAAAAAGAAAATTCTTATTATTTTCCATCTCAGAATAATTCATTTGTTTACTTTGGGAAATATACTAGAAGACTTTGTTATGGCTTAGAGACTGTTTAGATAGGGAAAAGAGGGAATGAGTCTCGAGCTGTATTGTTGTTTCTGATTCACTGCCAGTTTTATGTATGAATATATTGCCCAAACAATAAAAGTCTCAGAAAAAGGTTTCATATGATAAAAGTAAACAAAATGACATTTTCAGGCATGCCTAGCATAGATTTCTTGCATAAAAGGTTTTTCCCTATAATCTGTATTGAATTGGAGTATAGAGCTATCTTAGGGGCATATTTACTAATGTGAGCTAAGTTAGCACACAATTGGACTGTGAATATAGCATAGAGTCCTGTGCTAAGCTCAAGTGGCATGTGTGTCCATCTCCCTGCCATTAACATGTTGCAACTGCATAGTTACAGAGTAACACAGTATATGATGTAAGATAAAGACCAGCATGGTCCATCTAGTCTTCCCAGCAAGGTGGCAAGAGTAGGTGCACCTGCCGCTCTGTGTAGGTCACTCTTCCCCATGTCTTTGTTTAGGGGTCTACCCACTGCTCCATGGAGGTCACCCTTTTTTGTTGAGATGTAAGAGATAGTTAAATTTATTTTGATATTATCCTGTTACTTTAAAGGCATCCACTCTGTCTGTCCCATGCCATTTTGAATTCTGTCATTGTATTTGGCCTCACCACTTCCATCGGGAAGGCATTCCAAGCATCCACCACCTTTTCAGTGAAAACGTATTTCCTGATGTTGCCTTTCAGTTAATCCCTTTGCAGCTTCATGTAATGCCATTTAGTTTCACAGCTTCCCCATCTTTAAAAAATGTTTGTTTGTTCATTAATACCTTTTAAATATTTAAAAGTCTGTATCATATCTCCCCTGTCCCTCCTCTCCTCTAACGTATACATATTTAGGTCTTAAAGTCTCTTCTATACGTCTTCAGGCATAGTCTCCAAACCATTTTGGTCGCCTTCCTCTGAACTGTTTCGAGTCTTTTTATATCCTTTGTGAGATATGGTCTCCAAAACTGAACACAATATTCCAAGTGAGACCTCACCAGTGACTTGTACAGTGGCATTAGTACCTCCTCCTTTCTGCTGGTAATTCCTTTCTGTATGCAACCCAGTATTCTTCTGGCTTTGGCCACCGCCTTGTCAAACTGTTTCACCACCTTGAGATCCTTAGAAACAATCACACCGAGGTCCTTCTCCTTGTCCGTGCACACCAACCTCTCACCCCCCTATTGCATACAAATTCCTTGGATTGCTGCATGCCAAGTGCATGACACCATACTTCTTCACATTAAATCTTAACTGTCAAGCAATAGACCATTTTTCCAGGTTTTGTAGATCTTTCCTCATGTTATCCACTCCTTCAGGGAAGTCCACTCTGTTGCAAATTTTCATGTCATCTACAAAAAGTCAGACTTTTCCATTCAGTCCTTCAGCAATATCACTCACAAATACATTGAACAGTACCCGTCCCAGGATGGATCCCTGGGGCACACCACTTATCACCTTCCTTTCATCTGACTGAGTTCCGTTTACCATCACCTTCTGTCGTCTGTCAGTCAACCAACCAATTTCTTCTTTTTTTTTTTTAAACGTTTATTTAACATTTTGCTTAACCAACACAAAATACATGCAAGTACATTACAAGTTTTCCAACTAAAACAAAAAAACAGGCAACATAAACGTAGTGTATAGCACATTACATCACAGACAAATATATTCTGAATCCCATATGCTAAACCTCTGGCTGTGACTACGAACTCTCCTTCCATCAGCTACTCTTGGAAACCATCTCACCTAATATCCTCCTCCACCGGAACTACCAGTCCGGCAGTCCGCCTGGCAGCAGGCGCCCCTATTCCACAGGCTATTCATATTACTGTTTGACTGTTAACTGTGCATTAAGGGTATCCCATTTCTTAAGAAGATAGCCATAATGAGGATTTTGCTGCACATATGCTCGCTCATACATCCGGTGCATACACACAAGGTTCCACCAAAGCTCTGAGTCTAATTTAGAGAAGTCTTTCCAGTGTCCAAGGATAGCTTTCACTGCGAGGCTGATCATCAGATCAAAAAGCAGGTGGTTCTTTTCCTCGAAACCAGGAATCCCCGCTTTAGATTTGTATATTACTATTCGATACATAAGTGGCGTGTTTAAATTAAACAGTTGGGTAATCCTATACCACACTTGTTGCCAATATGTCTTCAATTTTGGACATTGATATAGCATATGCGATAACGTCCCTATATCTTCCTCACAGGACCAACAAGCATTCCCTGTTTGTGGTTGCCATTTCGCAAGCCGTAAAGGCGTTATGTATGCTCGGTGTGCAAGAAAATATAGCATTTGAGTCAACGATGCTGTCCGAGATATCCATATCTGTGAGCCCCAAAACGTCTCCCATCCTCTTTGGTCCTCCAGCTGTCCTGCATTAGCTTCCCAGGTCACCTGCAGACCTACACATCTCCTCTGTTGAGCTTCCCGTATTACTGCCACGATCCGGGATATCGGCTGCAAAATTTCCCGCAACTCTTGCACCCACCACAGAAGTGGCCATTCCCGCTCCAAAGCCACCGATGTGACGCGAGCTTTCCCCAAACAGCTCCGCAACTGACACCATTGAAACAGAGCTTTATATGGTAATTTATACTCCTGCTGCAGCCTCTGAAAAGATTTGAATTCTTTATTGCAGATCAATTGGCCCAAGCTAAAGATTCCGTGACATATCCACTCCTTCCATACAAAGCTATGCCCGGCAATTTTAAATTTCGGGTTCAACCAAATTGGTGGTTCTGAACCCCCTCTAAATATGGTATCATCTCTAGGAAGGCACACTAAGTGGCTCGCAAGATATCATTACATGATGTCCATCTCTGGGGATCCGCACCAATGCGCCATTTCAGTGGCAGCGGCGTGCTAATAACTCTTTCTATGTGCAGCCACGGCGGGTCCATCTCTACTGCTTCCTCTTCACTCCAAAGAGCGCCTTGCTTCAGCAACGCTACTATGTGGAACCAAAAAAACCCGGAAAGTGCACTCCGCCTCTTCTTTTAGGCAGCTTCAACTTCCAAGTCGCAATTCTGGGCGTCTTATTACGCCATAAAAAGGATATTAACAGCCTTCCCAACTTCTGATAAAAACTTTGAGGAAATATTACCGGAATCATGCTTAGGATGTAGTTAATCTTGGGGACTATAACCATTTTTATCGTTTCTAATCTTCCCCACCACGACAGATTCAGGGGAGACCATTTAGTTGTATATTCCTTCACAATACTCTCACATGTTTCCATATTTTGCGTAATCGTCTCCTGCATGGTTTTCCCATAAAGAACTCCCAAGTATTTAAAATAGGACTGCTCAACCTTGAATGGGTATCTGTCCCATGTTGTCGAGGATGCCGGAGTGTTAAGGGGTATGATAGTAGTTTTCGTTAGATTCACTTTATAGCCCGATAGTTTTGAGTATTCCGTAATCAACATCAACACTGCATCCAGCGATTCAGGTTTAATAAATAAAAGTAAGTCATAGGCAGATAGTTTGCATTGATATCCCTTGATTTCAATTCCTGATATCTCTGCAGATTGTCGAATTTTGAGGGCCAATGGTTCCAGCGCTAAATTAAAAAGAAGCGGTGATAAGGGACATCCTTGTCTTGTCCCTCTAAACAAGGTGAACCCTGCTGATATAGTCGCATTCGCTGCTACTAGCGCAAACGGTTTGGCATATAGCACAGCAATTCATCCCAGGAACTGATCCTTGAGCCCGAACCATCTTAATGTCTGAAATAGAAAGGGCCACTCTAGCCGATCAAAAGCTTTTTCAGCATCCAGTGCTACTCCTACCACTGGTTCAGGTGTTTGTTGTGCCCTCAGCAACACATGTGCTAGTAGCCTCCCATTATCGATTGTTGAGCGACCAGGCATAAAACCACATTGGTCCGGGTGAATTAATACCTCAAGCACTTTATCCAGCCTAGTAGCAAGCACATTAGCATAAATTTTATAATCAGCATTAAGAAGCGATATAGGTCGGTAATTCTCCACTCTCTGAGCATCTCTGCCTGGCTTGGGGTGGATAGTTATTATAGCCTCCACAAATGCACCTACTTCTCCATGCTCCGCACTTAGATGCCTAAAATACAACTGCAGCTCCGGCACTAGTTGTTCTGCAAACACTGCATAGAACTCTTAATGGTAGGCCGTCTGGTCCACTCGCTTTACCTTTCGACAGCTGTCGCACCGCTTGCTGAATCTCCTTGCACGTTATCTCCTTCTCCAACAGTGCGCTTTGTTCCTCTGACAACTTCGGGCCCACTATATTGGAGATGAACTTCCCAAATAGGTTTTCATCCCATTCCACTTCCGACGCATATAGGCTTTCATAAAATTTCCGACATTGCTCAAGTATCTCATCATCTTTAATGACCAGCTGGCCGTTAGGGCTCCGTAGTCCAGCTATCCGAGTTGTCACTTCTTTAGCCTTCAACGATCGAGCAAGTAGTCGGCTCGCACGGTTCCCTTCATGATAATAAGTGCTTTGCTGTGCTTGAATCTGACCTTGCGCTTCTAGGTTCAGTATTGAGTTGTATTGGTATCGCAACTTTTGCAATCTTAAGAGAACCATCGGATCAGCTTGCTTAGCCAAAAGCCTCTCACCTGCTCGTATTTGCAGCTCTAGTTCTTCCATTTCTTTCCTCTGTGCTCGCTTTTTCTGTATGGCATATGATGTTATGGACCCACACACAGTCACTTTGAAAGCCTCCCACCAGGCCCACGTTGATGTATCTTCCACACAGTTATGTTCAAAATAACAGGTAATTTCTTTTTTGATGTGATTAACAAAAGTCTGTTCGGTCAGCCACGCTCTGTCTAGTCTCCACCGTGGCTGGCGAGATCGGCCAGTCTTCATGTCCAACGCAAGCCGTACTGCTGCGTGATCCGAGACTCCTTTCACACAGAACTCTGATGCCACCCACATGGGGACAAGAGTCTTGGAAATTAGAAAGAAATCAATTCTTGTTTGCGTGTTATGTGGGCAAGAGTAATACGAATATTCTCTAGAGCTGGGGTGAAGAAGTCTCCATGGATCCACTAGTCCCAGTGTCTCTATCATTTGCTGTAACGCTCTATTCGCTCTGGGCTGAAGCTGTGGCCTATAGGGGGTTCTATCTATGAGGGGTTCTTGTACCATATTAAAATCTCCTCCAAGTATAATATGCGTAGACGCCACTTCCATCAATTCCTCCAATACTTGTTCAAAAAATTGCGGCTCTTCTAAGTTGGGCGCGTATACTGTCATCAGAGTGTACGAGACATTACCTAGCGTCACAACGGCCTTAGCCCATCTGCCCCCACATCAATTCTGGTTTCTTTAACTGATGGCACCAGTGCCTTCCGCATTAGTATGATCACACCTCCTTTTTTCCGGAATGCAGGGGCTGAAAGCACATTCTGATATATCTTTGAGCTGACTTTGTTAGACTCTGCTAGAGAGAGGTGAGTTTCCTGCAGGTACACGATATCCGCATTCTGCCGTAGACAATATGTTAGAATCTTATTACGCTTTACTGGATTCATGATACCCTGCACATTTAACGTCAAAACAGTAAATGCATTACTAGCCATACCCACCCGGAGGGTACTTCATTAGAGTAGCGTCTGCTGCCAGAATCAGGATTCCGTCTGATACATAGAGTTCCCACCTCCCCCCACACAACAGATCTCTAACATAAACTTAACTATATATCTATACATGGCAAAACCAACCCACGTATTTAACAAGACAGCTCCCGAGACCCCCTCCCTCCTACAATTATACACAGAAAGCCCCTTTCCACCCTTCCTCCCCCAACAGAATATATCAATCTCCCCCCACCGCACAGTTCCTTCCTCCCCCTTAGAACACCGATATATATTGTTTATACATCTACTATTTATTTCCTATTTACCCCACAGAAACATGATTCATTAAAGCACGACTAATTCTTACACCCCCTGTAAAGGCGCCCCCACTGTTACTCTCTTAGGCCGCCAAATATCACATACACCTTCTCTCCGGAGAGTTCACCTCCCAGTGTCCATGTGGGAAAAATCCTGTAAGAAAGTCCGAAGTGCACTTGCAGTTTCAAACGTGCGCATCGTGTTGTCAAGCGTGACTCTCATCTTGGCCGAGTAAAACAAGCCATACCTTGCTTGCAGCTTCTGGAGAGCCGGCCGGCATGCTAACAGCTCCTTTCTGCGATCCACAGTCTTCTTGCAGAGATCCGGATAGAAGGCCACATTATATCCACGAAATTGCAAGGAGCGTTTCTGTTTAGCCATTTGGAGCACCTGCTACACTTGCGGATACCGTAGAACTTTGATTAAGAGGGGCCGCGGGCGCATAGTCGTGCTACTGGGATGTGACGGGACTCGATGCGCCCTTTCTATTTCAAAAGGTTGAAGGAATGTAGCTTGTAATACTTCAGGTATCATCTTTTCTAAAAACGAGATCGGATCCGTTCCTTCCTCTCCTTCCGGCACCCCTGTGATGTGAAGATTGTTTCTTCTAGTCCGGTTGCTTTGGTCTTCCATTTGTACCTCCAGTACACTCACCCGTTTCATAAGTGGGCCTACTTGCACAATCAGATGCTCATGGTTTTGTATCTTTTCTTCCACATTACTCACTTGGCCACTAATGTCCTCCAGTCTTCCTTTCATTTCCTGCAGATCGCCCTGCATTTGAGTTAAAGTAGCGGCATTTGTAGATATCATCTCTTTGACCGTCCGGAGTTCACTTAGAACCTCGCGCAGCCCCTCTCCTATCTCCTTGTCGGCCGCCATCTTGTGCGGGGACATTGCTTCCTGTTTGGCCTGCTTCACAGGTTGCCCCGTCCCTTGCGAAAACTCAAGTTTTGCCGGTTTCAGCGATGCCATCGTGCTCTTGTCAGACAGCTTCAGAGAATCGGTGTATTAATCCAAAAATTCAGGTCTAAACAGTGGGAGAAAAAGTCAGGATTCTAAGCCTGAGGCAGGAGCTTCTCTTTTAGGCAGCCATCTCGCAGCGCGGCTAGCTCCGCCCCCCCCAGGCAGCCATCTCACAGCGCGGCTAGCTCCGCCCCCCAACCAACCAATTTCTGATATAATTCACCACCTTGGGATCCATCCCTAGGCTGTTCACTTTAGTGATAAGCCTCCTATAAGGAACAGTATCAAAGGCTTTGCTGAAGTCTAGGTAGATCACATTCATTGCATGCCCTTGATCTAGTTCTTTGGTCACCCCATCAAAGAACTCAATCAGATTTGTTTGGCATAATTGCCCTTTGGTAAAACCATGTTGCCTCGGATCATGCAACATATTGGTTTTGAGAAAGTTCAATATTCTCTCTTTCAGGAACTCCTCTATTATTTTTCCCCCCACCGAGGTAAGGCTTACTGGCCTGTAGTTTGTCACTTCTTCCCTATTACCACTTTTGTGAAGAGGTACCACATCAGCCCTTCTCCAGTCCTGTGGAACTTCTCCTGTCTCCAAGGATCTATTAAAAACATCCTTTAAAGGCCCTGCAAGAACCTCTTTGAGCTCTTTCAGTATCATTGGATGTATCCTATCCAGCACCATGGTCTTCTCCACTTTCAGTTTTCCAAGCTGTTCAAACATATCATCTTCTGTTAATGGTGCAGTATCTACTCTATTCCCATTTGTATATCTGTCAATCACAGGTGGTCCTTACCCAGGATTTTTTCTAGTAAAAATAAAACATAAATATTTGTATAGCATTTTCGCTTTTTTAGTGTCACTTTCCACGAATCTGTTCTTGGTACTTGAATCTTGCAATTCCACCTCTGATCTTCCTCATCTCCTGAATATACCTGAAAAAGGTTTTGTAACCTGCTTCAGATCTTTAGCCATCTTTCCTTCTGCCTTTGCTTTTGCTATCCTTATTTTTCTTTTTGTCTCTTTTAGCTTTATCCTGTATTCTTTTCTGTGTTCCTCTGCGAACTTCTGAAGTTTGTGAAAGCTGTGGTTTTTGCCTTTATTTGTGCAGTTACTTCTTTGGAGAACCATATAGGTTTCCTTTTCCTCTTGTTTTTATTTACTGTCCTTCCATATGTATCTGATGCCCCTTTTATTGTCTCCTTTATTTTAGCCTACTGCAATTCCACTTCCCTTATCTCTTCTCACCCTGCCAACTCCTCCTTCAGACACTTAGCCATTTTACTGAAGTCAGTGTTTTTGAAGTCTAGGACTTTGAGCTTGCTGTGATTGGACTCTACCTTTGTTTTTATTTCAAAACGCACTGTGTAATGATCACTGCTGCTGATGTGGGCACCCACCCGAACATTCGAAATGCTATCTCTGTTGGTGAGTATTAAATCCAGCATCGAACATTCCCTGGTCAGTTCCATCACCATTTTTCTAAGCAGTGCATCTTGGAAGGCATCCACAATTTTTATACTTTCCAGATTTGCAGAAGGAATACTCAAATCCACATCGGGGTAAAGTCACCCAATATGATCATGTCTCCCATCATGGCTACCTTTGCAATATCAATAATCAAGTCTCTATCCATTTCTTCGTTT
This sequence comes from Ichthyophis bannanicus, assembly GCA_033557465.1. Classification (NCBI taxonomy): domain Eukaryota; kingdom Metazoa; phylum Chordata; class Amphibia; order Gymnophiona; family Ichthyophiidae; genus Ichthyophis; species Ichthyophis bannanicus. The sequence continues at coordinate 310,965,757 of CM066032.1, read as the reverse complement.
TGAGTTTGAGGCCTGTAGACTACACCAGTATGGACGATAATGCCATCTCCTCTTTCCAACATAATACATGACGCTTCTTCTTTTCCCCACATCCTCTGCATTTCAGCAGCTTTAATATTGCTTTTGACATTACTTCTCCTCTTTTTCTGCTTTCTTTCTCTTCTAAATAAATTATAGCCAGCTATGATTATATCCCATTCATGCGGCTCGTTAAATCATGTTTCTGTAACGGCCACAGTTTCCAAGTCCATTTCCACCATTATGGCTTCCAGATCAGGAACTTTGTTGGCGAGGCTTTGAGCATTTTTGCTCATTGCTTTCCAGCATTTGTTGACTGGCTTGCCTGTATTTTGCATGGATTTTCTTCTATGCACCTCTTCCCACTTGGCATTGATGTGTGGGTTAATAGCGTGGCTGTTTCCAATGTTATTATGTTTTTTCTGGGAGTGATGTCCTGGACTTGTTCCTCTCTATCCGTTACCCCCCTTTCTCTAGTTTAAATGCCTGTCCACAAATTGCCTAAGAACATAAGAACATAAGATATGCCATACTGGGTCAGACCAACGTCCATCGAGCCCAGTATCCTGTTTCCAACAGTGGCCAATCTAGGTCATACGTACCTAGCAGTTTCCCCAAAAGACATAGGTTCCACAATACTTGTATTGGGTCAAGCAGTGATATCCTGGGTCCCTTTTTAATAATGGTTTATGGACCTTTCCTCCAGGAACTTGTCCATAAACAAGTTAAACCCAGCTACACTAACAGCTTTTACTACATCCTTCGGTAACAAATTCCAGAGTTTGATTACGTATTGAGTAAAAAAATATTTTCTCTTATTAGTCTTAAATAGTTTACCCTGTAGCTTCATTGCATGTCCCCTAGTCTTCCTATATTCTGATAACATAAACAATCGATCTACGTTTACCCGTTCCACTCCATTCATTAATTTATAGACTTCTATCATATCTCCCCTCAGCCATCTCTTTTCCACTTTATCACTTAGGATTCTTTTTGTTGTTCCATCTATTTCCCCAGTTAGCTATATATTTATTTATTTATTTAAATCCTTCTTGTTTGCACCATGTTTGGAGTCACATATTAAAGTTGATTATAGGTCAACAAATCTTTACAAAAGTCATGTTACTGAAATAAAAATAGTTATTTCTTATCAATTTTTATATGCTGAACACGAATTATGACAGTGAAATTGCAAAGTTGGCTCTAGTTTTTTTGTAATCTACAAGAATTAATGTTTACATCACAAAATGCATGTCAATAGTAAATATAATAGGCCTTCGGTTAATACCTGTAAAAAACCAAGTCATAGACTACTTCTTAGATTTTTTCATCTGTCTCTTGTACAGCTGTTCGGGAGCTTCTCTGGGGAGTGTCCAGCAGTAGTTAGCCATCATTGTAGTGGACCATTTTCCCTGGTATCTTTGCTCCATCATTGCAATATCCTGGTGAAAATGTTCACCCTGTTCATCACTAACCATACCACAGTTGTCAGGAAAGAAATCGAGATGGGAATCAAGGAAATGGATCTTTAGAGACATATTGCAGCCAAGTTTCTGATACTGCATCAGCCTGTCTTCTACTAGTTCCTTGTAGTTTTCTGCCCTAACATTCCCAAGAAAGTTTGTTGACACTAGGCGAAAAGCATTTCATGCTTGTTTTGCATCACCCTGCAGCAAGTTGTTGAACCGGTCATCTTTGAAGAGCTCTCGAATCTGAGGACCTACAAAAACTCCCTCTTTAATCTTTGCTTCGCTGAGTCGAGGGAATTTTTCATGCAGGTATTGGAAAGCTGGCGAAGTGCGGTCCATGGCTTTCACAAAGTTTTTCATCAAACCTAGTTTGATGTGAAGGGGTGGTAGCAGGATTTTGTGAGCCTCAACCAGAGCTGGGTGCTGGATATTCTTTTCTCCAACTGTTACATTTTGTCTGCGATTCCATTCCTTCCACAAGTAGTGCCAATCCCTTGCTCGGCTATCCCACTCACATAAGAAACACATATATTTTATATATCCCTGCTGCAGTCCAATTAAAAGGGCAACTACCTTCAAGTCACCACAGAGGTGCCAGCTGTACTTGTTATAGTTAATGGAAGTCAGTAGATGCTTTAAGTTATCGCATGTCTCTTTCATGTGGACGGCATGCGCTACTGGAATAGATGGAAGACGGTTTCCATTGTTCAAAAGCACAGCCTTCAGATTCAGATTCGAAGAGTCTATAAATAGTCTCCAGTCTTGTGGGGCATGAGTGATTTTTAAGGCATTCATGAGGCTTTCAATATCGGAACAAAATACTGGATTACTTTCCTTTCCGTCTGCGTATAGTACACTGCTGACGTCAGATGGTTTCAGCAGCCATCTGGCAGTAGTATTGCATTGCATCAGAAAATGATGCAATCAACTCTGGATGATGTGTGCATGCTGGTATTATGCAATGTGATGCAATATTACATCATTCAAGGCTTATTTGGGATGTTGTTGTTGTCCTATTGGATAAATTTACACGGTGAAACATCAAAATTGAACTATTTGCAATATCTTCAAAACAAAAGCCAATAAATTTTTTGTAATGTTATATTCATGTTCAGTTCACCAAGATACTACAGATTAGGGCCTTTTGAAGTCAGTAACGATTTCAATGTTGACCAGTTTATGCGATGCAGCCTTTCTGCCCCCTTACCAAGAACAGGTAGAACTTCTGAGAATGCTATAGTGTTAACAATCGGTTTGAGTTTCTCTCCCAGAATCTTGAAGTCCACTGTTTCTAGCCAGGTCATTTGTACCCAAGTGGATGATAACATTAAATTTGGAGTACTCACTTTCTGAACTAACTATGCCAACAATTTGGTTTGTATTCCTGCTGACTGAAGACCCTGGGAGGCATTTGACCATCTTTTCTCCTTTGAGCTGTGTTCCCAAGTCAGTGCCTCTGTTGCTGAAATCTCCAAGTGATAGTAGTTTCCTGTTTTGTGATTTATTCTTCATATTTGATACATTATTAGTAGATTGGGCATTAACCTTCTCATTTAAGGGCACTTCAGTTTCCACTAATTGGGCACTCTCATTTTCCAAGGCAGAGAAGGCATTATGCAGGGATATCTCTTGATGTAGAGTGTGTCTCCATATTATAGGTCACTACCTACCAGAGCCCGCTGTGATCCATTTGTTCTTGGGCTGTTTGATTCTTTGTGGGAGAACTGGTAGATTTTTGTCAATTTGTACCCTAGAGGAGGTGTGCTTAATTGCAGCTAATTCTTCCCTTAATAGAATCAATTCTTGATGCAGAGCAGATAACTTGAGACATATAGGGCAAGCTCTTAGGCTCCAAATGATTCTTCTTAGAATAAAGGCACCACAGCTATTGCACTGAATACACAGCATGCTGATTAAGATGGTTATAAAGCAGTTCTAGGACATGGACACATGTCAATCGATATGACAACTATATAAACAATGCAATCCTGGGATGGGGGGGGGGGGGTTGAGAGGTAGGGTGGGTGGGAATTTAAGTGTCCCTGGCCAGCAGACCTTATATGAACTGAGGACACACTCAGATTTCTGATTTTAAAAGACTGCAAGGAATGCAGGCAAGCTAAATTTTCCTAAATGTACAACCAAAATGTAGGTTGTTTGTCATTGGACTGTAGATCAAGGTGGCTGTGAACAGATAGAAATGTGATAGAGACAGAAACATAGGAAGAACAAGGTTTTTTTTGGTTCTTTTGGGTTTGTCCTCCTTTGGTACAGTTACCCTAACACACTACAGTGCCTAAGTAGTATTATAAGAGAATAAAATAGATAATAACTAGGCAAGGAAAATGTATATCAAAAACCAGTCAAGTAATAAAGTTAGAAAGCATGGCACTATACTAACCAGCATGCGGCATTTACTGAAGTGGCATTAGGTGCATCAGTACTAAAAGCAATATCCATGGTTAGTGCCAAAGATGCATACACTAACTGTGAATTGCCATCACCATCCACCCAATGCAAGGCACAATAAAGTAGCAAACCTCATCCATTGGAAACTCTATAAACACTACATCACTGTGCCTGAAAAGAACTGGGATCATGACCCTAAACAAATTACAGAGAATGAAGAGGTTCTTGTCACCTGGGAAACTCCCTTTCTGACCAATGAAAAACTGGATGGGAGGAAGCCGGATATAGTGGTAAAGGAGAAGAATGCCAGAATGGCACTGATTATAAAGGTGTCAGTTCCAAGCAAATACTCTGTGAATTGCGTTGAGAGGGAGAAAATCTTCAAGTATCAAGAAATACAGTCAGAGAACAAGAAAATGTGGCAGAAAGATACAGAATTACTTCCCACCATGTTCAGTGAACATAGGAACATAAGAAATGCCATGCTGAGTCAGACCAAGGTCCATCAAGCCCAGTATCCTGTTTCCAACAGTGGCCAATCCAGGTCACAAGTACCTGGCAGGTTCACAAAATGACGTACAGGGTCAACAATGCTTGTATTGGGGCAAGCAGTGGATTTCCTGGTTCCTCTTTAATAATGGTTTATGGACCTTTCCTCCAGGAACTTGTGTAAAGCTTTTTTAAACCCAGCTACACTAACAGCTTTTACTACATCCTCCGGTAACAAATTCCAGAGTTTGATTACGTGTTGAGTGAAAACATATTTTCTCTTAGGGGTATGTTTACTAAAACCCTGTTAGGTGCATGCCGCGTTATTGTGTGGGATGCCATAAAAGGCATGGGCGTGTCAGTTTGAAAAAAACAAACCGGGATTATTCATGCGCTAATGTGCATTAGTGCATGAGAAACGCGCGCGGGAAGCATACACGGCGCGCTGATGTGCAAGCACAGGACCAGAGCCACAGTACAATGGTTAAGACACTGACCGATGGTGCAGAGATCATGGTTTCAATCCCCCACTGTACCCAATAAATAAGGCTGGCTGAGGCACTACCTGTTATGTGTAATATTGCAGTCTGAGGCATATTAATTTTATTTTAATTACTGCTACTAGCAAACGCACTCTGAAAGCACTGTAACATAAGGCCCCCCATAAGGTACCCCAGAGGGCACATTTTAAAGTGCACTGTCCGCCACGGCACCCTACAATGTTGCATAAAGGGTTGCGTATAGGGCGCCATATAGGGTGCCCTATGAGGCACAGCAAGGTCATAGCACTGTTTTTGATGGCAACACTGTGCATTTAAACGCATGGAAAGCATAAATAGGTGCGCTGAAATGCAAGGAGGAACAGCAGTGTAGCACAATGGTTAAGGCACTGACTGAAGATACGGGGTCATGAGTTCCATCCCCAGTGTGCCCAATACGTAAGGCTGGCTGAGGCATCAGCTTTGACATGTAAGTATTGTTTCCTGAGGCATTTTATTTGTATTTTAATTATTGCTGCCAGCAAACACATCCTCACGTGCCGTAACCTAAGGTGCTGCATAAGGCACCCTATAAGGCACTCCATAGGGCACATTATAAAGTGCACTGTCCGCCACGACACCCTATAATGTCCCCTATAGAGCACCCTATAAGGCGCTCCATAGGACACCTTATAAGGCACCTTATACGGACTGGCACCCAATCAGTCGCTCCATAGCATACTGTATAGTGCACCTTATATGGACGGTAACCATAAGGTGCCCTATAGGGCGCCCTATAAAGCGCCCTCTGAGACACCTTATGGGTACAGTACGCTGAGGGTGTTATTGCTGGCAGCACTAATGTACTTTAAAAATAGATAATGCTTTGGACAGCTCTATGAAATAACCCCACTGTGGGTTTGAACCCATGACCTCTGGCTCCACTGGTAGTGAAGTAACCAGTGGGCTACAGCTCAATAGCTACTAGCAAGCACCTGGCTGTCTGCAGAAGGACTGCAAATCACCACACAAACAGTCTGCTGTGGTCACCAGGATAGGGTTAACCCACCCATACCCATGATGCACTGCACATGCAGATCAGCAGTCTACAGATGAACACAAGATGGGGTATGCACCTCCACAGCACCTTGGCCTGGTAGGGGGAACTGACCGTGTGTGGTACTGGCACAGAGTAGCTACACACCGTCACATTTTGCAGGTACGGCATTCACCCTGAGGGTGAGGTGGGGCGCCCAGCACCAGGTCCACAGCAGAGATAGACCATGCTGCAGGTCCCCAGTAGTTCTAATGTGTGAGATAGGTAGTTTTTGCTGACACACCTTGGATATATCTGTATGTCTCAGTCAGGTGTAGCCCCTATGGACTCCTAGGAGGATTATGTACCACCACCCTCCTCCTCCTCCTCCTCCTCCTCCTCCTCCAGGGCTAAGGGTGGTAAACAGGGTCTCCCACCAACAGATCCACATTCTACCTCCCTGCAGTGGTGGCAGTAGAGGGGACCATCAACCTCAGTCCTGCTGGGGAATAGACACCCTACAGGGCAGTCAATGCAGCTCTGTATACATCCATAACACAATAGCAGACAGACATTAGGCCTGGATATGCTAAGCTGCACCCCACCACTATCTGATATTCTCCTGCAGCAAGTCTTCAGCCGCTGCACCCTGCAAGGTGCTCCATCAGGACACATTCCAGCTGCAGACAGTCTGCTAGCTAGTCCATAGTGCATGTTCCTGGTGGAAATGCGTGCACCCCAAACTGGGATATCAACATACACACCAAGCACATAAGTCAGTGACTGGACCCCAAAGGGAAACCCATAAATATCACATGAGAAAATTACTGTATAACACTATGGGGGTGCCTAGCCATGCTGTGGTCACTGCACAGTCAGGGTGAGAGTGATCTCCCAGCAGGACATGCTGTGGCCAACCTGTCTGTGCAGGTGGTGGCCGGGCACTACAATGTCCCAGCCAGTGCCCTATGCCCTGTGCAGATGCATCCTGGCCAGGCCACCCTGTCCGGGCTATACCCATGGTACCTTGCTCCTCATTATGCACATTGGCAGGCCAATACTGGCCAGGTAAAAAGCGGAAACCAAAAAATAGGCCTACACACAAAATTTTTTTTTATGCAAAACACTTTATTGGAGGACCTCCAATAAAGTGTTTTGCATAAAAAATTTTTTTGTGTGTAGGCCTGTTTTTTGGTTTCCGCTTTTTACCTGGCTTGCCCTTGCAGATACCTTCTTCTCTTCTGTTCTGAGGCCAATACTGGCAACAGTGCTGGCAGTGTGGGCTGTGGAGGGTGTTTGCAGCCACCACACACTGGATAGACAGACACACACTCCCACACCTATGCCAACATTGTGCCACTCTAGTGGAGTTTAGCAGCCCTGGCCACCACACCAACCCTGGGCACAGTGCAGGCATGGATATGGTACGCAATACTGTTGGGGGTCACTCCCCAGGGTGGTAAACACTGTCAGAGACCAGACCTGAAGCACACGTCACAGACAGCAGAAAGGTTGCTATGATGTAGCTCAATCAGCAAACTGTGCTTAACGTAGGAATTGGTATCTGCCAGTAATCATAGCAAACGTTTGATAGCTGTGTATCATATTCCCAGGTGTAGGGTGGCATTGCTAAGGTATGCAAGGGCTAGTATTGGGAGATGCACGCAGGGCCCAATGTCCTGCCTCTCCAGGAGGCACTGGCTAATGGAGCCTGTGGGTGTGGGTGTAGGTGTGTCTGCCCCTGTTGGCTGCTGCTTTACGGCAGAGGTTCCCAACTCCAGTCCTGGTGTGCCAAACACTGTTCGGGCTTTCATGCTGTCCCTCATGAATATGCATGAGATACATCTGCATACCATGGGGGTGGTGCATAGATATGCAGCACAGGCATCTTTATTAGAGGCAGCATGGAACCTGAATGGTGTTTGGCCCTCCAAGGACTGCATTTGCAAGACTCTGCTCTAGGTAGTGCACCTGTTTATGGTGTCTGTGCTCGGTGGGGTAAAATATAGGCGTATTAACCATGCGTATGTTCTCTGCAATAAAGGTTTGTCCTTACTATCACGGTTTAGTTGTTGAAAAAATATGTGGACTGGATTAGCAGGAGCCCCAGCTGGGCTTTGAACCTGTGACTTTCTGTTTCCAAACACACTGCTTGTGTGCACTGCACCACCGTGTTGCCACAGAGACAGTGCATTCCCTGATGATACCATGAGTGTTTATCCGGCAGGGCCTGTCTGTTGCAGTGCTTTGCACCCACCTACACAGGGCTATGCCATGGTCTGCTCTGGGCAGCTGCCACTGCCCCCCTCCACCTCCAGTACCCCTGTGCCACCCTGCTGACATGCCCTTCTGCTGGTGGTGCTGGTGGTACGCAGTCTGAGGCCATCCTTTGTGCGGGTAGGCGGCTGCCTATGGTGCGGGTTCTGGGGTAGGGGTGCCTGCAAATTTGTCCGCACGTCCCCCAATCACCGCCTGCCAATGTTCTGTGCCCTTGGGGGTACCTGCTGGGTGCTATCCCCTATGACACTGTGATGCACACTCTCGTGCCCATGTTGGGCCCTCATCAGTTGCTGTCTGGCTGATGTTCAGTTTCAGCATTCCTATGTGCCATCTAGGCATCTGCCTAGTCCGCACTGTGCCCCAGGTGCACCACAGCATGTGCCGCCTGCAGCCCTCTGTATCCCCTTTCCCTGCATCTTTCCAATTGCCCATTCCGACCTGCCTGCCCTGCTGTTGTTGAAATGTGCATGCCATAGGTAACCTGTCCAATGGAGAGGGAAACCCTGATCAGTGCTGTTTCACTGTGGGATCATTCACCTTGTATGGGGACGGAGCGTAGACCCTTCTAAAATTCATTTTTTTGGGGGGGGCTTTTTTGGGTGTGTTTTTTGATGTTCCCCATTACTATCACTATTGCCCAGCTTGATTATAATTTTATTATATTTTGTTTGGGTCATATTTAATGTTTATTTGCCCTTTTCTTCCGTGCACATGTATCACACTGCTCACGATTTTTAGGTTTTCCTGGTTTTGCTGTACATTGCTGACAGAAATGGTTTCTCTTCCCTTTAAATCGGCTCTACCGCGAGGTTTTCACTCGCAGTATTTTTTTGCTTGAATTTCAGCCCCGCTCCTGTGTGGGGAGCCTCTCCCCTCCCACTCTCCGCCCATTGACCCTGTCTCTCCGCCCCTGGGGAGCCTTCCTCCGCCCTCCGGGAGCCTTTCCACGCCTCTATCGCTCATTTGCACGCCGCGCACATGAGCAGGCCCGTTAGTGCGGTGCGCACGTGTGCGGGTCACAAAAACGCATCATTAGCATGCGCTAAGGTACCTTAGCGCACGCTATTGTGCGCCGCGCACTTGTGCACCGTTTAGTAAACATACCCCTTAGTCTTAAATGAGTTAGACTGTAGTTTCATTTGATGTCCCCTAGTCTTTATACTTTTTGATGGCATAAACAATCGATCTACGATTACCTGTTTCACTCCATTTATTAATTTATAGACCTCTTTCATATCTCCCCTCAGCTGTCTTTTTCCTAGTTGAGGAACCCTAACCTTTTAAGCCTCTCCTCATAGGGGTATCCTTTCATCCCTTTTACCGTTTTGGTGGCTCTTCTCTGTACCTTTTCTAATTCTGCTATATTCTTTTTAGGATACGGTGACCAGAATTGCACACAATATTCAAGGTGCTGGCACACCATGGAGCGATACAGAGGCATTATGATATCCTTTGATTTATTGTCCATTCCTTTCCTTATGATTCCTAGCAGTCTATTTGCCTTCTTGGCTGCTGCTGCACACTGTGCGGAGAGTGTCAACATGTTATCCGTGATGATGCCCAAATCTTTTTCCTGGGTGGTGATTCCTAATGTGGAACCTTACATCGTATAATCATAGTTTGGGTTGCTCTTTCCTAGGTGCATAATTTTCATTTGTTCACATTAAATTTCATCTGCCATTTGAATGTCCAGTGTTGCAATTTATCAAGGTCCTCTTGCAATTTTTCACAATCCTCTTGGGTTTTAACAACTTTGAATAATTTTATGATATCTGCTAATTTGATAAACTCCCTCATCATTCACACTTCTAAGTCTTTTATGAATATGTTAAAAAGCAGCGGATCCAGCACAGATATCTGGGATACTCCACTATTCACCTTTCTCCATTGGGAAATTGGCCGTTTAGACCTACTCTCTGCTTTCTATTTTTTAACCAGTTCATGATCCACAATACTACACTGCATCCAAATCTATGTCTTTTTAATTTTGCAAAGTCTCTCATAAGGGACTATGTTAAATGCATTCTAAAAATCCAGATACACTGTATCAACCGGCTCACCTTTCTATACCTGTTTATTCACACATTCAAAAAAATGTAACAGATTAGTAAGACAAGACCTTCCTTGGCTAAAGCCATGTTGGTTTTCTCCCATTAAACTATGACTATCTGCATGTTCTACAGGCATACAAGGAATTTCTAAGCACACCTTGATAAATTACCTAGAAACGTAGGGCTCAATTTTCAACTGGGCAGTGCTATGTGTCGCATAGGCGCATAGCCTGTCCCCCATCCGCCTAACCTGCCATTGAAAATTCAGGTCTCACCGCACAGCCTAGAAGCCACAGGAGCTAGCTGGGTAGCACCGATTTTCAATGCTATCCGCTTAGGCCCTGCGCCTGAAAGATAGTTGAGGAAAAACCTTGCCTAGCTTTAAGGCGCAGAAGGCTAAGCGGGTAGTAGCAAAAATCGGTGCTATATGGTTAGCCCTTTCCTCCACCCCTGCTCCACCCTGGAACACCCCTAACATGCCCCAGGTCTAACTGCATAACATCTGGGTACATTATGCACATATCCAGGATTTTTGAAGAGCAGTAACCGTGTAGGTACCGTTTGAAAATCCCGGATATGGCATTTACATGGCTAACTAGGGCAATTACCCTTGTAAATGCCTTCAAAAATTGGGCCCATAGCATCTTATGAACTCCATAGAGAAGCTTTCTTTGGCACAATGCAAGTACTTTGCCGAGCATTAGCAGTACATTTGAGAGATTGAGGGTATACTCCACATACCTTGTCATGGCCATGACTGTAAAGGAATATGCAAAACTCACCCATTTGGAGAAATTGTCCCTGGAGAAACAAACCTTTTACATGTACTGAGTGCAATAAGTGTTTCACTCAGTCGTCACATCTTAAAAAACATCAAATAATCCACAGTGGAAGGAAAATCAATTATTCAAGCAGCCAGTCTTAACGCCACAATGACTTACTACAGGAAGAACATTTCTCCTTCCAAAGGGGGACCCAAGTTACATTCCCATTAATTACACTGTTCTATAGCCAAAATGCTTCCAAAATAAATTCAGGGACACTTTATTAAGTCTGGTTCACTGAGAACGAAAATGATGCTTAAAATTGTTTATTTGCTCTAGTTTTCAGTTTACACTTGACCTCGACTTTGGAAGTGTTAAGGAATGTGAGTTATAATGGGAAAGAATCTCAGTTTAAACCATAAATTACTAAAATAAATGCACATCTTTGACTCGATTTGTAATAAATCTTTTCTTATTTGACAGTACTTGCTTTTCAGGCAAAACAATTAGTCCCCAATTCTATAAGGCAGATAGTGTGGCTGCACGTCCCGGTGGGACATAGTAACATAGTAAATGACGGCAGATAAAGACCAGCATGGTCCATCTAGTCTGCCCAGCAAGATGGCAAGAGTAGGTGCACCTGTCGCTCTATGCAGGCCACCCCTCCCCATGTCTTTGTTTAGGAGTGATCCCACCACTCCATGTAGAACACCCCTAATTGTTGAGACGTTAGATGGTTCAGAAGTTAGATGGTACCGTTTATTTTGTTTTTATCCTGTTGCTGTAAAAGGATCCACAGTGTTTGTTCCTTGCCGTTTTGAATTCCGTCACTGTTTGCCCCCACCATTCCATCGGGAGGGCATTCCAAGCATCCACCACCCTTTCAGTGAAGAAATATTTCCTGACATTGCCTTTCAATTTACCACCTTGCAGCTTCATATTATGCCCTCTAGTTTTACAGCTTCCCCGTCTTTGGAAGAGGTTTGTTTGTTCATCAATTCTCTTTAAGTATTTAAAGGTCTGAATCATATCTCCCCTGTCCCTCCTCTCCTCCAAAGTGTACATATTTAGGTCTTCAAGTCTCTTCTCATAAGGCTTCTGAAGCAGGCTCCAAATCATTTTGGTCGCCTTTCTCTGAACAGTTTCCAGTCTTTTTACATCTTTTGCAAGATATGGTCTCCAAAACTGAACACAGTATTCCAAGTGAGGCCTCACCAGTGACTTGTACAGTGGCATAAGTACCTCTTCCTTTCTGCTGGTAATCCCTCTTTGTATGCAGCCCAGCATCCTCCTGGCTTTTGCCACCGCCTTGTCGCACTGTTTTGCCACCTTGAGATCATCAGAGATAATCACACCAAGGTCTTTCTCCTGAACCGTGAATATCAACCTCTCGCCCCCTATCACGTACATTTCCCTTGGATTTCTGCTACCCAAGTGCTTGACCCTGCACTTTTTAACATTAAATTGTAGTTGCCAAGCATTAGACCAGTCTTCCAGCTTTTGTAGATCTTTCCTCATGTTAACCACTCCCTCGGGGGAGTCCACTCTGTTGCAAATTTTTGTGTCATCTGCAAAAAGACAGACTTTTCCATTCAGTCCTTCAGCAATATCACTCACAAATACATTGAACAGTGCCGGGCCCAGGACCGAACCCTGGAGCACCCCACTAATCACCTTCCTCTCATCCGAGTAAGCTCCATGTACCATCACCTTCTATTTTCTGTCAGTCAACCAATTTCTAATCCAGTTTACCATCTTGGGACCCATCCCCAAGCTACTGAGTTTATTGACAAGCCTCCTATGAGGAACAGTATCAAAGGCTTTGCTTAAATCCAGGTAGATAACATCCATTGCATGTCCCTGATCTAGTTCCTTGGTCACCCAGTCAAAGAACTCAATCAGATTTGTTTGGCAAGACCGTCCTTCGGTAAAACCATGTTGCCTCGGATCTTGCAACCTCTTGGTTTTGAGAAAGTTCACTATTCACTCTTTCAGGAGCGCCTCCATTACTTTTCCCACCAACGAGGTAAGGCTTATGGGCCTATAGTTTGAAACTTCTTCCCTGATGCCACTTTTGTTTAGAGATACAACATCAGCCATTCTCCAGTCCTGAGGAACCTCTCCTGTTTCCAAGGATCTGTCGAAGACATCCTTTAACGGTCCTGCAAGAACCTCTCTGAGCTCTTTCAGTATCCTGGGATGTATCCCATCCGGTCCCATGGCTTTGTCCACTTTCAGTTTAGCAAGTTGTTCTAACACCTCATTTTCTGTGAATGGTGTGGTATCTACTTCATTCCCATTTTTATATTTGGGAGTCACAGCTGGTCCATCTCCAGGATCTTCTTTAGTAAAAACAGAGCAGAAGTATTTGTTTAGCAATTTCGCTTTTTCAGTGTCACTTTCCATGAGTCCTTTCCCAGCACTTCTGAGTCCTGCAATTCCAACTCTGATTTTCTTCATTTCCGGAATATACCTGAAGAAAGTTTTGTCACCACCCTTAACATCTTTAGCCATCTTTTCCTCTGCCTTTGATTTTGCTATCCTTATTTCTCTTTTAGACTCTTTGAGCTTGATCCTGTATTCATTTCTGTGTTTTTCTGTTTGCAAGCTTTTGAATTTTGCGAAAGCTGTGTTTTTTGCCTTTATTTGAGCAGCCACCTCTTTGGAAAACCAAATAGGTTTCCTTCTCCTCTTGTTTTTATTTACTTTTCTTACATATTTATCTGTTGCCCCTTTTATTGCCACCTTTAGTTTAGCCCATTGCAATTCCACTTCCCTTATCTCCTTCCACCCCACACCTCCTCCTTTAAGTACTTGGTCATTTTATTGAAGTCAGTGTTTTTGAAGTTTAGGACTTTGAGCTTGCTATGATTGGCCTGTACCATGGCTTTTATCTCAAACCACACATGTGATGGTCACTGTTGCTCACAGGGGCACTCACGCAGACATTCGACATGCTATCACCGTTGGTGAGTACTACATCCAGTGTTGAGCTTTCCCTGGTTGGTTCCATCACCATTTGTCTAAGTAATGCATCTTGGAAAGCATCCACATCCACCGGGGGTCGGCCCGCCCACACTCTACCCCCATGCCACCCCCGTGCCTGCAGCACACACAGCAACTCTGTGCATGCAGGGGGGATGGGAGGCAGCATATCGGAAAGGCGAATAGCGGAGAGTGTGAGCTGGCCAATCCCCGGGCATACAAGGCCGTTTCCAGTGATGGCCCTGTATGTCCAGGGATTGCCGGGGTGATGCCCTGCTTATTCTACCTCTGAGGTGAAATAAGAGTGGGATGTCCCTCCAAACTTGGCCAGTAGCCCCAAGGAGCCCAGAAGCCCCCCCACTGGAGCAGTGGTTCACTGCTAGTGAGTCCCAGCTGCCTGATCTGGGCACCAGCGGCCCCCATTGGGATCGGGTGGTGGGGAATTGGGGTCTCGGTGGGCAGCACACATGTAGTGCCGTGGAGAGGATGTCCCCGTGGCGATGCAGGGGTATGCCAGGCCATCCCAGGGCCTGATCCTGCACCCATGTGGCCGTCCTGCTCCCACAGAGCAGAATCGGGTCCTAATGGGCCCATCCTGCCCGGGGGTGCCTAGAGAGCCCGGAGGTGCCCCTTAGGGAATCGAATTGCACATGAATGATGCAATTTGAAGATGCTATTACACCATGCGTGATATGAATTGCATCATATTATTCCTAGAAGTCATAGATGATGCAATCCTAACTCAGCTTAAATATATCACTCTACAGAACAAATGTCCCAACATTTTTTTGAATGAACATGATGTGTCAGTAGTATTTTGGCTATAGATCAGTCTTCTCTGTGTTTGATTTCTTCCGTTTATCCAAAGTGAGAGATGGCTCATAACTGCTTGAACAATGCCGATCGCTTTTGTTACATTTGTGGTGAAGTGACTTTTGCATCACAAAACACAGTATAACCGCTTTGATTGAGAAAGCCTACCACCTTTACCTTGGCTGCAAAATTGGAGATCAGGACAAGAGCTGGGCCCCATCCATATGCTGCAATACTAGTGCAACAATTCTTTGCCAGTGATTGAATAAAAAAAGAAATTTTTTTTTGGAGAGAGCCTACAGATCATATCAGCAATTGTTGCTTCTGCATGGTGCCTCCTGTTGGGAAAGGAGTATCCAAACATTCCATTAGCTACTCCATGGAGAAGGACTGCCGGTTCCTGATGCTTCAGAATCATTCTAAATTGAGTCAGACGAGGGAGGGGGAAACTTCTGGTCCTGAACCATCAATGTCACATGACCCAGTTTTTCTCCAGTCCTCCTCTGAACCACACCTTATAACACAAGGTGAACTGAATGACCTTGTCAGAGTAAGGCAGAGCTGTTGGACTCCAGACTGCATCTTCCGTGAGGTGATATTAGGGTTATTATCTTCCATTAACATCAAAAGGATCTTGTTACATTCTTCTTCATGGAAGGTTATCTTGTAGCCTGCAACGACACTGATGGACTGACAGCAGTCCTCAACATCATTCATGACCCAGATGAGTGGAGACTGTTCACCGATTCATTCAAGATGAGTCTTAAAACTGTTTTGTTGCATAATAGCAATGTTTTGTCATTGATTCCAATTGGTCACGCAGTCCATATGAAGTAAACCTATGACAATATAAAACAGCTGTTGAGATGCATAAACTATGACCAACATCATTGGCAGCTTTGTGGTGATTTGAAAGTCGTTGCTCTGTAGCTCGGTCTGCAGACTGGGTACACAGAGTACTGCTGTTTTCTCTGTGAATGGGATAGACATGCAAAAGATTCCCACTACATCAAGAGAGATTGACCACACTGATAGTCATCGGAGCCTGGAAAGAAACATAGAAACACAGAAAACATAGAAAAATGATGACAGAAAAAGATCACATGGCCTGTCTAGTCTGTCCTTCCATATCAACAACTACAATAGTCCCCTTTTTCACTTTAGAGATCCTCTGTGTTTGTCCCATGCTTTTTTGAATTCAGATACTGTCCTCATCTCTACCACCTCCACTGGGAGACTATTCCATGGATCGACCACTCTTTCCATAAAGATATATTTCCGCATTTCACTCCTGAATCTATCCCCTTTCTCCCTCATCCCATATCCCCTCATAGCAGAACTTGCTTTCAATTGAAAGAGGCTCTCCCCCTGTGCATTTATGCCACAGAGGTATTTAAATGTCTCAGTCATATCACCTCTATCCCGCCTTTCCTCTAAGGTGTACATATTAAGATCCTTAAGTCTATTCTCATATGCTTTATAATGAAGACAACTAACCATTTTAGTAGCCACCCTCTGTACTGACTCCATCCTGTTTATATCCTTTTGAAGGTGCGGTTTTCAGAATTGCACACAGTACTCCAAATGAGGTCGCACCAAAGACTTATTCAGAGGCACTATCACCTCCTTTTTTCTGCTAGCCATTCCTCTCCCTATGCACCCGAGCATCCTTTTAGATTTTGCTGTCACCTTTTCTACTTGTTTAGCTACTTTAAGATCATCAGACACAACCACGTCTAGGTCCCGCTCTTATTTAGTGGATAAAAGTACTTGACCCCCTATACTATATTGCTCCCTTGGATTGCTGCAGCCCAAATGCATAACCTTGCATTTTTTAACATTAAATCCCAGCTGCCAAATTCTAGAGCATTCTTCAAGCTTAGCTAGTTCCCTACTCTATTGCAGATTTTGGTATCATCTGCAAAGAGGGAAACCTTACCTGACAGCCCTTCTGCTATATCACTAACAAAGATGTTAAAAAGAATCGGACCAAGGGCAGATCCCTGGGGCACACCACTGATAACTTCCTTCTCCTCAGAGTGAGCTCCATTTACCTGTACCCTTTGTTGCCTCCCACTCAACCAATTTCTAACCCAAGCAGTAACGTTAGGGTCCATCCCTAGGGTACTTAGTTAGTTTATAAATCGCCTGTGAGGAACGGTGTCAAAGGCTTTACTGAAATCTAAATCACACCTCATCTAGGGCTCTCCCTCGGTCCAACTCCCTGGTCACCCAGTCAAAGAAATAAATACGATTTGTCTGATAAGACCTGCCTCTGGTGAATCCATGCTGCCTCAGATACTGTGATCCACTGGACTCCAGAAACCTCACTATTTTCTCTTTCAGCAGCGTTTCCAATAATTTACTCACCACTGAAGTTAAACTAACCAGCCTGTAGTTTTCAACCACATCCTTAGTTTCACTTTTTTGTAAAGGGAACACATAAGCCTCTCTCCAGTCCTTTGGCACCACTCCCGACTCCAACGAGGTATTGAAAAGGTCAGTCAGTGGAGCTGCAAAACATCCCCAAGTTCCCGCAGTATTCTAGGGTGTATCCCATCCAGTCCAATCGCTTTGTCTACTTTATGGTTAGCTAGTTTCTCATGAACACAGTCTTCTGAAAATTGTTCAAGATGCCCCTCACTTCTGTTCCTGTTTGTGGGTGTTTTCTGAGGTCCTGCTCCTGGTTCTTCATCTGTGAACACAGAATAGAAATATTTGTTAAGGAATTCCGCTTTATCCTCATCAGCTTCTACATATTCCTCCCCTTCACCCTTGAGTCTGACAATACCAGTTTTGCCCTTCCTCTTCTCACTAACATATTTGAAAAATGTCTTATCTCCCATTTTATTGCATTGGCTATTTCCTCCTTTTTTTGAATCTTTGCTTTCCTGACTACTTTGTTAGCTTCTCTAGGTTTTTCCAAATACAGAGATGACTGTCTTCCTCTCTCTCTGATCTCTTGTATTTCATGATGGCCTCTCTTTTTCTTCACCTTTTCAGCTACTTCTTTCATAAACCATAGCGGTCTCCTTTACCTTTTACCTTTATTTACCATTTTCACAAAAAGGTTGGTTGCCCTTTCAGTTTTGCCCACTGTTTTTCTACATCCCCCAGCTGTTCCAATCCCGTTAACGACTCCCTGAGGTATTGGCTCATCTTGGCGAAGTTAGTTTTCCTAAAGTCTAAGACCCTCGCTTTTGAATGGATTCTAACAGCCCTAGTCCTAATACTGAACCACACCATTTGGTGATCACTGGATGGAAAATGATCTCCCACTGTAACATCAGAAATCTTTTTGCCATTGGTAAGCACCAAGTCCAGTATGGCCCCTTCACGTGTGGGATCTGTTGCCAATTGCCTGAATAGTTCTTCCTGTAGAGAATTCAGGATCTCCTTACTTCTAGATCAGGGGTGGGCAATTCCAGCCCTTGTGCACCACAATCCAGCCTGGTTTTTATGATGTCCCTAATGAATATTCATGGACCTATTTTCATATAATGGAAGGCAGTGGATGCAAATAGATCTCATGAATATTCATTAGGGACATCATGAAAACCAGGCTGGATTGTGGTGCACGAGGGCCAGAATTGCCCACCCCTGTTCTAGATGATAGTGCTAATGCAAAGGAATCACTTTAACAAAAGGCCTCTGTAATTAACAATGATAGCTAAATATGTAACAATTTTTTTGTCGGAGCTGAGCCGTAGGAAGGATGTGAGTGATCACGTCCCCCACCAGACTGCCAGCTTCTTTTATTTTATTATAGGTCCTCCTTAATGCAACAAACCAAATTTTTCTTAAAATCAAAATTTGTCACTTATCGCAAGGACGGCGTTTTTGTATTTTATTTTGTTGCCCATATCCATGAAGTTTGAGAAGCACTTGATACAGGGTACCATCTCCCGAAACGTGCACGTCGTGCTGCTACATTTATGGAAGAGCGACGAATTTTGATTTTTCAATGAAGGAACTGAGATAAGTGACAAATTTTGATTTTAAGAAAAATTTGGTTTGTTGCATTAAGGAGGACCTATAATAAAATAAAAGAAGCTGGCAGTCTGGTGGGGGACGTGATCACTCACATCCTTCCTACGGCTCAGCTCCGACAAAACAATTATTACATATTTAGCTATCATTGTTAATTACAGAGGCCTTTTGTTAAAGTGATTCCTTTGCATTAGTCCTTTAGTAAGTTTCACTTTCTTGGGGGTTATATTTTTTGGTAATCTCTAGATGATAGTGCAGCAGGAATGTGCCAATCAACATCTGACATATTGAAATCCCCTATCAGTAGCACTTCCCCATTCCTAGCAATGCTGCATATATCTTCAATTAATTCTCTATTCACCTCTTCCTCTTCTGAGGGAGGTCTGTATATCATGCCAATGCAAATAGATTTCTCGTTCCCTCTTTCTAGTTTAACCCACAGCGCCTCCTCTCTCCCTTTTAAGCCTTGTAATTTCAAAACTTTCATATTATTTTTTACATATAATGCCACTCCTCCTCCCCTTCTTCCTACCCTGTTCTTTCTGTATAAAGTATAGCCTGGTATAGTTACATCCCAGTCATGGTTTTCTGTGAATCATGTTTCTGTAACTGCAACTAAATCCAAGTCAGTCACTCCCAAAACCCTTCAGCATCTGGGATCTTATTTCCCTTGCTATGGGCATTTATATATACCGCTTTCCATATGTTGCCCCTTTTACCCATTTCCATAAAAGTATTTAATGTTTCACTTACCTGGGGACTTTCACATACCTGGGGGCTTTCTTCACTCATCCCCAATGAATCTAGTTTAAAGCCCTCTTCAGTAGATTAGCCAGTCTGCTACTGAAGACATGTCGACCTTTCTTGGACAGATGGATGCCATCTCTGCTCTGCAACCCTTGGAACAGCATCCCATGGTCCAGAAAGCCAAAACACTCTCGATGACACCATCCACACAGCCATACATTCATCTCCAGGATGCGAGCTTCTCTGCCTTGGCCTTTACCTTCAACAGGGAGGAATGAAGAGAACACCACCTGTGCACCTATCTGCTTCACCCTCTGTCCCAGAGCCATGAAGTCAATTTTGATATGCTCAGAGGGATACCTGGCAGTATCATTTGTGCTGACATGGATTAGTAACATTGGGTAATAGTCAGTGGGAGTGATGAGTCTCAGAAAACTCTCCCGTAACATCTCGTATTTTGGCACCTAGCAGACAGCATACCTCTCTGGACATCAAGTCTGGTCGGAAGATGGACGTCTCAGTACCCCTCAGAAGAGAGTCACAAACCACCACTACCCTTCGCTTCCTTGTGATCACTGATTCTGCAACTTTGGGGTACTTGAGCTCTGGTTATTCCCTTCCCAGGGATGCTTTCATCTCCTCCACTTCCAGGGTTGCATAATGGTTCTTCAACTCAAGGGCTGCAGAAGTTGGATTGGTAATTCTGCAGGCCCTGGTGACTCATGCCCAACCTTTGTCATTCTGTAGGCTCCCATCTTCTCCTCTGCTGGAGAGCTTGGATGTTGCAAGAAGCATCTCATCAATGTACGTACCTCTCACTGTCCTAAATGCTCCTCAGCCTTGCCACCTCCTCTCTGAGTTCTTAAGAACATAAGACATGCCATACTGGGTCAGACCGAGGTCCATCAAGCCCAGTATCCTGTTTCCAACAGTGGCCAATCTAGGTCATACGTACCTAGCAATATCCCCAAAAGACACAGGTTCCACAATGCTTGTACTGGGTCAAGCATTGATATCCTGGGTCCCTTTTTAATAGTGGTTTATGGACCTTTCCTCCAGGAACTTGTCCAAACCTTTTTTAAACCCAGCTATACTAACAGCCCTTACTACATCCTCCGGTAACAGATTCCAGAGTTTGATTACACGTTGAGTGAAAAAATATTTTCTCTTATTTGTCTTAAATAGTTTATCCTGTAGCTTCATTATATGTCCCCTAGTCTTTCTATACTCTGATAGCGTAAACAATTGATCCACGTTTATCCGTTCCACTCCATTCATTAATTTATAGACCTATCATATCTCCCCTCAGCCGTCTCTTCTCCAGGCTAAAGAGCCCTAACCTTCTTAGCCTCTCTTCATAGGAGTAGCCTTCCATCCCCTTCACCAATTTGGTGGCTCTTCTCTGTACTTTTTCTAATAGCGCTATGTCCTTTTTAAGATACGGTGACCAGAATTGCACACAATATTCAAGGTGTGGTCGTACCATGGAGCGATACAGAGGCATTATAATATCCTTTGTTTTATTCTCCATCCCTTTCCTTATGATACCTAGCATTCTATTTGCTTTCTTGGCCGCCGCTGCACACTGGGCGGAGGGTTTTAACATGTTATCCACGATGACTAATAAATCTTTTTCCTGGGTGGTGGTTTCTAATGTGGAGCTTGCATCGTGTAACTATAGTGTGGGTTGTTCTTTCCTAGGTGCATAACTTTGCACTTGTCCACATTAAATTTCATCTGCCATTTGGATGCCCAGTCTTCCAATTCATCCAGATCCTCCTGCAGTTTTCCACAATCCTCTTGGGTTTTAACAACTTTAAACAGTTTTGTGTCATCTGCAAATTTGATAACCTCACTAGTTATTCCCTTTTCCAGGTCATTTATGAATATGTCAAAAAGCAGCGGACCCAGTACAGATCCCTGGGGTACTCCACTATTCACCTTTTTCCATTGGGAATATTGGCCATTTAGCCCTACCCTCTGCTTTCTATCTTTTAACCAGTTCCCGATCCACTTGTTTCCTGAGAGCTTCAGCATGCAGGCATCCTGCACATGGAACCTGTCCTTCAACTGGCATTGGGACCTTTGCCTGGACAGAGGCAAAAGCTGTAATGGGGGCAACAGCTTTAGGGATATGATTTTTCCCAGCCATTGTTGCAGGAGCCCTGCAAGCGATCAGGCTGATTCGTGTGGCGGTGGCAGCACTCCGGTTGTTTTTACTTTAGATTTTGCCACCTCTGTCCTGCCTATATTTTCCTGCCACTTTTTTTTCTCACTGCAAGCATTCTTGAGGGAAAAAAAGCAGGGCAAGTCAGAGGTAGGCCAGAGGCGGCAAAATAAAAAATAAAAACAGCCTGGAGTGCCGCTACCGCCACCGGATGAGTGCAGGTAAAGGGAATGGAGACAGGAGGAGGACAAGGAGAGACAAAGGGGAGAGACAGGAGGGCAAATGCTGGACAAAGGGGAGACAGGGGAACATGCTGAACAAAGGGGAGAGACAGGGGGTATGTGCTGGACAAAGGGGAGATACAAGGGACAAATGCTGGACAAAGGGGGAGACAGGGGGCAAATGCTGGACAAAGGGGGAAACGGGGACATACTGTGTAAAGGGGAGAGACAGGGAACAAATGCTGGTCAAAGGGGAGAGACAGTGCGGGTTAGGATTATAATGGGCTGATGGGGGGCTAGCATTGGAAATGGGCAGATGGGGGGGCTAGGACTGGTAATAGGCAGATTAAGGGAGGCTAGCACTGGTAATGGGGTTGAGGGGGGACTAGCAATGGAAATGGGCTGATAGTGGGCCAGCACTGGAAGTGAACTGATTGGGGGGCTTTGACTGGAAATGGGCTGATGGGGGGGCCAGGACTGGAATGGGCTGATGGTGGGGAGGGGAGGATAGAGGGGTAGGGCTACAAATGGGCTGATGCAGGGGTATGGGAGAATGGGACTGGAAGGGAGTGGATGCTGAGAGGGACTGCCAAGGTATTTGGACTAGAAGGGGCTGGACAGTGGGGAAGGAGGAAGACTGGAAGTGAATGGACACCAGAAAAGAGCAACACCATAAATATTGCAGCAGCCCTAGAACATCCATACACCTGTTTGAAAAGCTGAACAAGTCAAATTACTACAGTACTGTATAGATCACTATGTACAAACTCCATTTTAACAGAATATACTGTACTGTAGTAATTTGACTCATCCTTCGCATCAGGCAGCAGATTTCCTTGAGCCGCCCCAGGCCATGATGCTAACTGCTTAGCATCGGGGCACATAGTGGACAGTCTGGGGAGTTCCAGGGGAAGCGACAGTGGCTAGCCAGGTAGCAGTGAATATTTAGGTTTAAAGGTCAGCGGCGATGGCAATGCACCATAGCAGTGCATAGCCAAACTAGATCAATATCGAGGCCACTGTGTCCAGTACCTGATCGAGTGAAACATAAGTCCTGATCCAGGAAATCATTCTCCGATGCCCCTTTCAGAAATGACAAATGATGAATAATTCTGAATTCCTCTTGCCCCCTCTTGGGCACTAATCCTAATGGGGACACTTTCAGGTTTATCATAGGTTTCTTCCTGAATGGACTGGCTATTCTTCCCAGCCCCATCTCTTTAGTGATCTTCCTACTGACCATTTCGAGCCTCTCAAAAGCTGATTTAAGGTTATCAGATAACCTAGTTCTTATTGGTCCCTCATAAGGAATTAAAAACCCACCCATAAAACCCCCCAGTAACCACAGAGTGTCCTGTACAGCGGAGTGTATCAAATTTTTGATTAGGGTGCAACTCTGAAACTACCCGAACCTTGACTCCCCTTATGGACTAAAAAAAATGCTGTGTATCTCCGGCAGTCGCATACCAAGAGTGGGACCGTGTATGCTGGCCAGGAGGGTGGTGCCGTGTGTGCTGGCTAGGAGGGTGGTGCCGAAATTCCAGGCCCACACAGCGGAGGTGTGTGCAGCACATATACCTTAACTTCTCTGCTGGCTTGTGGTGCTGCCTCCACTCCAGCCCTGAAGTTTTGCATTAACAACCACACCACAAGACCTTGGCCATGAGGGAACAGCCGCAAGGCCTGGAGCAGAGGCAGTGTGGCAAGCCAGCAAAGAAGTAAAGGTATATTTGTTGCATGCACCTCCGCTGTGTGGGCCCTGCAAGGAGGGTCATCGCGAGAGGGGGTGTCTACTCCGTGTGCCAAATAGGGTTGCCAACCGGCCGGTTTTCAGCCAGCCTGGCCGGTTTTCCCATGTCTAGGCCAGATGCAGGCAAAGAAGAGAAACCGGCCCTTGAAAAGCCATTCTTTTTGCTCTGACCGCGAGATCGGGAGCGGCCAGAGCAGAAACCGGCTTTTCATCCGCGGTCCTGGCCCCCCCGTGCAGCTGCTGCTCCTGCTTCTTACTGAGCAGTGGCTGCAATAAAGTTAAGTTAAAAGGAAAGACAACCTGTGAAGAGCCCTCTGGCCCTAGGAAACTCCTTCTTCAGCACTCACCCCCCTCTGATTTCACTTCCTTTTCAGCTCGGGCGCTGCAGAAGGAGTTTCCTAGGGCCGGAGGGCTCTTCACAGGTTGTCTTTCCTTTTAACTTAACTTTATTGCAGCCACTGCACGGTAAGAAGCAGGAGCAGCAGCTGCAAGGGGGTGAAGCTGCCCTGAGGGGGAGGGGTAAGCTGCACTGGAGGGGGAGGGGGGAAGGTGAAGCTGTACTGGGGGGGTGAAGTTGCACTGGGGAAAAAAGGTGAAACTGCACTGTGGGGGGTGAAGCTGCACTGGTGGGGACGGGAGGAAGGTGAAGCTGTACTAGAGGGGTGAAGCTGCACTGGGGAGGGAACATGAAGCTGCATTGGTGGGGGTGAAGCTGCACTGGGGGGGGGGGCAGAAGGCTCCACACATGTTTAAGTTTATTTTTAACTTAACTTTATTGCAGCCGCTGCCCTGTAAGAAGCAGGAGCAGCGGCTGCAAGGGGAAAGAGGTGGCAAAAGGGACTGACAGGTGGAAGTTGAGGGCTGGAAGAGAGCTGAAAGGTGGGGAGGAGGTGGCTGGAATGGAGCTGACAGAGGGGGTAAGGAGGGGGCTCAAAGGGAGCTGACACCTGGAATGGTATTGTTAGGTGACTGGGTAATGGGGAGGAGGCTGGAAGGGAGGGGAGTACTGGGACTGGAAGGGAGCAGAAACGTGGGGATGGTACTGGAAGGGGGGGATGGACAGAGAGTAGGGTGACTGGAAGGGAGCTGACACTGGGAAGGTACTGGGAGTGGAAGTGAGCTGATACCTGGGATGGTGTTTGGACTACAAGGGGCTGGACAGTGAGGAAGGAGGGGGACTAGGAAGGGACTAGGAGGGGGGCTAGGAGGGACTAGGAGAGGGGGCATTGGAATGTAATGGGAGGGGACGACTGTAAAGGGGGCTGATGGAGGGTTACTGGGACTGGAAATAGGCTGATGGAAGGAAGTGAAGAAAAGAAAAGAAGAGGCAAGAAATGGCAGATGGACTTTAGACCATAGAAAATGAGCTAAGAGAAGATGAGGAAATGGAAGCCTCAGATCGGAACCAGCATGATCAGAGAATAAAATGGTCAGACAACAAAGATAGAAAAAATAATTTTATTTTCAATTTAATGATTGGACTTTGTACTACCTTTATATTTTACACAGTATGGGGAACTGCATCTCTTATTTATCTGATGTTGCACTGCATGCAGAGTCTGGCTTTTTGGGGTTTCAGTTTAATTTTTGTCTATATATTTCTCTTTTTGTTTTGTGCTCATTTATTGATGAAGACCTGTCTGTATTGTGTGTGTGTGTACAACCAATGCTGCATACTCTGTCAGTAGAGAATTTCTGTTTAAGAATGTGTAAGAAGTCTTGCTCGTTCAGTTTGCACATTGCCCTTGCTGCAATTTTTTTGGGGACAGGGGTTGGAGCAAGAGTGGGGTGGGGTGGGCCAGGTTGGCTGGGACAGGGGCGGGAAAGGGTGGGATTGGGGTGGGCATGGGCAGAGCATGACTAGGCAGAGGTAGCGGGTTTTTCTCTTTCAAAAGGTTGGGAACCCTAGTGCCAAATAGACTTGGAATGTCACTGATTGCTGGATCTTTTTGTGCACCTACTCTCTGGGTGCCCTTCTCCTCAAATAGCGCAAGTGTGCCTGTATTTGAAACATGCCAGGAACCTGCGAGTTTAAGTATTGGTTGCATGACTGATGCCTCTCCTCCATCTGGCTTTTGGCTCTGTCCACAAGAGCTGCTATGCCCTGTATCCACTCTGCAGTTGTGTCATCTGTTGGATATACCAACACTCCCCTGCTGCACTATGTGCTGACTCTGCCACCCAGTCCCTACTCTCCTGCTGTGTTTGTAAGTCTGTGAAATGAGCTGGATCCACAAGTCTGACTTTTCTATCCCAACTTAGTTCCCCATTCTCAACCGTGTTCCTCCTAAACTGTTCCTAATACTCCAACCAAGCATTACCCCGTATGTCCTGTAAGAATCACATATCATGTCTTGGTACTTGAACGGTCACCTATGGGTGGGTGCTCCACCACTATACTAGCCAGCATCCTGAATGCTGTGCACCAATTCACGAAAGTCTTAAGAATTAGTTCCACTTTCTTGTTGAGAGCTTTACACCGTGTCTTACAATCATTGCATTCACAGGCTACCTCTGTCTGCTTAACCAGTTATGAAAACATATCCACATATTCATTCATCCAAATTTTTTCCTTTGAACTAGTTGGGATATGATTATCAATGGACCTTATCCTACAAATGTACTCTGATGGTCTCCTGCCTTGCTCAGACGGCTTTACACCCTCTGCATTTCTTTATGCTGTATCGGGCTTGGACACCACCCACTCCCCAGAGCTCAGGGGGCTTTACACCCTCTGCATTTCCTTATCCCTAGAGTTTAACTCAGGTGCTTTATCCCCTTTTTTGTTTCCCCCATTTCTTGCAGGCTTGTTTCAGGGGGCTTATCCCCTTTTGTTCTTTCCCTTAATTTTTGCTCCCTTTCGCTTCCCAGTTGTGCTGTTGTTAATCCTGTGACTATGTCGCCCCCCCACCACTGTTTTCTTAATATTACACTGGGAGCTACTATTGCCCTCTGCATTGTGACCCCATATCGGATTTGCAGCCAGCTCCGTGCTGACTTCATTTCGGATCTCTCCCCCTTTCCCATTGCCTTGATTAACCTCCACCCTACCCTTGTCTCGTCTCTGCCCTGCCTCCTCTCTGCCCCTGAGACGTCATCAGTGTGTCCCTTTCTCCTACTCATAGTCTGCTGTGCATCGTAGCTGAAAGAACCCAAGTATGTACTGCTGTACTCATCATGCTAGCTCTGCCCAGTTCATTTGCCTCTCCTGGTGTGGTCACCTGCGTCTGTTGGCTCTCCAACTCCCACAGCAGAGCATACAAGTGTCCTGCTCCATGTTAGCTCTTGCAATTTCAAACTGCACGGCTACTTTTACCATTCTTACTTTATTCAAATTTTCATAGAGAAACCACCCATATCGTTTCTTTCTGAAAATTAACAATTACAAACTATGCATGCTAAAAAGCATCCACATACTTTGCACCTGCCAAAAGTGTGCACAATGGATGGGACAAAATAGCAGGCATAAAGTTGAAAATCTGTTTCTTTCCTTTCCTTTCCTTTTCTTTTCTTTTTATTTATTTTTTTATTTGTGTTTTTTATATATCGCTATATCAGGTAATCATAGCACCTTACAATTATAACAACAGGTACATTAAATATTTTAACAATATAACTGGTGCTGTAAAAGGAAATCAAAAATTTACATAATTCTAGGAATATAACTTATTTACAATCCTAATGACTGAAGATTTCATTTAAACAGGGTAAGTTCAAAGAGGAAATAAAGGGGGCTATTAGCTATATTAAAAGGTTGGTTAGGTTAGATGGGGGGGGGGCGTTATTTATGTAGGATTTGCATAAGTTATAGTTTCGTTCAGACCAAAATGTTCAATGAAGAGGTGAGTTTTGAGATGTGAACAGAACGAGGATAGGTCCCTAAAGTTTCGGAGGGTAGCTGGCAACGAGTTTCAGAGTATTGGGGATATATATTCAAATGCTCTGTTACTAGTCTTTCTTTGAACAAACTTCGGAGCAGCTTAAGTATGCGTGGTGTTTTACAAAGCACATACTTAACTGCATTTAATGGAGGAATTCACTGGGGGCATGCTTTGGGAAGGATCTCAAAGTGGCATGCATAGACTGTATTTGTAAACCTACCCAAGTTATTTTCCATTTAAATGTTACCCAAAATGAAAGGCGGGGCAGAATCCACTTACACTTTGTAACTGTGGAACCTTCTAAAGGGAACATTAGATAGAAGGTCCACAGGTGTAAAACCTAGGCAGGTTTTGCACATAGACAAGAAGTTTGATAATTATCCCTTAATGCATCTCATTGAAAAAATTGCAAGGGTAATACTGAAACACCAATATCGTCTCCTGTTACCTCCTGGTTATACACATTGCACTGGTTACCAGTTGATACACATGCAAAATTCAAACTTCAGGACCTAAATTTTAGGGTTATGATGGGGAATATCCCTGATTACTGGAAAAATACATTGGAATGATATGTCCTGGTGCACCATTTAAGATCAATGGGCAGTGTCCTGTATTTCATGCTCATGAGAGGTGCTGAGGGCTGATATTAGAACTAAGGTATCTGTAGCTGTCGTTCTGTTATGAAATAGTCTCTCCTTACAGATAAAAATGACCTTGTTTATCATATGAAGATGGATCTTCCTGATCATCTAATTCTAAGTTGTGTATCCTTTCTTTGGTTATAGGTTTGGCTTTGCTATTGGCCTGTAGACTGTAGGGCAATGATGGTTTAATAGATTTCTTTTACTAAGCTGCTGTGTTGTCCTGGAATTGTGTTGTAAACTTTGTCCATCTGGTGTATGTTTACGTGTTGGATCATTCATATGCAGTTTGCACTGTGATGTAATATTTTTTTAGTTATTTATACACAGCTTAGGGAGATTTTTCTTTAAAAGGCCAGAAAAGGGTTTTATAAATAATTTCAATAAATAAATACCAGAGTAGCATTTTGCATTGACTTAATTAGTCAATAAAGGGCATATTTACTAAGTGGCATGCTGCTGGCACATAAATGAGCATGGGGTGGTGTTCGATCTGTGATAGTAAATGGAGGGCATGCCCAGCATGCCATGTTACTAGTGTGGATATCACGCCACCCCCACACTCATTGCCTATGGCATGATCAATGTGAGTGCACTTAACGCCATCCATTGAGGTGGAGGTAAGTGCACCCATGCTGAGTACCACATCGATGAAGAGCACACGCCACTAACACCCACACTACCCATGATGCACCTGCTCCATCCAGAAACCTCCCATTCTCTACCCCAACCTGCACTGCTTGGGTAGCATGGAATTTTTAGTGCGGCCACATTTTCAGATCGTGGTACCTTTTACCACAGCATGTGCTGAACCCTTAATCCCATGTTATCCACTAGCGTGCTTCAGTAAACATGCCCCTAAGTGAATTCTCACACTCTGTCTTTACACAAACTACACAGCATCTATCTTTGGGATTTAATTACTCACCTTTCCAAATATGAGCTAAAGGTGAGTTAGAAATTTAAGCGCAGTAGGTATTTCCCTTCAACAGAGATCTTACACTTTAAAAACCTCATTTACTAATGCCATTTATCGCAAGCCCATTATTTTCAATGGGGCCTGTTTACTAAAGGGCCAATTCTATTACATGCATGTTTTGGCCGCAGGCATGTCCAAATCATAAATGTGTCCGATTTAAACGGGATTCCGCATTAGAAGCACACGTGGTTTCGGAATAGGGACATACACATTTTCAGTGCTGCATGAACAAAGCACTATAGAGTATGTGACATGGCTATATGCAGCAAATGGCTTTGTACGTTCCGCGTTCACAGTATTCTGAAAGGTTACACTTTGCGAACCCACCCATCTCTGCTATAGACCCATGAACAGTCATGCTTCCGTGTAAAACATGCATCTTCTAAGCTGCTCCACTCATTGACAATGTTGTGCTGATGCAAACCACACATGTATACTGATGATACAGAACTGGTGATGCAAACTAGACTATTTATACCAGTCTGTTGCATGCCCAGAACACTGCAAAGATAGCTCAGTGCACTCTACGATGGTTTATGGTTTATTGAGTTTTGATATACCACCCTTCATACCGGCAGAGTACGATAGTTTAAAAGCAGGTAGAAAGTGATTTGTTTGACATGACATATCTCACATCACAACATACATGGCAGTGGAAGACATCCTTAGTTATGCTTGATGAAAACAGTCTGTGCTATGTTCAGTATGGCCCAGACAAAATGTCACAACAACACAGAATGGGACTACTTAGCACTGCAAACAGCAATAATAAATGACCAAAAGCACCATCATCGCTCTCTACAATTGTGTACAGTTGTAGAGATCTATGGACATGTCCTAGTGCTGTTTGCATTGTTGATTGCTCTCATTCTGAGGGGCCCTTATTAGTGACAGAGATATGTTGTGACGTTTTGCTATAGAGAACCTCTTCTGATCTAACTTCTACACTGGCACTTGGTGATGTTGCAGTCATCCCTAAGGTCCAGGTACCGATCAGGCATTTGTGTCCCCCCAGATTAGTGGATGAACACAACTGATCCTTCTGTGCAACATTCAGACCACACACATACTCTCACTTGCAGTGACAACTACCATCCTTTGCCAAAACCATGCCCTGCACCCATACACTAATGCTGTGAAGCCATGATGGCATGGTCTCAGGACACCACAGCTGATCTGCATTTTTCAGGCAAACATGATTCTGCTCCCTACTACCTCACATACCATCCCTACGTCTACATTCACATTGTTGCAGACACTGGAATTGTTGCGAAAGCTGAGAATAGCCCCTTTGGCATTAGCAGCAAATGTCAGCATAGCCAGAATAAAGTCTTTTGCAGTGCATTATATTTTTGTAGGGGTGTTTTTTATTATTCCTTAACCTTACAAAAATCCCTCCCCTCTGCATACCATTCTGTACAACTGCATCTTGAGCACTCTCAGACAGCAGATACACCAGTTCAGTACAGATGTGTCATAGCCATTCATCTCTATTGGATGTGTTGGGGATCAGAGCAGAATATTTCTAAGTCCAGCCCTTATTCCACATTTCTACAGGTATAATTTGGACGTCCGCGGTTAATGCTGAAGACGTACATGGGCCTCTACTGAATATCTTTTATACGTCTCCATGGCAGGCCATGCCCCCATTCCTCCCCCTCCCGCTCACATTCAGAGATCCCTAGGCTAGCGCCATATACGTGCAGATACGCATGTTCTTGGAATATGGTTCTAAACAAATTCATGAGAAAAACGTCTATCCTGCACTGGCTTATTCATGATTCAGAATGACCCTCTAAGAGTGTAATTTGAAAACAGGCCACCTACATGGGAATGTCAAGTAGGTGACTATTTTAAACCTATATTATAAAGACACATATGCAGTTATGTGTTTTCATATAATTACCTCACCAAAGCAGCCAAAACTGCAGCTGAAATGAGGCTGTGGGCATTTATACTTGCTTGGAAGCAGGTATAAATGTTCACGCATAAAGTAGAGGGAGGAGTGGCCTAGTGGTTGGGGCAAGGTACTACAGGCCAGAAGGTCAGTGGTTCAAATCCCACTAGAGGACAGCAACCTTGGGCCGGAAGGACTGGGGTTTCTAGTCCCGCAGGTGCTCCTTGTGGTCTTGGGCAAGCCACTTAACCCTTCATAGCCCATGTTCCCTGTAAGTATTAGTGTATGTGTCTCATATCCCCTCATGTTAAATGTATCCCCCAACCGCTTTGACCCGGTGAAAAGCGGGATATAAATGCAGCTAAATAAAATAAATAAAAATAGACACATATGCTTAATCCCAATACTACTCCAGAACATGTCTATGCCTCAGTTGTGTGAAAGAATGCATGTTCTTCTCTTAGTGTGTACTTTCATACTTGGGCTAATTTTATAAGAGACCTCTTACATTCATATAGTGGCATGTAAAATTACCCTTCATGTGCATAATTTGCATTAACACAATCACGTGTGTTAGTAAATGAGGTCCTAGTTTTTTGCACCTGAGGCAATGGATGGTGAAAAACTTGTCCAAGGTCACAAAAAATGTTGGTGAGAGCAGCAGGAATATGAGCCCTGGCTATCCTGGTTCTCAACCTGCTGCTGTAACCACTAGCTGCTCCTCCAGCCTTCCGACTCAGAGCAGGACATAACTTTCTACTTTATTATTTTCTTTTTTGTCTCTAAGTTAACCTTTAATTATGCTTTGTTGAGCCTAACCTGGAGACTTGATAGCTCCTCCAGCTGCATTCACAGGCTTCCATCTGACCTTCTAGAGCAGCCAAAAGCTAAACCCCTTGAGGAGAAGCAGAGTTGAGTCTTGACACTGCTTTTAAAAATAGTTTTGTTCCATTTAGAATTCAGGGGAAAGCAGTTATAATCAATCAGTTTCTAATAGGTTCTTGACCTTTAGAGCACTGTTTGTTTCAAATCAATCAGCAGCATTTAAATGGGACACTTAACTGTTTCCATAAAAGCAATTGGAATTATTGATTCTATAATAGAAAAAGTAACTCTAAATCCATAAGTCATCCCACTAAATTACTTTACATTAAGTTTGTTCAAGGGTGGGGAGAGGGGAGGCACTCTGGGGTGTGCAAAAAATGTAATCAGTTAGAGCAAAGCATTATCGATCTGCCATTACCGGGTTAACTTGGACCATACAAATAGCTGTCTAAACATTAACCAGGTTAAGTTAACTGCTGCATGTTGGCCCCATAGTAACCTAGTAGCAGAAAAAGACCCATCTAGACCCATGATATAAATGCTCAAGAAGTGGGCCTCTTTCAAAATTATTCAGAGTTGTTAAAACCCAAGAGGATTGTAAAAA
The DNA here is from genome assembly GCA_033557465.1 of Ichthyophis bannanicus. Lineage (NCBI taxonomy): Eukaryota > Metazoa > Chordata > Amphibia > Gymnophiona > Ichthyophiidae > Ichthyophis > Ichthyophis bannanicus. Next base: position 310,933,259 of record CM066032.1, on the reverse strand, counting down.
ATTGCAAGAGGACCCTGAAAAATTGGAAGACCGGGCATTCAAATGGCAGATGAAATTTAATGTGGACAAGTGCAAAGGTATGCACCTAGGAAAGAACAACTGCCACCCAGGAAAAAGATTTAGGCGTCATCATGGGTAATACGTTGAAACCCTCTGCCACATGTGCAGCGGTGGCTAAGAAAGCTAATAGAATGCAAGGAATCATAAGGAAAGGAATGGAGAATAAAATCAAGCATATTATAATGCCTCTGCATTGTTCCATGGTTCATCCACACCTTGAATATTGTGTGCAATTTTAGTCGCCATATCTTACAAAGGATATAGTGGAATTAGAAAAGGTACAGAGAAGAACCACCAAAATGGTAAGGGGAATGGAAGGATACCCCTATGAGGAAAGGCTTAAAAGGTTAGGGCTCTTCAACTTGGAAAAGAGAAGGCTGAGGGGAGATATGATAGAAATCTATAAATTAATGAATGGAGTGGAACAGGTTAACATAGATCGGTTGTTTACACCATCAAAAAGTAGAAAGACTAGAGGACACGCAATGAAGCTACAGTATAACCCATTTAAGACTAATAAGAGAAAATATTTTTCACTCAATGCATAATCAAACTCTGGAATTTGTTACCGGAGGATGTAATAAAAGCTGTTAATATAGCTGGGTTTTAAAAAGGTTTAGACAAGTTCCTGGAGGAAAGATCCATAAACCATTATTAAAGAGGACCCGGGAAATCCACTGCTTACCCCAGGACGAGCATTGTGGAAGCTGTGGACTTTATGAACTTGTGATCTGGATTGGGCACTGTTGGAAACAGGATACTGGGCTTGATGGACCTTGGTCTGACCCAGTATGGCATTTCTAATGTTCTTATGTTCTTAATTAAAAGGAAACTCTGCAATGAGAGGGCATAAGATAAAGATGAAAGGTGATAGACTCAGGAGTAATCTAAGGAAATATTTTCATATGGAAAGGATGGTGGGTGCGTGGAACAGCCTCCCAGAGGAGATGGTAGAGACGAGTACTGTGTCTGAATCCATGAAAGTATGGGACAAAACAGAGGATTGTAGAGCTTAATAGTTCGGTATGTATGGATGAACAGCCTGGATCGGCCATATGGTCTTTATCTGCCATCATGTTTTCTATTTCTATGTTTTTATATCTTCCCAGCTACTTCTAGCACACTGCAAGGATATCCTCCAGCTGTCAGACATGTGGAGCCCGATCCAATGTGGGGCACTTCCAGGCCATCTGTATTGCCCCAACCAAGACGGGGCCATCAGTGCCCAATTCTGCACTGCAGGAGCAAGATGCTCCCGTGGGTGCAGGATTGGGGCCTTAGAGATGGTCAGACTGCCCCAGCAGCACTGAGGGGACATCCTCCCCATGGCACAGCCTGCCATATGGCCACCTGGACCCTGATATCCTGTCACCTGACCCCGACGGGGGCGGCCAGTGCCCCTATCAGGCGGCGGGGACCCACCTTGGCCTGTTACATGCTCTGGGGGGGGTGCTGATGATCTCCAGGGTGGGGATGCTGCTGGGAAGGATCGAGGGATGGGGGCAGTGCTTATTCCACCTCTGAGGTGGAATAAACAGGTCATCCCCTGGCAACTCCTGGACGTACAGGGCTGTGAACGTAATCGACCCAGTATGTCCAGGGGTCGGTCACGCCCACATCCCTCCCACTCTCCACCCCCCGCATGCCCCCATCCCCCACTGCATGTACAGCAGCTCTGTGCATGCAGTGGAGGATTGAGACGGAATACCAGCAAGGTGGATAGCAGAGTAGCACATTCCAGTGGGACCTGCTTCCCCGCTATCTGCCTTACAGAATTGGGGCCATAAAGGGTAATCTTATGAAGTCACACCTAGTAATTGTTATAAAATAGGGGCATATTAACTTTATAAAATAGGACAGCAAGTGATAGGATACGTGTGGCAAAGCTAGGCGCAATCAGTTTCATCAATCCTAGGGCTGGTGTAAAATGTCTGCACCAAGATTTTTAAGGAAGGTGCATAAGTTATAGTATTTTATGACTTACACACACAAATGTGCACTCTGCCTATGCTCTGCCCCTTTGCCTACCTACAAATAAAGTATGCACCAAGGCCTGATATGCGTACTTATAAGATAGCGACTGGCTAAAGTGCACATGTAAAAGCCCACCCACGTGTGCAAGTCATTGAAAATATGGATTAATGATGCATAACTTCATGCGGCTCCTTAAAAATCACTTCCAATCCCTATTTTATAACTGCATACACTTTAAATAAAGATTATTTGTTGGGCACCTCATTGTAGCTGATCCACCAGTATATTCTAGGTGGAACTGACTATCTCTAGTTCTATTTTACTGCTTTTATTAAACACAGAAATGATTTAAAAACCTCCCCATATTTAAGCAGCATAAAAGGGAGGAATTTTTCCAGTACTGTAGGGATGAAGATCATCAAAATTTAATTCCCTTTCAATGCCACCTACTGTCCACCTCCAGGAACATTTACACATTTAGAGCAAGGGTTTCTAACTTCAGTCCTCAAGGATCACAATCATTAGGGACATCCTGAAAAATAGCCTGGATTGTGGCCCTCCAAGACTGGAGCCGGACACCCCTGATTTAGAGGGTAATTTTATAAAGGTCACCTATATTTATGCATATTTTCATGCAGGTATTTCAAGCTTATTTTATAAAGTAATGCACGTACATACCTTACTTTATAAAATAAAATACAATAAAAATAAAATTAATAAAATTAAATTAAATTAAAATACATTTTAAAATGTAAACCATTTTGATATAATGAAAAGCGGTATAAAAGAATCATTAAATAAATAAATAAAATAGGAGTATAAGAGGTCATAAACACTCATAAAACTAGGCATGAGCACTTACTGCCTAATGGCAGGTGCAAATACCCACACGTAGATTTTTCAAGAACACCCAAAGGTTATAGCACTTTATAACTTACACTTATAAATTTGCACTCTGCCCAAACTTTGTGTTTTCACACACCCATCTGACCGATGTGAATACTTACAGAATCAGAATGGCAACTGATACAATACATGCTTAAATGGCCAGGTACATGATGTGTAAACATGTAAATCTAGGCAACCCTGTATTTGCAAGCATGTACTTGAGTATCTAAAATACTGGCTGAAAATGTGGGTTAACTTAAGATGCAATCACTTACACCAATCCAAGTGCTGGTATAAATGCTTGTGTCTAAATTTGTAAGGAATGTCTATAAATACGATTTTATAATTTACACATGTAACCTTGCATTCCACCTAAATTCTTCCATATGCACTCCTGCAGTAAAAGTACACATGATCGGATATGCACACATGCTTACAGATTTGTGACAGCATCATTTACGTGCGTCAGTGACCACTTGCATGTTAATATGATTAGAATTAATAGATTTACACACATTGTTCAAGAGTAAATCTAGATGGCCTGTTATAAAATTACCCCGCGTGCTATTCATCAGCAGTGCATACTTTTCTACATGTATGCATCAGGAGTAATTTTATAAGAACCTACTTATGCTTATAGAAAGATGTACTACATGCGTAACTCCCTTATAAAATTACCCCATATTGGGTAATTTTCAAAAGTATTTCTATAAGTAAAACAGTGCTTTATTTGTGGAAATGGGTTTATATAAAGTTGCCCTGAAGCTGTGTTGTGTAAGAAGAGAGATCTCATATGCTTTGAGACATAGGTACCAGAATGGGCTAGGCCACAGGGTCATGGCCCTACCAAAATTCAGGTCACAAGGGCCATGCTTCTCTAATCCCCTTTCAGCAACTAGCAGGCAGTAAGAAGTATATTCAAATTAACTTCTGCTGCCAACTGCTTGCCACCACATGGATTGCAAAAGTGCTGCCTGTTTGAAAGACCTCACAACCCTCTCCTTGTTAAGAACCTCATAGTATCACAAAATAGGGTCATCTGTGACCAAGCACTTTATTTCCTCTACTGCCTAGTCATACTTTGGAAGCCAGTGTGAAACTGCATCCTTATCCAAAGGTCTTCTCAAGGGTTCACACGTCTCAGACAGATCTGGCATGAATTTTGCTAGACGGAGTTACAAACTCAGTGAAGCACTGCACAGATTTTACATCTGCAAGCAGTGGCATAACCTGTATGGCTTTAATTTTAACTGGTTCTGCTTTTGGACCTTATGAAGACAGGAAGGAGGGATCATATTCAGACGTATTTACATGGTTTGCATATCGTTACACTGGTTGAGAAGCACTGCTCTAACTGGCTAGCCTAAACCAGCTAAAGCTAAGCAGAAAATAAAGCTGCCCTTACTTTAGCAAGTTTACCTATTCAGACAGCTGCTAAAAATCATCGCTAACCAGATAGCTAAATCGCTATCTGGCAAAACTGGATAGTCAGTGCCGCGGGCCAGATATGGCCCCAGTACTGAACATCCAGGGGTAATTTAAAGCAGCGATGGCCAGCTGCTTTAACTGCGCAGGTCACTGTGCTGAATATATCCCCCTCCTCCCGATATATCCATGGAAGTGGACCCCTTCACTTTGAATTGTAATTTCTTCACACTGAGCCATACCTTCATCTACCTGCACTGTTCCATTAGGGCTAAGAACTTGTCATTGTCATGCTCGGCCTCCTCATCGGAGTCACCACAACTAGTAATGAGGATATCATCTGCTACTAAATCAGTGCCAGTGAGACCAAACAAAAGATCATGCTGCTTCTTCTCATACATCTTTGGTGCTACGGATATTCCAAATGGTACATAAGAACATAAGAAATGCCATACTGGGTCAGACCAAGGTCCATTAAGCCTAGTATCCAGTTTCCAACAGTGGCCAATCCAGGTCACAAGTACCTGACAGTTTCCCAAAAAGGCACTCAGTTTCCACAATGCTTTTCCCAGGGCAAACAGTGGATTTCCCGGGTCCTCTTTAATAATAGTTTATCGACCTTTCCTCCAGGAACTTGTCCAAACCTTTTTTAAACCCAGCTACACTAACAGCTTTTGAGTCATCTTTTCCTGCTACAGGGGGTTCAGACTGTGGTCATGAGTCTGCTTTTCTCATCTAACTTACATTGTAGGGCTGCATCACTTGCATCAACAAGTGTGAAAAACTGAGCTTTGGGCAGCTTGTATAAAACATCTTCGAGTGTTGGCATGATATAGTGTGATTTCTTCAGCGCAAGGTTTAGAAACATTGAATCAATACAAATTCTTAGCTTCTGAGCCTTTTTTACTATGTCCATATTGGTGCTCTAATCAGTTGTTTCAGTCACAGGTGTGATATAACCATCAGTTTCATGCTTTTCTAGCTGGACTTTCACCTCTGGCTTTATAGCAATTGGTACATTGCATGGAGCACATTGTACCAGTGAAATGCTGGGCTCGGATTCAAAAAGAACTAATCCTGCAACAGACTCCACTGAGGCATGAAAGATGTCATTACAAACAATAATCAACTGTTGTCTCGAAAATGGTCTGATGCACTGCTATTCTATCTGGCTCATCTCTGCAGGAATAGGGAACTGGATTAGCCCAAAGCACTCACATGTTGAGCCAGACAGCAATGACTTCTGGTTTGGAAAGGTGATATAATAAACAAAATAAACCATAGACCATTTGCTTTCATTATCTCATATTCAAGCTTATGAGTATGTCCTTGTATGCTGCACTGCATGTGGAAAAGTCTCAAGGATGGCATGAGCTCCCCTGAATATACCTTCAGTTTGGTGCAACTTGGTTGCAGGGGTGCCTTTGGTGCCAATCTCAGTTTGTCTTTCAGACATTTGACATTCCATGTTGCCCCAGAATGCAGCTAACAAGGTTGTACCATATTATTCAGTCCAAGATTCACAAACTATTCTTGTCCATCTGTTTGCATAGCAGCAGAGCAATTTTTGAGAAAATAGAATCCATACTGAGCAAGTCTGCATCATCTGACATCTCTTCCAAATGATTTATTTAACTAGGCTTATATAGCACTTTTTCTACCAGTCAATGTGGTATACATTCAGGCACTGTATATATGTTTCCCTTGTCCCCAAAGGGCTCACAATCTATGCAATAGAGAGTTAAATGATTTTCCCAAGGCCATAAGGAGAACCTGTGAGGCTAGAAACCTCAGTCCTTCTGGCTCAAGCTTTTGTTGTCCTCTAGCAGGATTCAAACCCCTGGCCCTCAGTAACTTGCGCCAACCACTAGGCCACTCCACATCTTTCTAGTAGTAGTCCAAGGTGAGTTACAATCAGGTACTATAGGTATTTCCCTGTCCCCAGAAAGTTTACAATTTATGTTTGTACCTGAGGCAATGGAAGGTTAGGTGACTTGCACAAAGCAGCTTACTTGCTGTTCTGCTTCCTGTTCAATAGGCACATCCTTGCAAAATAATTTGGACCACCATATAGCAGGCATACTTTCTCATATGCTGGACAGTATTCTTTTACTCACTTATATACATTGCCACAGTATTTACATATAGCAGATTTGATTGCAGTGAGTTACTCTGATGTTGCTTATTACAGTAGCTATGTACACATCGTTGATGTTTGCCTGTTGCATTAACGCTGTCAGTGTACTGGTCCTGTTCTATAGTTCTCAGTTTCAAATCTGTAAGTTCTGCAATACGATGGTTCAATGATGTATTCAGAGTTAAGTCACGTTCTTTTGAGAGCCAGTAATGTGTACATTCATTGGCAATGCTTTGTCTCTCAAACATGTGACAAAATTATAAAGGGATTCACCTTCTTGTTTGCAGCTGCCAAACATGAATATTTCATTTATTACATTTTTGGTGGGTTTAAAATAGGATTCTAATGCATTCAGGATAACTTGGTATTCTTTCTGTGCTCCTCTATGAATCTCAAATTGTGCTTATAAGCATCACCCCCTTCTTAAATTATTTTCAGTGTTATTGTTCATTTTGTTCTATACAAATCACTGTCTTGCACTCCTGTTAAACTTGCACATTTGTTATTCTCAAACTGAGTTCATTGAAAATCATTTTGACTCATAGAAAAATGGTATATAAAAGTTGTTAAATTAGTAAATCACCCTTCTCAGTATAACTGCCTGCACTTCAGCTGGCTTCTCTTGTAAGACTATTGCTAGACTGTAGTCTTCAAACTCTGCTCTGAAATTTTCCCAATTGCCATAGAAGTCACCACTAACCTTCGTCTCCTTTGGGGGTGGAATGTTTTTAGCAACTGCCATGATGCTGAAATGCTTTTGTGCTTCAGTGTCAAGGGAGAGTGCATGTAATCTTAGGCTATTTAGTATTATTGAAATCTATGCTGTGCATACCGAGTTATGTAGCCCAAAACACTTTAGAAACTCTCTCCATCATAGGCAGGAAAACAGCACATATTCAGAATCTTCTGATACCATGTTTCAGAGTTAAAAATAAAAACACACTAAACACAGGAACCATGATTTATTACATCAGAAGGTCAAAGGTGACAAGATAGTAGGAAAACAGTGAGATATAACAATGAGCCACTAGATGGCATCAGTATAAGTTAACATCAGTAATAGAATACTAGGGAGTATGTTTACTAAAACCCCGGTAATGTGCAGGCCGCGCTAGTGTGCGGGTGCCATATAAGGAGTGGGCGTTTCTTTCTGAAAAAGAAAAAACGGGATTTAAATATGCGCTAAGGTGCGCGGCGCCCATGTGCGCCCCGCACATTAGCGCATGAGAAAGCTGCGCGGGAGGCAAAAGGGGAGCGCTGATGTGCAAGCAAAAGAGCAGAGCCACAGCACAATGGTTAAGACGCTGACCAATGGTGCAGGGATCAGCGGTTCAATCCCCCACAGTACCCAATGAAGATGGCTGGCTGAGGCATTACTTTAGGAGCCAGTTTAATATTGGGCGGCATAAGGCTGCGCGCTGATGGGCATAAGGCAGCGTGCTATTGCTTTAGGAGGCATTTTAATATTGGGCGGCATAAGGCGGTGCGCTGATATGCAAGCACAGGAACAGAACTACAGTACAATGGTTAAGACACTGACCAATGGTGCAGGGTTCAGGGGTTCAATCCCCCACAGTGCCCAATGAACAAGGCTGGCTGAAGCATTACATATTATGGAGAAGATTGCTTTATGGAGGCATTTTATTTTTATTTTAATTATCACTACTAGCAAACACACTCTCAAAGCGTGTTAACATAAGGCGCCCCATAAGGCACATTTTAAAGTGCACTGTCCGCCAAGGCACCCTAGAATGTTGCTTATAGGGCGCTTTATAGGGTGCCGTATGAGGTACCGCAAGGTCAGAGTACTGTTTTTGATGGCAGCACTGTGCAGTTTAAGGAATGAAAAGCATAAGTAGGTGCGCTGACATGCAAGGAGTAGCAGCAGTGGAGCACAATGGTTAAGGCACTGACTGCTGATACAGGGGTCATGAGTTTGCTCCCCAATGTGCCTAATACATAAGGCTGGCTGAGGCATCAGCTTTGCAATATACATTTTGTTTCCTGCAGCACTTTATTTTTATTTTATTAATTGCTGTCAGCAAACACGCCCTCACGTGCCGTAATTGAAAGTGCCGTATAAGGCACCCTATAAGGCACTCCATAGGGCACATTATAAAGTGCACAGTCCGCCACGGCACCCTAAAATGTCCCCTAAAGGGCACCCTATAAGTTGCGTCACAGGATAATGTATAGTGCACCTTACATGGATGGGATCCATAAGGTGCCCTATAGGGCGCCCTATAAAGCGCCCTCAGAGGCACCTTATGGGTACGGTACGCTGAGGGTGTTTTTGCTGGCAGCAAAAATGTACATTAAAAAGAGATAATGCTTTGGGCAGCCCTATCAAATAACCCCACTGTGGGTTTGAACCCAAGACCACTGGCTTCACAGGTAGTGAAGTAACTATTGGGCTACAGCTCTATAGCTACTAGCAAGCCCCAGGCTGGCTTCAGAGAGCCTGCATGTCACCACACAGACAGTGTGTTGTGGTCACCAGGATAGGTTTAGCACACCCGTACCCATGATGCACTGCACATGCAAATCAGCTGTCCACAGATGAACACAAGATGGGGTATGCACCCCCACAACACCTCGGTCTGGTAGGGGGAACTGACCATGTGCACCTCCACAGCACCTCGGTTTTGTAGGGGGTACAGACCGTGTGTTTTACTGGCACAGAGTAGCTACACACCGTCACATTTTGTTGGTACTGTGCTCACCCTGATGGTGCGGTGAGGCACCCAGCACCAGGTCCACAGCACCTTCCATGGCAGAAACAGGCCATGATGCAGGTCCAAAGCAGTGTCAATGTGTGAGATAGGTGGTTTCTGCAGAAACACCTTGGATATGTCTGTCTGTCAGGTGTAGCCCCCATGGACCCCAGGAGGATCATGCACCACCACCCCCCTCCCTAGGGCTGAGGGTGGCAAACAGGGTCTCACATCAACAGATCCACATTCTACCTCCCTGCAATGGTGGCAGTAGAGTGGACCAACAACCCCAGTCCTGCTGTAGAAAAGACAGCCCGCAGGGCAGTCAATGCTGCTCTGTGCATATCCATAACACAATAGCAGACAGACATTAGGCCTGTATATGCTAAGCTGCACCCCACCACTATCTGATATTCTCCTGCAGCAAGCCTTCAGCTGCTGCACACTGCAAGGCACTCCATCAAGACACATACCAGCTGCAAACAGTCTGCTAGTTAGTCCATAGTGCATGTTCCTGGTGAAAATGCATGCACCCAGAACTGGGATGGCAGCATACACAACAAGCAGAGAAATCATTGACTGACCCCCAAAAGGAAACCCATAAATATCACATGACAAAAATGCTATATAGCACTATGGGGGTGCCTAGCCATGCTGTCATCACTGCACAGTCAGGGTGAGAGTGATCTTCCAGCAGGACATACTGAGGTCACCCTGTCTGTGTAGGTAGTGGCCAGGCACTAAAATGGCCCAGCCAGTGCCCTATGCCCTGTGCAGATGCACCCTGGCCAGGCCACCCTGTCTGGCCTATACCCATGGTACCTTGCTCCTCATTATGCACATTGGCAGGCCAATACTGGCAACAGTGCTGGCAGTGTGGGCTGTAGAAGGTGTTTGCAGCCACCACACACTGGATGGACAGACAGACACTCCCACACCTAGGCCAGCATTGTGCTACTATAGAGAAGTCTATCAGCCCTGGACACCACACCAGTCCTGGGCACAGTACAGGCATGGATATGGTACGCAATACTATTGGGGGTCACTCCCCAGGGTGGTAAACACTGTCAGAGAGCAGACCTGAAGCACACACCGCAGACATCCGAAAGATTGTTATGATGGAGCTCAAACTGTGCTTAATGTAGAAATCGCTATCTGGCAGTAATCATAACAAATGTTTGATAGCTGTGTACCGTATACCCAGGTGTAGGGTGGCATTGCTAAGGTATGCAAGTGCTAGTATTGGGGGATGCACGCAGGGCCCAATGTCCTGCCTCTCCAGGAGGCATTGGCTAATGGGGCCTGTGGGTGTGGGTGTGGGTGTGTCTGCCCTTGTTGGCTGCTGCTTTACGGCAGAGGTTCCCAACTCCAGTCCTGGTGTGCCAAACACTGTTCGGGTTTTCATGCTGTCCCTCATGAATATGCATGAGCTACATCTGCATACCTTGGGGGTGGTGCATAGATATGCAGCACAGGCATCTTTATTAGAGGCAGCATGGAACCTGAATGGTGTTTGGCTCTCCAGGACTGCATTTGGGAGACTCTGCTCTAGGTAATGCACATTTCTATGATGTTTGTGCTGTGTGGGGTAAAATATAGGTGTTTGACCCATTCTTATGTTTTCAGCAATAAAGTTTCAGTCTTTACTACCATGTTTTCTTCATAGGTAAAATAAAGGGACTAGGTTGGCAGGAGCCCCAGCTGGGATTTGACCCTTTGACCTTCTGGTCCTAAAGGCACTGGTTGTGTCTGTTGCACCACCGTCTTAACACAACAACAGTGCATTCCCTGGGGAGTCCATGGCTGTTTGTCAGACAGGGCCTGTCTGTTGGAGTGCACTGCACCCACGTGAAGGGGGCTAGTCCACCGTCTGCTGTGGGCAGCAGCCACTGCCCCCTCCACCAACGGTACCCCTCCACCACCATGCTGACATGGCCTTATATTGGTGACAGCATCACAGCTGAATGATATGTGGCCCTCCAGGACTGCATTGAGGGGACTGTGGTCTAGGTAATGCACATGTTTCTGGTGTCTGTGCTCTGTAGGGTAAAATAGAGGTGTTTGGACCATGCTTATGTTCTCTGCAAAAAAGGTTGGTCTTTACTATCACGGTTTAGTGGTGGGTAAAATATGGGGATTGGGTTTGCGGGGGCCCCAGCTGGGACTTGATCTGCTGACCTTTGGCTCCTGAATACACTGTCTGTGTTCACTGCACCACACTGTGGCCACAGAGACAGTGCAGTCCTTGGAGATAGGAAGCCTGGCCAAGGAAATCAGAAACCCTGCTCTGCACAATTTCACTGTGGGCTCATTCACCTTGTATGGAGACAAAAGGGCAAATAAACATTAGAAATGGCCTCGAAAAAAAGGGAAATAAAACATAACCAAGCTGGGCAACAGTGATATCAATGGGCAACAGTAAAAAACACTCCCAGGACAGCTCCAAAAAAAAAGTGATTTTTGGAAGGGTCTACGGAGCGTAGCCCTTCCAAAAATCATTTCCTTTTTTTGGAGCTTTCCTGGGTGTGTTTTTTATTTTTGCCCATTGATATCACTGTTGCCACTGTTGTCCAGCTGGATTATAATTTTTTAGAATTTTGGTGTGGTCATTTTCTATTTTTATTTGCTATTTTGTTCTGTGCACATGTATCACACTGCTCACGTTTTGTAGGTTTCCCTGGTTTTGCTATATATTGCTGACAGAAATGGTTTCTCTTCCCTTTAAATCGGCTCTAACGTGAGGTTTTCACTCGCGGTATTTTTTTAGTTGAATTTCAGCCCCGCTCCTGTGCAGGGAGCCTCTCCCCTCCCACTTTCCAGCCATTGACCCTGTCCCTCTGCCCCACGGGAGCCTTCCTCCGCCCTCAGAATGCCTTTCCACGCCTCTATCGCACATCAGCGCGCCGTGCACTTGTGCAGGCCCGTTAGTGCAGCGCGCACGTGTGCGGGGCACAAAAATGCACTATTAGCGTGCGCTAAGGTACCTTAGCGCATGCTCAAGTGCGCCCCACACAATTGCGCGGTTTAATAAACATACCCCTAGGAGTGCTCATAGGTAGGCATTAAAATAGAGCAAGAATGGACAAATCTTTTGGCTTGGAGGCTACAATGGAAGCCATGCCTGGGTTGAAGGTCTGGAATGATTTGAGGAGTGGGGAGGTTTCCCTCAGTGGATCTGGTGGTCAGTGGTGTTTGATGTGGAAGGTAGAGAGGATTTATTTCTGGTTTCTTAGTCACACTTAAACTCTCATTCTCTAAAGCAGCTAAAGGATATGGTAACTAGGGGCACGATATTCAAAGGCATTTACATGGTTTACAGAGCTGTAAACCGTGTAAATGCCCTTAAGAGGGATATTCAGCGGCACTAACATGGTTAGTGCTGCTAAATATCCCAGAGTAGTGCCACTATCTGCCCCAATGTTAACTATTTAGTCTCAGGGCATATCAGGGGCAGTACCCATGGAAAAACGTTCAGCTGTGATATTCAGCAGCAGTCCTAACTTTCACCGCCGAAGCTAACCAGGCAGCTGCTGAATATCACCGCTGAGAACATAAGAACATAAGATATGCCATACTGGGTCAGACCAAGGTCCATCAAGCCCAGTATCCTCTTTGTTTCCAACAGTGGCCAATCTAGGTCATACGTACCTAGCAATTTCCCCAAAAGACACAGGTTCCACAATGCTTGTACTGGGTCAAGCATTGATATCCTGGATCCCTTCTTAATAATGGTTTATGGACCTTTCCACCAGGAACTTGTCCAAACCTTTTTTAAACCCAGCTACACTAACAGCCTTTACTACATCCTCCGGTAACAAATTCCAGAGTTTGATTACACGTTGAGTGAAAAAATATTTTCTTTTATTAGTCTTAAATATGTTTCCCTGTAGCTTCATTGCATGTCCCCTAGTCTTTCTATATTCTGATAACATAAACAATTGATCTACGTTTAGCAGTTCCACTCCATTCATTAATTTATAGACTTCTATCATATCTCCCCTCAGCCGTCTCTTTTCCAGGTTAAAGAGCCCTAACCTTTTTAGCGTTTCTTCATAGGAGTATCCTTCCATTCCCTTTACCATTTTGGTGGCTCTTCTCTGAACCTTTTCTAATAACGCTATATCCTTTTTAAGATACGGCGACCAGAATTGCACACAATATTCAAGGTGCGGTCTCACCATGGAACGATATATAGGCATTATAATATCTTTTGTTTTATTTTCCATTCCTTTCCTTATCATACCTAGCATTCTATTTGCTCTCTTGGCTGCAGCTGCACACTGGGCCGAGGGTTTTAACATGTTATCCACAATGACGCCTAAATCTTTTTCCTGGGTGGTGGTTCCTAATGTGGAACCTTGCATCATGTAACCATAGTTTGGGTTGTTCTTCCCTAGGTGCATAACTTTTCACTTGTCCACATTAAATTTCATCTGCCATTTTGATGCCCAGTCTTCCAATTTATCAAGATCCTCTTGCAATTTTCCACAATTCTCTTGGGTTTTAACAACTTTAAATAGTTTTGTGTCATCTGCAAATTTGATAACCTCACTCGTTATTCCCCTTTCCAGGTCATTTATGAATATATCAAAAAGCAGCAGACCCAGCACAGATCCCTGGGGTACTCCACTATTCACCTTTCTCCATTGGGAAAATTGGCCATTTAGCCCTATCCTCTGCTTTCTTTTAACCATTTCCTGAACCACAATAGTACACTGCCTCCTATCCCATGACTTTTTAGTTTTGCCAAAAGTCTCTGATGAGGGACCTTGTCAAAGGCTTTCTGAAAGTCCAGATACACTATATCAACCGACTCACCTTTGTCCACCTGTTTATTCACACCTTCAAAAAAACATAACAGATTAGTAAGACAACATCTCCCTTGTCTAAAGTCATGTTGGCTGTCTCCCATTAGGCCATGACTATCTACATGCTGAGTAATTTTATTCTTTATGATGGTTTCTACCATTTTTCCCGGTACTGACGTCAGGCTCACCAGTCTGTAGTTTCCCAGATCACCCCTGGAACCCTTTTTAAAAATTGGTGTTACATTGGCGATCCTCCAATCTTCAGGTATTACAGATGATTTTAATGAAAATTCACAGATTACTAATAGCAGATCTGAAATCTCATATTTCAGTTCTTTCAACACCCTCTGATGTATACCATCCGGCCCAGGTGATTTGCTACTCTTTAGTTTATCTAATAGTTGCAATATATCTTCCCGATGTATCGATATTTCCTTCAATTCTTCCGCACCTTTAAATACCACTTCAGTCATGGGTAACATCCCTACATCTTCCTCATTAAAGACCGAAGCAAATAATTCATTCAGTCTCTCCACTATTGCCTTATCGCCTCTTAGTGCCCCTTTAACTCCTCTATCATCTAATGGACCAACTGACTCTCTCACAGGTTTTTTGCTATGAATGTACTTGAAAAAGTCTTTATTTCGTGTTTTTGCTTCCGCAGCAAGCTTCTTCTCAAATTCTCCCTTTGCCTGCCTTATCAATGCTTTGCATTTGACTTGCCAGTGCTTGTGCTGTTTCCAGGTTTCGTCATTTGGCTCTTTTTTCCATTTCCTGAAAGATGCTTTTTTGGCAACAACAGCCTCTCTGACCTCACCTTTAAACCATGCTGGCAGTTTTTTGGACTTCCTTCCACTTTTCTTAAAGCGTGGAATACAGCTGGTCTGGGCTTCCAAGATAGTATTTTTCAACAACACCCAAGCTTGATGTAAGTCTTTAACCTTTGCAACTGCTCCTTTTAATTTTTTCTTAACTATTTTCCTCATTTTATCATAGTCTCCCTTTCAAAAGTTAAAAGGTAGTACTGTTACTGTGGATGTCCTTACTATCCCTCCTCCACTAATTAAATCAAATGCGATCATGCTATGATCACTATTGCCAAGTGGCCCCAACACCCTTATCTCTTGCAGTAGATCTGGTGTTCCACTAAGGACTAGGTCTAATATGGCTTCCCCTCTGGTCGTTCATGAACCAGCTGCTCCAAGAAGCAGTCATTTATTTCGTCTAGGAACTTTATCTCCCTAGCATGTCCTGCCGTGACACTATCCCAGTCGATACCGGGGTAGTTGAAATCACCCATTATTATTACTGCGCTGTAACGTTTGCTAGCTTCCTTGATTTCTTTGAGCATTTCATCATCTATTTGGTCATTCTGGCCAGACGTTCGTTAGTACACCCCCACTGCCATCGCCTTCCCCTTTTTACATGGAATTTCAATCCATAGAGAGTCTACAGCAAATTCTACCGCTGCACAATTAGCTTCTACGCTATGTGTGGCAAACCCAGATATTCAATGCTAGTTGCCAGATATGGCCACGGATTGAATATCCAGAATTAAAGTTCGGCGGCTATGGCTATGTGTGGTATGTGCCCAGGGACTTTTTATTTCTATGGATGAGGCAGCACTTAACGTGCGTTAACTTCATTAATGCGCAATAATCTTTTGTAAACATGCCCCTAAATGTGCTAAATGTTAGCTCAGTGTATAACCTTAATCAGAGTTAATATACTCCCCTGTTTTGGGCTGAACTGATGGTACACTTTCCTGAAAGAATCATGAAAATGTCTTAACAACTTGAAACCAAACTAGTTAACAAAGTCACATCTTGCCAAGACTTGAGGGTCTGTTTACTAAGTCGTACTAGCGGCTTCTGTGCAAAATCAGAGCTGCGGCCCCTTTTTATTCAATGGGGCCATGGCTCCGATTTTGCACGGAAGCCGCTAGTGCAGCTTATTAAAATGTGGCAGGTGCAGGCCTGTGACCCACAGTGTCCGAACATAAGCAGGCCAGCATGGCTAGCTTGACCTGTAAATGAGGCCTGTGGAGAGGCATATAGGATTGCACATCCCCCAATATGCTGCTATTGTAAGATAGAACTCAGTAGAAGTATAGAATTAGCTTAGGTAAGCAGAACTGCAGTATTGAAAGATGGAAAAATACAGAAAAGACATGTTTAAAAGTTACTGATAAGAAAAAGTACATCTGCAAAGAAATAATTGGGAGTGCTGACAGATGAGTTGCAGAGCCCAGCTCCTCTGCACGTACAAATTGGTTCTATAACCTTGAGAGTGTGAAAGTAACAAGTTGATGAACTGACCATTGTAATTGGGACTAGAAGGGGGGTATGCAGGTGTCATGCCCACTGGAGGGACATAATTGGATAAACTTATCAGTACCGGGACCAATAGAAGAGGTACGGGAGGTACGGGAGGTTACCGGGACCAATGAAATGTTTTTCTATACCTAGAATGGAACAGAAGTCTATAAAAGTTGTTGTAATGCTTGAAAACTTTGCTCAGCCATTTTGAAATTGATTGGTTCGAGACTTGTGCACAAATAAATGATTTGGACCTTCTGAACAGACTCCTGGTATCATTGGTTTGTCTGCGCTTTGCTGCTACATATTCCTTGGTGCGTTGGCCGGGAAGTTGTGGAATCAAAGTGTATATAGGGCAATATACCACGACTTTCCGCCTCTATAGGCTTGGTCCTGCCGGGATCGCGCCCTTCCGACGAGGGCTGCTCCCTGGCGCCACCGGTCCCTTGTATCGGAGGGAGCTGGTCGGACCTCGGCGGGTGACGAGCCCGGCTGGAGTCAACGCCTCGAACCCGAGTGAGGGGAGTCCGAGGTCCAACTCATGCGCCTGCTTGGGAAGTTTGAGGACCGGATCCGGTGAGTATAGTTTTGATTTTGGGTCTAGACAGAAATAGAAAGAGCAGTACTGCCATTGGAACTTGGAACTTTGGAATTTGTAATCTCGAGATATTGGGAATTGGTAAGAGAGCATGATCACCTCTCAAGGAAGGGCCGAGTAACCCCGCATGGGAATTCGCCGGGTGAAACCCCCATCCTTTTTGTAATTGGGAAATTGGAAAAGACTAGTCAGAACAGATAGAAACGAATGCATTCTGGGATACGTTGCTAGCATGATTGTGTGAACGAAGTGTGAATGAGAGGTCTGGCAGCACGGACCAAGTGATGGCGGACCCCTGAGTAGCGCATTTCCTGACCGGGCAACCGCGTTCAGGTCGCGTAAAGGGGGAAGCGATTGTCGTCTTGTCTTGTTATTTGTACTCCTTATACGTTTCCAGGGCCGTGTGGACCCCTTACCCACGGTCCGCCCTCCTTTTCCCTTCTGTCTGTTGTTGCGCGCACACATCGAAATGGGAGGGGCGGGGTCTACTAGAAACACTCCACTAGAATGTATGATCGCACATTTTAAAGAGGGATATTCAGGAGATTATGGTATTAAAATGACAGCAGCCCGTTTGCAGATTTTGTGTACTAGGGAGTGGCCCGATCTAGACCCCATCTGGCCCCGAGAGGGAACGTTCAATGTAGAGATTATTCAGTCAATACACCGTAGAGTGCGGATAGCGCACCCCGACCAGTACCCCTATATAGATTCCTGGTTAAGTATTTGTGAAGATCTGCCCCCCTGGGCGCAGCGCTGTTATGAGGAACAGTGCAGAATAATGTTAGCTAAAACAGATTCTAGACAGAAGACGGAACAGCCTAGAATGAAAGAGCAGGATAAGAAAGCCAGAAAGAAGCCCATCCTGGCAGATCCTGATTTCCCAGAAATAACTCTCAGGCAGCCCCGAACCCCAGGTCCAGTAAGAGTAGCCCGGTGTCCTGCCCCAGAACCCCAGAGACGGCCAGAGCCGAGGCGGGACCCAACCCCTGATCCCCCTCCCGGAAGAGAGAAAGAGGAAGAATTAGTGGGAAAAGAAGAGGAGGACCTAAAAAGCGAGTCAGAAGTGGAGACCGAAGAAGGAGAAAGAGAGAATCCCCCAGATGAGGAGGAAAGTGTACAAATACTTGAGAAAGCCAGCGTTAGCACTAGCACGCCAGAGAGAGAGAAACCCAAAGCAAAACCTGTTGAGAAAAAGAAAGTGACTCCTGCAAAGGCAACAACAATAACCCTTAGATCCCAAAAGACACCCATGGCAGCCAAACTGTTTCCCTTATGGCAAGTCCCGGGAGTGCCCGTAAAGAATGATAATGATGAAGTGGTAGCGGGACCCCTAACTTATGTGTATATCCCTTTCTCTACAACTGATTTATTAAATTGGAGGTCGCATTACGCCTCCTATACTAGTAAGCCCCAGGAGCTGACAGAATTAGTAACTAGTATTATGGAAACTCACCAACCCACTTGGCCAGATTGCCGTCAGCTCCTGACCACCCTATTCACGACAGAAGAGCGAGCAAGAATTAGAAAAACAGCTATTGAATGGATGGCAGAGAACCCTGTAGCTCCGGCACAGGGGCAGAATATAATAGACCGTCGAGAAGCAGCTCAGAGAGAATTCCCGAATGAAGACCCCCAATGGGATCCAAATACAGATGAAGGATCCACAGCCCTAGCCCGTTTTCGCCAAGGCTTTTTACAAGGCCTGAAAAGGGGGGGCCAGAAAGCTATGAACCTTTCCAAAGTTGCAGGAGTTATCCAAGGGATAGATGAGAGCCCAGCAGATTTTTATGAAAGATTAACTGAAG
The DNA here is from genome assembly GCA_033557465.1 of Ichthyophis bannanicus. Classification (NCBI taxonomy): domain Eukaryota; kingdom Metazoa; phylum Chordata; class Amphibia; order Gymnophiona; family Ichthyophiidae; genus Ichthyophis; species Ichthyophis bannanicus. Next base: position 310,914,529 of record CM066032.1, on the reverse strand, counting down.
CATACAGAATGTATACTCCCTATGATCCCGAGGCACCAGGAAGCTTATGTATGGTGAATTCTGCTTTTGTAAACCAGTCTCAACCAGACATTAGACGCAAATTACAGAAGTTAGAAGGGTTTGCGGGCATGAATGCAACACAGTTATTGGAAGTCGCTCATAAGGTGTATGTGAATCGTGATACTGAAAGACAGAGAGAATGTGATAGAAAGATGAAGAAGAAAGCTGATTTTTTGGCTGCGGCCATAGTGGAACAGAAAAGGGGAGGTGTCCCTAGTCGAAGGAGCAGAGGAAGAGGGCGGGGTCAAGGCGGAGGCCGGACCCAGAGACTAGGCGTGAACCAATGCGCCTATTGCAGAGAGGAAGGACATTGGAGAGATACGTGCCCGCAACTCGAAGACGCCCAGCATGATGACGACAGCAGCCATCAGTGGCGAGAAGAAAGACGAAGCTATCCCCGAAGCCGAGGAGGAGCCAATCGAGAACAATTCCAGCGAGAGAGAGGAGGAGCCATTCAAGCATTGGCCACACCAGCCCATGATGAGAATGACGTGGATTAGGATAGACCGGGCTCCAAGTTTGCTTTAGGTCTCCAGGAGCCTATGGTCGGAATACAAATAGGAGACCAAATTATGGACTTTATGGTTGATACTGGAGCACAACATTCAGTAATAGACAAAAAGATAGCCCCATTCACTACAAAAGCAGTCACCATTATAGGAGCAACTGGTGCCAAAGCCACAAAGTCCTTTCTTCAAAACCGAATATGCAGTCTGGGAGGACAGCAAGTAACTCATCAATTCCTTTACATGCCCGAATGTCCAGTGCCACTACTGGGACGAGATATGTTAGCCAAGCTTCAAGCACAAATATCTTTCTCTGAGCAAGGAGAAATGCAAATGACAGTAAATCCCCAAACCAAACCAGCAGGAGTGATGCTGCTGACAGTTCCCCGAGAAGAAGAATGGAGATACTACATTGATGATTCGATACAAGATACCTATTTTGAACAAACTTTGAAAAGTATTGATGCACCACCTGGAGTATGGGCAGAAGGCAGCCCCCCAGGCCTAGCCAAACATATAGCTCCAGTGATTGTAACCCTCAAGCCTAGTGCTACACCAGTGCACGTCAAAGAGTACCCTCTCCCAAGAGCCGCAATTGAAGGCATTCATCGCCACCTACAAAGATTGCTTGAGTATGGCCTACTAAAAGTATGCCAATCCCCATGGAACACTCCACTTTTGCCAGTAAAGAAGCCTGGGACAGATGATTATCGCCCAGTGCAAGATTTGAGAAGAGTAAATGATGCAGCTGAGACCATACATCCAGTCGTACCCAATCCTTACACCCTCCTAGGACTGATACCTGCTGAAGCTACCCATTTCACTGTACTGGATTTAAAAGACGCATTCTTTTGCATAAGATTAGCCCCTGTAAGCCAAATATTGTTTGCATTCGAATGGCAGGACCCCATCTCTGGAAGAGGGGGCCAACTTACCTGGACAAGATTACCCCAAGGATTCAAGAATTCGCCTACCATCTTTAGTGCCGCACTGAATCAAGACCTTTCAAGCTATCCAGTAGCCCCGGGGAAGAGAGTGCTTCTCCAATACGTGGATGATCTGTTGATAGCTGCCGTATCAGAAAGTGAATGTATACTAGCCACCAAAGATCTCTTGCAGTTACTAGAGGAAGCTGGATACAAAGTTTCCAGAGCCAAAGCACAGCTATGCCAAAAAGAAGTGAAATACCTGGGTTTTCGTATCACCCAAGGAAGCAGAAGATTAGGCAGAGAAAGAAAAGAAGCAGTATGTAGAATTCCAACTCCAACAACCAGAAAGCAAGTCAGAGCCTTTCTGGGAGCGGCAGGATATTGCCGAATTTGGATACCTAACTTTGCCCAAATTGCCAAACCACTGTATGAAGTCACAAAAGGAGAAGAAAAGTCGCCACTGGAGTGGGGACTTGAGCAGGATACAGCCTTCCAAAAGTTAAAAGAAGAATTGATGTCATCACCAGCACTTGGACTACCAGATGTCCACAAACCTTTCCACTTGTTTGTACATGAAGCACAGGGAAATGCCTTGGGCATGTTGACTCAGAAATTGGGAAATTGGGAGCGACCTGTAGCATACCTATCGAAACAATTGGATCCTGTGGCCAAAGGATGGCCACCTTGCTTGAGAGCAGTTGCAGCTACAGCGCTACTAGTGAGCGAAGCAGACAAGCTCACACTAGGACAGAACATACGAGTCACTGTGCCACATGCAGTCCTTGCCCTTATGGACCAGAAAGCAAATTATTGGCTCACCAATTCCCGAATGTTGAAGTATCAGAGCATGTTATGTGAAAATCCACAGATACAACTCGAAGTGAGCCATGCCTTGAATCCAGCCACCTTGATACCCATCAGTGAAGAACTCCCAGAACATGACTGTATTGAAGTCATGGAAACTGTGTTCTCCAGTCGACCCGACTTGACAGATGTGCCCATAGACAATCCTGACCAAATCTATTATGTTGATGGGAGCAGTCTCATCCTCAATGGAAGACGCTGTGCCGGATATGCAGTCGTCACCCAACATGAAGTAGTTGAATCATCAGCTCTAGCTTCAGGCACATCAGCCCTTAAAGCCGAATTGATAGCACTCACCAGAGCATTGTTGTTAGGAGAAAAACTTGTGCTAAATGTATATACAGATTCCAAATATGCCTTCACTACCTTGCACGCCCATGGAGCTCTCTATAAAGAAAGAGGACTCATCACATCTGGAGGAAAATCAGTCAAATATGGTCCCGAAATATTGATGTTACTTGATGCAGTATGGGCCCCAACACGTGTAGCTGTCATGCATTGTCGAGGACATCAAGCAGGAAAAGGAGAAGTTGCCCGAGGAAATAGATTTGCAGATGCCTCAGCACGACAAGCAGCTATGACAGGACAAATTGCCCCACAAGCTACGCCAATGCAAGCAGCATTGTTTCCAGTACCTTTGAATCTATGGACCCCACGATATACCACCAAAGAATTGGATTACTATTGTGACAGAGAAAATGGAGTACTAAAAGATGGATGGATTGAGCTGCCACCAGAAGAGGGCAGTCAACCTCCAGGACGAATAGTAATTCCTGAGCTATTAGGACCAGCCTTTGTCAAAGCTTTCCACGAAGCTACCCACTATGGGAAGAGTGCCATGGAAAAAGCACTCAGACCACATTTCTACATCCCTCTGATGACAACCATATCAGCTTCAGTAGCACGACAATGTCAAACTTGTGCCAAGAATAATGCCAAGCAAGGCCTTATTACAGCACCCCGAGTTCAGTCAAGAGGTGTGACCCCTATGCACAACCTCCAAGTTGATTTCACCGAAATGCCAAAAGCCAATGGGTACCATTACCTATTAGTATTAGTTTGTACTTTCTCTGGGTGGGTAGAAGCATTCCCAACCAGAACTGAGAAAGCCCGAGAAGTTACCAAAGTCTTAATGAGAGAAATTGTCCCCAGATTCGGAATTCCAGCAGTAATAGGGTCAGACAATGGACCCTCATTTGTCTCCCAAGTTACTCAGCAGTTAGCAAAAGCTTTGCAGATACAATGGAAACTCCACACTGCATACAGACCCCAGAGTTCAGGGAAAGTTGAGCGAATGAATCGTACCTTGAAAGCCCAAATGTCTAAGCTTTGTCAGGAGACACAATTGAAGTGGCCCCAAGTGCTCCCCATAGCTTTATTCAGAATACGCTCAGCTCCTGTAAAGTCAACAGGATTTTCCCCTTTTGAAGTTTTGTATGGTAAACCCCCACCAATAGTGCAGGGAATCAAAGGAAGTCTAGCCCAAATTGGTTCAGAAATAACCAGACAAGAACTTCTAGCTCTTAGTTTTGTTCTGCAGACTCTCCATACGTGGATCCAAGACCAGTTGCCTATCAACTTGACGGAACCCTTGCATCCCTATCAGCCTGGTACTTCGGTGTGGATCAAAGATTGGAAGAAGACACCGTTGGAACCCCATTGGAAGGGACCGTACACCGTCATCCTGTCTACCCCAACTGCAGTAAAGGTAGCCGAGATCGACGCCTGGATCCACCACAGCAGAGTCAAGCCCGCCGCCGATCCTGAACCTGAGCAGTGGACGGCAGAACAGCATCTTGATGCACCCTTGCGAGTTACTTTGAGACGGCAACCAGCAGCTTAGACACTTCATCATAAGTGCTTTGCAGCAGCCAAGTCTTTCGAAGAGGATTGCTGTTTTCCATACAGCAACAGCTTTGTTTCAACGAACCCAATTTGTGTGTGATTTGACACACTACTTAGAGACTACATTGACTAAGCCAGACTTCACAAGCCAACTGAAATTGCTAATAAGTTGGTTAATGTGTACTGGACAACCTGAGGATCTTCAATCAACACTCAGCACCCGTTAAATTGCTTCATTAGCAGACGGGACGAAGAATAGAAGACCGTCGTGATCAAGATCAGCAAGCTGAGGATTCAGAAGAACTCCAATCAACATCGACATGCATCTTTACTTTTGCTTTGCTTTGGTTGCCTTCTTTGGAGGTTTTGAACAGACTCATGCTTTACCTCCATGCACTGCCTGCATTACTTCTACTAGAATTGGACTGAAAGTAACTCAGACTTTGCTTTATCATTCTTACTATACCTGCAAGGGAACAGTAACTCGGTGTATCTATAACACCACTGAACTAAATGTTTGCACTCATGGAAAAAATTAAAACATGCTATAATCCGCATCAGAATCCATCCTATTACACGATGGAAATAAGATGGAAGGATGCAGATGGACCTATATTAGCTGCAACGCCACCACTCAAGGACATTACTAAACCTGCTGTTTTGAATTTTGATGCATGCAATGCTATTAATAGAGATAGTTATTCCACCTGTGGTACATGGGAGAAAGCGTATCGAAATGACCATAAGTATATGTGTCCAGAAGGTGCCACGGGATGGAGGAAGTGTACAGGTAAAAAGGAACCAGGCTATAGTACTGCCCCAGCAGCAGACTACTATTGCCCGTATTGGGGATGTGTTTTTTATGCTACCTGGAACACTGGTATAACTGATGAGAAAATAGATAAACGAATGGCTACTTTAACCAAGCCAACCACAAATGATAAATGTCAGAAAGATGCTTGTAACCCCTTACACTTACGTATACACAATCCCCATGCATGGAAACAAGGATATAAGTTTGGTTTACGTATTGCTGGAGGAGCAATAGATCCAGGGACCATTGTGTATATCAGATTGAATACCCAAGCCCACAAGTCATCTAAATATAATATTCATAATACTTTCTATGAAGCCATGCATGTAAATAAGTTTGAGATCCCTCACCCCTCACAGAATTTATTTCTAGAATTAGCCGGAGCAGTAGTATCTAGTCTTAAGATCACAGATTGTTATTTCTGTGGCGGAACCCAAATGGGAGATCAGTGGCCATGGGAAGCCCAAGAATTGAATTATTCCATGATTTACAATCAGACTGAATTACACAAGACTACCAGTGAATGGGTGTTAGCGCACTCAATCGTTGGACGTCTTTGCTATGCCAGAACTGGACCCCAGTTCACCCAAAAGGTAGGACAGCTGGTCTGTCTTAGCCAGAAGTACTATAATGCCACGACCAAAAAGATAGCATGGTGGTCAGGACTCAAACATCCTGAACCTCCTAACCCATTAGCCAGATTTCCTGAACTTGCAGGTCTATGGACTAACCTTGCCAAAGTCCAAGCCTGGCAAGCCCCACCTGGCCTATATTGGATCTGTGGAAACCGAGCATATGCACAACTCCCACCACACTGGGGAGGAGCATGTGTCTTAGGAACCATCAGACCTTCTTTCTTTCTTTTAAACACTGAACATGGAGAACAATTAGGATACCCAGTATACACTACCCACCGACACAAAAGAGCACTAAGACAGAAGAGAGAGGCCTTACAGATAGGCAAGTGGGAGAAATGGCAGGGTGATGATTGGCCACCAGAAAGAATCATTGAATATTATGGACCCGCCACTTGGAATGATGATGGTATGTATGGTTATCGTACCCCAATTTATATGATTAATCGTATTATTCGCTTACAAGCAGTAGTTGAAATAATAACTAACGAAACTAGTCATGCTCTTACGCTTTTAGCTAGACAAAGTACACAGATGCGCACTGCGATATATCAGAACCGCTTAGCACTTGATTATTTGTTAGCAGCTGAAGGAGGAGTATGTGGTAAACTGAATTTAACCAATTGCTGTTTGAAAATAGATGATAAAGGTCAAGTAGTTGAAGAAATTGCTAGAGATATGCAAAGACATGCTTATGTGCCAGTGCAGACGTGGCACTCATTGAAATTTCCTAATTGGTTTGCTAACCTCTTTTCATGGGTGGGAGGATTTAAGACTTTCATCGTATTGGTACTAATCCTTGTTGCTGTTATCTTCTTATTACCATGTTTAATCCCATGTTGTATGCGTTCCATTCATAACACTATTGATAGTACAGTAGAGCGGAAGACCGCAACAAAAATCATGGCTTTATATACAGCCAGTCCTGGTAGAAATCCTTTAGCCAGGATGTGATTCTTCAGAAAGTGATTTAATTCTCACACCTTATTAAGTAATAGGGTGAGAATAATCAAAGGGGGGAATGTGGCAGGTGCAGGCCTGTGACCCACAGTGTCCGAACATAAGCAGGCCAGCATGGCTAGCTTGACCTGTAAATGAGGCCTGTGGAGAGGCATATAGGATTGCACATCCCCCAATATGCTGCTATTGTAAGATAGAACTCAGTAGAAGTATAGAATTAGCTTAGGTAAGCAGAACTGCAGTATTGAAAGATGGAAAAATACAGAAAAGACATGTTTAAAAGTTACTGATAAGAAAAAGTACATCTGCAAAGAAATAATTGGGAGTGCTGACAGATGAGTTGCAGAGCCCAGCTCCTCTGCACGTACAAATTGGTTCTATAACCTTGAGAGTGTGAAAGTAACAAGTTGATGAACTGACCATTGTAATTGGGACTAGAAGGGGGGTATGCAGGTGTCATGCCCACTGGAGGGACATAATTGGATAAACTTATCAGTACCGGGACCAATAGAAGAGGTACGGGAGGTACGGGAGGTTACCGGGACCAATGAAATGTTTTTCTATACCTAGAATGGAACAGAAGTCTATAAAAGTTGTTGTAATGCTTGAAAACTTTGCTCAGCCATTTTGAAATTGATTGGTTCGAGACTTGTGCACAAATAAATGATTTGGACCTTCTGAACAGACTCCTGGTATCATTGGTTTGTCTGCGCTTTGCTGCTACAAAAAGACCCCTTGGTTTCTATCTGGGAGTCACTTGTAATATTTGCTGAAACTCTTACTCATGTGCAGGCCAGGAGGAGCTTTTTCTAGAGATGTGCAGGCAAAACAATTTCAGTTTGTTTAGTTTCCTGTGTCGTTGGTAAACTTTTTATTTTGTCTTTATTTTAGAACCATTTTGTTAATTAAAAAGGGGCTGTGGCTTCTGCCTAGAAAATAATGGCTGAAAGGCTACTTGAGGTATCTAGGCAAATAAAAAAAGCCACATAGTTTTGTTAGGTTGGCCTCAAACTGTAACCATTGGTTGGAAGTCAGGCCTTTTCCAGGAAGAGTTATTGTGTTTCCTGGTTGGCTGCTTGGTTATATTTTGTATTTTTGGTACTATTAGTTTCTGTTTCCTGTTCCTGGGGTATGAGGCCCAAAGTGTTTCTAGTCTGGGGCTACATGGAAAACTATTCCTGGATTTTTCATCTTGTGAATCTATTGACTCCTACTCAAGAGACTTATTCCAAAACCTTCTTCTGCCAGAAATTCTGGGATAGTATAAGTAACTGTGCTTTTCCCTCAAGTAACTGTGCTAAGTTACCTATATCCAAGAGGAAGATTCTAGGCCATTGCTGGATTTATGGCAGTTCCTTAATGCACCATGATGGGACTTCCAGAAATCAAGGCCTAAAATCTTGAAACTGAGTAATTTGGCAAGACTGCTTGTGTGAAATTCCCAGTTACTTTTACACTGCAAGAATCATTTACCAAGCCTTCTCAGATTGTGGAGAAATTCTGTTAAAACTGTCTAAAATACCTGGAAATTGTTCACAGAATTTCTGGCACAAGAAAAATCGTTGGAATAGGTCTCTTGAGCAGGAATCAATAGATTTACACGGAAAAAATCCAGGAAGAGTTTTCCATGTAACTCAGGACCAGAAAAACTTTGGGCTATCAGGAAAATGAAACTAACTGTACCAGAAATAGAAGGCACAGCTAAGTAAAAACAATCTCCCTAGTAAGTATAACAGCTTCTCCTGCAAGGCCACTGTCTTCCAACCTAACGGACACCAGTTTGAGGCTAAGTCATGACAATACTGGAGATGGGGGGGGGGGGGTAGGGTTGCCAACTTTTTCACCGAGAAAAACCCGACACCTGTGGCTCACCATGCTCCACCCATTCTCCTCCCCCAGTCCCGCCCCTGCCCCGCCCCAGCCCCACCCACAAAAATTACCGAGGATTCACTCACACCCCCCCTCAGTGCTGGTTCACTCACACCCCCTCCCCTCAGTGCTGGTTCACTCACTCACCCCCTCCCCTGCTGGTTCACTCACACCACCCCTCCCCTCCCCTCCCTGCTGGTTCATTTACCCACCCCCGTGTGAGTCACTCACCCCCCCCCCCTTGCTGGTTCACTCACACCATCACCCCCCCTCCCCTGCTGGTTCACTCACACCAACCACCCCCCCTCCACTGCTGGTTCACTCACACCCCCCTTCCACTGCTGGTTCACTCACACCACACCCCCCGCCCTCCACGGCTGGTTCACTCACACCCCCCCCCTTCAGTGCTGGTTCACTCACTCCACCCCCCCTTCCACTGCTGGTTCACTCACACCAAACCCCCCTCCTCCACTGCTGGCTCACACACACCCCCCCCCCTCCACTGCTGGTTCACTCGCACACCCCCTCCACTGCTGGTTCACTCACACCACCCCCCTTCCACTGCTGGTTAACTCACACCACACCCCCCCTTCCACTGCTGGGTCACTCACACCACCCCCCCCATCCACTGCTGGGTCACTCACACCACCCCCCCCCCCTCCACTGCTGGTTCACTCACACCACCACCCCCTTTCCACTGCTGGGTTACTCACACCAAACCCCCCTCCCTCCCTCCCTCCCTCCTGCTGGTTTAATCACACCATCACCCCCCCCCCGTGCTGGTTCACTCACACCCCTGCCCTGCCCTGCCCGGCCCAAGCCGCTGCTTCTGCTTTGGACAGAGCAGCGGCTGCAATACACGTACTTTGAAAAGTAAAGAAACTGTGTGAGGACCCTCCGGTCATCGCAGCTCCCGAGGAAGTGATGTCATGGGGGCGGGCTCCTCACAGGCTGTCTTTCCTTTTCAAATAAAGTTAATTTGAAAAGGAAAGACAACCTGTGAGGAGCCCGCCCCCATGACATCACTTCCTTGGGCTCTGCGATGACCGGAGGGCTCCTCAGACAGTTTCTTTACTTTTCAAAGTAAGTGTATTGCAGCCGCTGCTCTATACAAAGCAGAAACAGCGGTTGCACTATTATGGGGAATCGCGTTCGTGCCGCGGACTTCGGGAGGAAAGCCGTTTTTTTGCTCTGGCCACTCCTGATCTTGCGGCCAGAGCAAAAAACCGGCTTTTCAACGGCCGGTTTGACATCTGTGCCGGCAGCCGGCCTGGCCATGGAAAAACCGGCCAGGCCGGCTGAAAACCGGCCGGTTGGCAACCCTAGGGGGGGGGAGGGTGGAATCTTCCATTTTTTTTCATGTCACAGCAGGGGTGGGGATTCACTACCTCTCTTGGAGGCCCTGACTGCATATCACTTTGCAAATGCTCACTGCTTTTGGGGCAACTGCTGGAACTCCTCTCATGTTTCCTGCTGCTTGCGTTCTTGCTCATATGGACTGTACAAAGCTATAAATGCACACTGTGCCACTTCCAAACTTGGTGCCACCCCATCCCCCCAAGCTCTCCATCTTTCCTCACTTCTCAATGTTTAGCCAGCTCCCCCCTGCGTGCCCAGCCTGCTCTTGCCTTTATTTATTTATTTACATTCTCTTATATACCATGCTATTCTGCATCAGAGTGGTTTACATTGAACAAACTGAAATTACATTGAACAGGGCATTATAACTTGGAGATAACTATTTTACAGGGAACATGGGCTATGGAGGGTTAAGTGGCTTGCCCAAGACCACAAGGAGCACCTGTGAGACTAGAAACCCCAGTCCTTCCAGCCCAAGGTTGCTGTCCTCTAGTGGGATTTGAACCCCCAACCTTCCAGCCTGAAGTACCTTGCCCCAACCACTAGGCCACTCCTCCACTCCTTGCCACACTGCTGAGTTTCCTGTTCTCTTAATGGTGGTGGTGACAGCAGCAGCGGCAGCAGCAGTGGACCTCCTCCAATTTAAAAAAAAAAAAGCGGGTCTTTCCGATTCTGCACTTGTAAGGCTGGTCTGATCTCTCCCTCTTCTGATGTATGCTCATGTCAGAGGAGGGAGAGATCAGACCAGCCATGCAAGCACAGAGATGCAAAGACCCGTGTCTTTTAAAAATTGGAGGAGGTCCGCTGCCGCTGCAGCCACCGCCACTATCAAGAGAACAGGAAAAGTGATGGTGGGGCAAGACAGGCTGGGCAGGCAGCGCATGGGGGAGCCCCAAATGCACCCCTATTTTTTTGTATCCTCTGCGGTTGCACCGCTCACACAGACCTAGATATGGCACTGTCTGACAGCACCATCACAGACCTAACTTTGGCCATAAGTCTTGACTCCATTTTGCTAGAGTGCCTCACTACTGGTCATCCTGCAGGCCATGTTCCAATGTTGATCCAGAATTGCAGAAAGGGTCAAAATTTTGGAACCAGCGAGCCAGGCTGGGCTCATGAATCATAGTTTGCCTGCCCTAATGGAAATTTATTTATATGCATTTCTTTCTCAAGTCCACTTGAGTAGTGAATTTTCAGTAGTCTCTTAATCATATATATGTTTTCAGGTAAATCCACCCAAACAGGGCACTCATGTACCACTCAAATGTATGCACCATTTTTGCTTTCCTTTGGTAGTGTCTGCATTATCCTGCGTCAACAGAGAAGCCTCGTTATTGTAAGATACACAACTCCTCTTTCTCTGCTGACATCCCAAATAATGTACTGGGTGGTAGTATCCTATTAGCTGGTAGTTTGTGGGGATCTGTTGCAGTCCAGTTTGTTCTCTTTTCCCAGTGGAAGCTCTATTGGTATTCCAGGACCCAGTGCAGTATTTGTATTGCTGCCTCTTCACAGGTATGCTTCTTGCTGTGAGAGTCCTGGGAGCTAGAGTTTTAGAATGGCAGGGCTATGATATAGCTACTGAGTGTGTTTCCTTTTTGCATGGTTAGTAGTACCACAGCATGATATAAGGATATAAAATTAGGGCGTACCTAGCAGATTCCAGAGTAGATCCTTGTCACTTGCTCCCAGGGACTGGTGATGGCTTTCCCAAGTCTACCTGGCAATCAACTGTTTATGAACCTTTAATTCTTCCTTCTATCTGATGTCACACCATGGAGCGATATAGAGGCATTCTGATGTTTTTTCAGTTTTATTCTCCATTCCTTTCCTTGTAATTCCGTTCTGTTTTTTTCACCATCGCTGCACATTTTGCTGAGAAAAGGGTCAGAAACAGATGGAGATACAGGACTAACACATGAGATTTTTTTTTCTTTCTGAAGAGAACTCCTAGAATTGAAATGAAACAAACCCATTACAGATTTTTTTTCAAAAGCAAACAAATGAAAATTGACAACATTCCAACAAAAGCACCTCCAGCACCACTTCCCGAACAAAGACAGACCTCCATAATGAGGATGAAGAAATAGAACCCGGTCCTAACTATCTTCTCAGTTTGTGCTAATGCACCCCACTGCTTCAGTAAGTGCTGCATTGAGTTTGACAAGCTCAGAAAAGCACAAGACCCGGCTCATTGCAGAAAACTCTGTCAGCTCAGTTGAGTTGATTCAAAGACTTCAGTTGGCTAGGTCTGTGTGAAATAAGAGGCAAATTGTTCTGCACATATTGCCATTTCTGTAGCAGTAAAGGCTTTAATATATCCAAAAAATGGACAGTGTATTTAATGTTGGTGGCTTTCAGAACTGGAAAATGTCGCCAAAGGCTTTTAAGAACACCGAAAAATACAACAGCATCAGGAAGTCACAGCTCAAATGCAAACATATATGTCACATCAGTCAATCAATCGCTGCCATTCAGCTTGACTCCCAAATCAAGGCCCCACAAAACTGTAACCAAGAACTGCTAATTAAAATTAGCATCACCTTGTTTCCTAATGGAACAAGAACAAGCAATGGAGGGTCATGATATTTAATTTAATTTAATGTGCACATTTATATTCCGCTTGACCTTGAGGCTCACGGTAGATTCCAGTAAAATAAATTAAACATAAAGCTACTGATGCAACATAAATCAGATCATCTTATTAGACAAACAAATTTCCAACTAAATGGGATATATACATCATTAAAATTTCCGGACTCATCTGAAGTCATGCTAAAATCTGGTATATAGTTTGACTAAAAATAATTTTAAAACAGCCATGTTTTTGAGGACAGCCTCGTATATGAGGGTCAATGAAGTTAGGAGTAAGTAAGCATGTTGAAAATTACACACTTATAGTGTGACAAAATGGATTGTTTTCCTTTTCTCCATTAGGAAACTTATATACATCTACTGAGAGACTGGATGCAAACACACATTAAGTTAGTCTCAAAAAACAGCAGGGGATCTGGGTCTGTATGAGGTATATTGGTCATATACCTGTGTCTATCTTAGGACTTCCTAAAGGGACTGCTACTGCTGAAAAGAAATCTGCACTTGTAAGTATTTGCTTCTAGGAAATTCTCTAAATCTTGGGGAAAATGGAATTTTTTAGGTTAAAACAGATAAATCTGTGCATTTTAGAATCCAATGTATTTGTTACCTCACTCAGAGACTAATATCAGCAGAGAGCTTTTAATGTAAATGTAAAACTCAGACAGGGCCTAGTATCAGCAGATAGCTTTTAGTTTAAATTTAAAACTCAGCAGAGAACTTTTAGTTTATAATTTAAAACACAGCAGAGAGCTTTTAGCTTAAATTTAAAACTCTGGCTGCCTTGCTGGGCAGACTAAATGGATCAGACTGGTCTTTATCTGCCGTTATATACTATATTAGTATGTTACTATGTTAAATTTAAACGTCAGTCAGGGCCTAGTATCAGCAGAGAGCTTTTAGTTTAAATGTAAAACCCAGAAGAAAGCTTTTAGTTTAAGCTTTTAGTTTAAATTTAAAATCCAGCAGAAAGCTTTTAGTTTAAGCTTTTAGTTTAAATTTAAGACCCAGCAGAAAGTCTTTAGTTTAAATTTAAAACTCATCCAGGGCCTAGTATCAGCAGAGAGGTTTTAATTTCAATAAAATCAGAGTATAGCTTAGCATAGAAGGAAGAATAGGGTAAATATTCTTTGGGGTATGTTCACCAAACAGCGGTAGTGACTTCTGTGCAATATCGGATCCACGTCCCCATTGAATTCAGTGGGGCCATGACTCTGATATAGCACGTAAGCCACTACCGTTGTTTAGTAAACATACCCTTTGAGTTGAAAGAAATAAATTGTTTCTAAAAACCTTTTCAAAGAGACCTTCCAGTTAGGAGGCAAGACATCTGGTAATTTGTTTTAAACAGGTGTTAAAGCCAAATGACATATCAAAGGAGAAATTTAAAAGGCTCCCTCTATCAAACCAAGGGCTGAGCGAATCACCCAGGAAATTGTTAACAGATTACCTTAGAAGCACAGGTCTGGGACCTCTGTAGCAAGCCAGCCTTTGCTAAGTGGTAATTCGCTCACACCCACCCTGACTCCCATCCACCCCAGGCATAATCTTAGCTTTATAGCCTCTTAAACCTATTAAAGGGGGAGAGGTGATAAAATTCACTTTCAGGTTTAACTGGTTATCCTCACCAGGAATAGATTGATTAAGGCCCCGAAATTAATTAAGCTTGAGATGAACAAAGTCCCTTGAACTTACTTGGTCTGTTGTATCTGTACAAGTATCCCTAGCAACTTTAAGTAAACCTCTTAAATACCTAAACAAAACCTTAAAACTAAGAATCAGATAGCAGTCCAGCAGCGAGATGGGGGCTATCCAGTCTTTTGCACTGACTGTCACATGTACAATTTTCTCCCAGTGGGTGAGGGGTGTTAAGTGTGCATTTAGGCAGCAGCGGAATAGGATAGTGTTGACAGGGGAGGATCACATTTCTGTGACAATGGCAACAACACCATTAAACTGCGCAGAAGAAAGGCCCGACAATCTACTTCTGTATCTTGCCATGAAAACACAATGGATAGTTACAACAAAACAAATTGTGCTATAGTGCTGGAAGATGAGACCCCCAGGTTGGAAGGCACTCAACTAGCTACTGGGGAAGAGCTGAAGACTTTTCAGAGTAAAGCCAGCATTTATGATGTGGCTGGATCAAAGCCATCGGGATGTCTGACTGCTGATGTAGCTGCGCATGAAATGAGAGTCAGAAGCTGTAAAGATGTCTTACACATTGGAACATGGAACGTTCGAAGCATGAACCAAGGGAAGTTGGAGGTGGTCAAGAATGAAATGGAACGTGTACAACTTGATCTGTTGGGTGTCAGCGAACTGAAATGGACTGGCATCGGGCACTTTGCATCAGATGATCACATGGTCTACTATGCTGGAAATGAAAGACAAAGAAGAAATGGTGTTGCATTTATAATAAAGAAGAAACTTGCAAGAACTGAAATGAAATACAATGCAGTCAGCGAACGCTTAATCTCTATTCATCTACGAGGAATGCCTGTCAACACAACTGTAATTCAAGTATATTGAAGAGTTCTATGAACAAGTACAAGCTGAAATTGACAGAAGATGCAAACAGGATATCCTGATAGTCATGGGTGACTGGAATGCAAAAGTTGGCAACAAAGAAGAAGGCAAAGTAGTTGGAAAATATGGACTTGGCAACAGAAATGAAGAATGGAGAAAGACTGATAGAATTCTGCAAGACCAACGATCTATTCATCTCAAACACCTTCTTCCAGCAACACAAGGGGCGACTGTACACATGGACTTCACCCAATGGATTGTATAAAAATCAAATTGACTACATCTGTGGAAGTCAACGATGGAAAAGCTCTGTAACATCAACAAAGACAAAACTTGGAGCTGACTGTGGTACAGATAATCAATTACTAGTATGCAAACTCAAGCTAAAGTTAAAAAAAGAGCAAACCACTCATGAATGCAGCAAAATATGACCTTGAGAATATACCACTGGAATTTAAAGACTGCCTGCAAAATAGATTTGCTGCTTTAGATACAAATGACAGAGCTTCAGAAGAGTTATGGAATGACATCAAGAAGGTTGTGTTGGAAGAAAGCGAGAAGTCTCTACAAAAGGTGAAAAAGCAAAAACGGCCAAAATGGATGACGGAAGAAACTCTGAAAATTGCCCAGAAGCGCAGAGAAGCTAAAGCCAGAGGAGAAAGAAAGACAATTGCAGAACTCAACAGAGATTTCCAAAGTGCAGCAAGAAAGGACAAGGAAAAGTACTACAATGACGCATGCAACGAAATAGAAACAGTAACTATTAGAGGAAGAACAAGATCAGCTTTCCTAAAGCTACAGTACGAGAGTTAAAGAAAAAGTTCCGGCCTCGAATTGGAATGTTACAAGATGCTCAAGGTTCTATGTTGAATGATGCTGAGAAGCTCAAGAAAAGGTGGAAGGAATATACAGAGTTTTTATATGATAAAGATCAAGTGGACTAACAGCTGTTTCAACCTGTACCTTGTGATCAGGAACCATTGGTGATGAAAAAAGAAGTTGAAGCAATATTGAAAGCCTTATCAAAGAATAAAGCACCAGGCATTGATAGTATTCCCATAGAAGTATTACAGCAATCTGATGCAGCTGTTACCATACTTACAAGGCTCTGCCAAGAAATATGGACGACAACATCATGGCCAACTGACTGGAAAAGATCTGTGTTTATACCAATACTAAAGAAAGGTGATCCAACTGACTGTGGAAATTATCGCACAATCACTCTGATCCCACATGCCAGCTATCATGATCTTTGTCTTCTTTACATTAAGGAGCAGGCCCATTTTGAGACTATGTTCTTTGATTGTGAGAAGCAGATGTTTCAGTTCATCTTCACTTTCAGCCAGTAATGTGGTATCATCAGCATAGCGAAGGTTGTTGATGAGTCTTCCACCAATCTGCACACCTCTGTTGTTTTCATACAATCCTGCTTCTCTGATGATTTGTTCTGCATATAAATTAAACAGGTAGGGGGAAAGTATGCAGCCTTGTCTTACACCTTTACTTATTTTAAATCATTCTGTTTCTCCTTGTTCCGTTCGAACTGTTGCTTCTTGATCAATGTACAGATTGTGCAAAAGAACGATCAGGTGTTCTGGTATACCCATGCTTCTCAATGTGGCCCAGAGTTTCTCATGGTTTACACAGTCAAAAGCCTTGCTATAGTTGATAAAGCACAAATAGATATCCTTTTGGTATTCTTTAGTCTTTTCAAGGATCCATCTCACATCCACGATGATGTCTCTCGCTCTTCGCCCTTTCCTGAGCCCTGCTTGCACTTCATGTAGTTCTGGTTCCAGGTATGGTTGTAGTCTCTGTTGAATAATCTTCAGTAGAATCTTGCTGGAATGTGGGATCAGAGCGATTGTGCAATAATTTCCACAGTCAGTTGATCACCTTTCTTTAGTATTGGTATTGATGGTCAAAGTACCCGAATTAATCCCAAGGTCTTTGGAGATGGTCTTGTACCCCTTTGATGTTTGATATTTAGAGATATTGGCTTTTCTTACGGTCTCAGGCAGCTCTCTTGTCTTCACCATTGTGAAAATGAAACTGGCATAATCAACAGGTTCATCACTGAAGGAGAAGAAATTGAAATCATGAACAACTTTAACCTACTTGGTTCAACTATCTATAAAGAAGCAACAAGCAGTCAAGAAATCAGATGATGCATTGCTCTTGGCAGAATGGCTATGAAAGACCTAGATAAGATTCTCAAGAGCAGAGATGTCTCTCTCCATACAAAGATTCGACTAATTCAAGCCATGGTATTTTCAATAACATCATATGGATGTGAAAGCTGGACAGTGAAAAAGATAGTCAGGAAGAAAATTGATGCCTTTGAATTATGGTGCTGGCGGTGAATACTGTGTATACCATGGACTGCCCGAAGAACAAACCAGTCGGTACTAGAGGAGATCAACCTAAGCTTTCTTTAGAAGCTCAGATGACAAGACTTCGACTTCACTGGTCAATATTGAAATCGTTACTGACTTTAAAG
Source organism: Ichthyophis bannanicus (assembly GCA_033557465.1). Taxonomy (NCBI): domain Eukaryota; kingdom Metazoa; phylum Chordata; class Amphibia; order Gymnophiona; family Ichthyophiidae; genus Ichthyophis; species Ichthyophis bannanicus. Next base: position 310,897,061 of record CM066032.1, on the reverse strand, counting down.
GCCCTAATCTATAGTATCTTGGTGAGCTGAACACGAATATAACTTTAAAAATATTTTATTGGCTCTCATTTTGAAGATATTTCATGTAGTTCATTTTTGACGTTTCACCATGTAAATTTATCCAGTAGGACATCAACAACATCCCAAATAAGCCTTGAATGATGTAATATTGCATCACATTGCATAATACCAGCATGCACACATCCAGAGTTGACTGCATCATTTTCTGATGCAATGCAATACTACTGCCAGATGGCTGCTGAAGCCATATGATATCAGTAGTGTACTGTACGCAATCGGAAAGGAAAGTAATCTGGTATTCTTTAATGATATTGAAAGCCTCATGAATGCCTTAAAAATCACTCATGACCCACAAGACTGGAGACTATTTATAGACTCTTTGAAACTGAGTCTGAAGGCTGTGCTTTTGAACAATGGAAACCGTCTTCCATCTATTCCAGTAGCGCATGCCGTCGACATGAAAGAGACATACGATAACTTAAAGCATCTACTGACTTCCATTAACTATAACATGTACAGCTGGCACCTCTGTGGTGACTTGAAGGTAGTTGCCTTTTTAATGGGACTGCAGCAGGGATATATAAAATACATTGGTTCTTATGTGGGTGGGATAGCCGAGCAAGGGATTGGCACTACTTGCGAAAGGAATGGAATCACAGACAAAATGTAACAGTTGGAGAGAAGAATATCCAGCACCCAGCTCTGGTTGAGGCTCACAAAATCCTGCTACCACCCCTTCACATCAAACTAGGTTTGATGAAAAACTTAGTGAAAACCATGGACCGCACTTCGCCAGCTTTCCGATACCTGCTTGAAAAATTCCCTCGAATCAGCAAAGCAAAGATTAAAGAGGGAGTTTTTGTGGGTCCTCAGATTTGAGAGCTCTTCAAAGATGACCGGTTCAACAACTTGCTGCAGGGTGATGCGAAACAAGCATGGAATGCTTTTTGCCAAGTGTCAACAAACCTTCTTGGGAATATTAGGCAGAAAACTACAAGGAACTAGTAGAAGACATGCTGATGCAGTATCAGAAAACTGGCTTCAATATGTCTCTAAAGATCCATTTCCTTGATTCCCACTCGATTTCTTTCCTGACAACTGTGGTATGGTTAGTGATGAACAGGGCGAATGTTTTCACCAGGATATTGCAACAATGGAGCAAAGATACCAGGGAAAATGGTCCACTACAATGCTGGCTGACTACTGCTGGACACTCCCCAGAGAAGCTCCTGAACAGCTGTACAAGAGACAGGCAAAAAAAATCTAAGAAGTAGTCTATGACTTGGTTTTTTACAGGTATTAACCGAAGGCCTATTATATTTACTATTGACATGCATTTCGTGATGTAAACATTAATTCTTGTAGATTACAAAAAAACTAGAGCCAACTTTGCAATTTCACTGTCATATTTGTGTTCAGCATATAAAAATTGATAAGAAATGACTATTTTTATTTCAATAACATGACTTTTGTAAAGGTTTGTTGACCAGTGCTTTCATACTTTGGACACATCATGCGGAGAGAGATCATTAGAGAAAGACATCATGCTTGGCAAGATAGAAGGTCAATGCAAAAGAAGAAGGCTAGCAATGAGATGCATTGATATAATAACAGCAGCTACAGGTACCAGTCTGTCAACAATGAGCCGCCTGACTGAAGACCGAACACAATTTAGGATAGCTATCCAGAGGATCGCCATGAGTCGACTCTGACTCGAGGGCACTTAACAACAACAACAACAACAGCTTCAAGGAACTCTTTACCCTCAGGGAATGAGTCTGATCTCTGGAGGCTAGAGTAGCAGACTTGAAGGACATAAGGAAGACAGAGAGGTACATAGATGAGACCTACAGGGACATAGTACTGAATTCCCACTTCTAGTCTGACAGTATTTCAGTTGCCATGGAGGAGAAAAGTCATGGGAAAGGAGAATATAGGAAAGCATAGGAGGGAGGATCTGAAGGCCAAATTTAGACTTTTAGGTAGGAAGTTGAAATCCAGAACTTCCAGGGTAGCATTTTCTGAAATGCTTCCCATTCCATGTGCAGGACCAAAAAGGCAGGCAGAGCTCCGGAGTCTCAATAAGTAGATGAGATAGTTGAAAGAAGAGGTTTTTGGATTAGGAACTGGGCAACATTCTGGGGAAGGGAGGGGCTTTTCCAAACGGATGGGCTCCACCTTGGAACCAGGCTGCTGGCACTAATCTTTAAAAAGTAGATAGAGCAGCTTTTAAACAAGATAATAGAGGAAAGACAACAATCGCTCAGAAGCACATGGTTGGGAAGAATGTATCCTTGAAGGATACTAGCATAGGTCAGTTAGGAAATCCCGACAGAGAGGTTCCAATAAAGATAAAATTAACCCAGATATCCTTAAGTACAGAGCTGAAAGATTCCAAAATACCTCTTTTAAATGGTAACCAGATTAATATGAATAAGATACACCCTCTAAAATGACTGTATGCAAATGTTAGAAGTAAAAAAAAATAAGTTGGGATAGAATACGGGTAAACGTAGATCGATTGTTTACGTTATCAGAATATAGAAAGACTAGGGGACATGCAATGAAGCTACAGGGTAAACTATTTAAGACTAATAAAAGAAAATATTTTTTCACTCAACGTATAATCAAACTCTGGAATTTGTTACCGGAGGATGTAGTAAAGGCTGTTAGTGTAGCTGTGTTTAAAAAAGGTTTGGACAAGTTCCTGGAGGAAAGGTCCATAAACCATTATTAAGAAGGGACCCAGGACATCAATGCTTGACCCAGTACAAGCACTGCGGAACCTGTGTCTTTTGGGGAAACTTCTAGGTACGTATGACCTAGATTGGCCACTGTTGGAAACAGGATACTGGGCTTGATGGACCTTGGTCTGACCCAGTATGGCATATCTTATGTTCTTATGTTCTTAATATATAACACTAAATGAAAGGTTAGATATGATTGGCATCTCAGAGACCTGGTGGAAGGAGGACAAACAGTGGGATACTATGATACCTAAGTACAAACTATATCACAATGATATAGTGCAACCCCTCCACCAATTTGATTTACCCTATGTTAGAGAGGGCATTGAGTCACACAGGATTAAAATTTTGCAGGAAACAAACTACACTGTAGAATCTCTATGGATAGAAATTCCATGAAAAAAGGGGAGGGTGATGGCAGTGCATGAGTACTACCGACTATCTGGCCAGAATGATCAGATGGATGATGAAATACTGAAAGAAATCAGGGAAATGAACAAAAGTTACAACATAGTACTAATGGGTGATTTCTATTATCCCGGTATCGGTTGGGTCAGTGTCACAGCAGGACATGCTAGAGAGATACTTTTCTAGATGAAATAAATGACTGTTTCTTGGAGCAGCTGGTTCATCAACCAACAGGAGGGGAAGCTATTTTGGACCTAGTCCTTAGTGGAACATAGGATCTTGTACAAGAAATAAGGCTTTTGGGGTCACTTGCCAATAGTGATCATAGCATGATCACATTTGATTTAAAAAATAGAAGAAAGATGGCAAGGAAAGCCACAATGCTACCTTTTAACTTTCAAAAGGGAGACTATGATAAAATGAGAAAAGTAGTTGTGAAGGCATGGAAAAGTATCCTAATGGTTAAGGGCTCTGGCTTAGAAACCCAGAGACCAAGGTTGAATTCCCACTAGCACTCCTTGTGGTCGTGGGAAAGCCACTTAATCCTCCATTGCCTCAGAAAACTCCAAGTTATCAATGTCCTTGTTTAGTGTACATTACCAAGTTTAAGTTACAATGTAAACTGCTTTGACTGAAATGATAAAGCAGTATAAAAAAATGTTAAATTATAATAAGAAAAAACTAAGAGGATCAGCTGCAAAAGTTAAAGATTTACATCGAGTATGGGTATTGCTTAAAAGTATTATCTTGGAAAACCAGACCAGACGTATTTCATGCTTTAAGAAAAGTGGAAGAAAGGCCAAAAACCTGTTAGCATGGTTTAAAGGTGAGGTCAGAGAGGCTGTGTTGCCAAAAAACTTCTTTCAGGAAATGGCAAAACAGCCAAATGACTAACACGGGAAACAACATAAGCATTGGCAAGTTAGATGCAAGGCATTGATGAAGCAGGCAAATAGAGAATTTAAAAAGAAACTTGCAGTGGACGCAAAAACCTGTGAGACAGTCAGTTGTACCACTGGATGATAGAGGGGTAAAAGTGGCGCTGTGAGGACAAGGCCATTGTGGAGAGACTGAATGAATTCTTTGCATTGGCCTTTCTGAGGGAAATTACCCGTGCCTGAAATGATATATAAAGGCGATGTATCAGAAGAATTGAAATAAACATCGATAAACCGGGCAGATATATTGCCACTATTTGATAAGCTGAAGAGCAGCAAATCACCTGAACTGGATGGTATACATCCAAGGGTGTTGAAAGAACTGAAATATGAGATTGTAGATCTACTAGTAGTAATCTGTGAACTATCATTAAAATCATCTGTAATAACGGAAGATTGGAGAATGGCCAATGTAACGCCAATTTTTAAAAAGGGTTCCAGGGATGATCCAGGAAACTGCAGACCAGTGAGCCTGACATCAGTATCAGGCAAAATGGTAGAAACAATTATAAAGAATAAAATTATTGAACATGTATATAGTCATAGTTTAATGAGAGAAAACCAACATGGATTTAGCTAAGGAAAGTCTTGTCTTACTAATCTGTTATATTTTTTTGAAGGTATGAATAAACAGACAAATGTGAGCTGGTTGATATAGTGTTTCTGGATTTTCAGAAAGCCTTTGATAAGGCCCGTCATGAGAGATTCTTGGTGAAATTAAAAAGACATGGGATTGAAGGCAGTGTAGTATTGTAGATCAGCAAATGGTTAAAAGATAGAAAGCAGAGAGCAGGGTTAAATGGCCAATTTTCTCAATGAAGAAAAGTGACTAGTGGAGTACCCCAGGGATCTGTGCTGGGCCCACTACTGTTTAACATATTCATAAATGACCTGGAAATAGGAATAGGAATAGGAGTGAGGTGATCAAATTTGCAGATGACACAAAATCACTTACATTTGTTAAAACGCAAGAGGATTGTGAAAAATTTCAAGAGAGCCTTGATAAATTGGAAGATTGGGCATCCAAATGGCAGATTGGGCATCCAAATTGGCTGCTTCTAGGCTCTAACTTATTATGAAATTTAATTTGGATGAGTGCAAAGTTATGCACCTAGGAAAGAACAACCCAAAGTATGGTTATACAATGCAAGGTACCACCTTAGAAACCACCGCCCAGGAAAAAGATTTAGGCATTATCATTGATAATATGTTGAAATCCTCCAACCAATGTGCAGTGACAGCCAAGAAAGCAAATAGAATGCTAGGAATCATAAGGAAGGGAATGGAGAATAAAACAAAGGATATTATAATGCCTCTGTATCTGGTGTGACTGCACCTTGAATATTGTGTGCAATTCTGGTCGCCATATCTTTAAAAAGATATAGCAGAATTAGAAAAGGTACAGAGAAGAGTGATAAAAATGGTAAAGGAAAGAGAAGGATTCCCCTATGAGGAGAGGCTTAAAAGATTGGGCTCTTCAACTTAGAAAAGAGACAGCTGAGGGAAACTTTTAGGTCTATAAATTAATGAATGGAATGGAATGGGTAAATGTAGATTGGCTGTTTATGCTATCAAACATAAGAACATAAGATATGCCATACTGAGTCAAAACAAGGTCCATCAAGCCAAGTATCCTGTTTCCAACAGTGGCCAATCTAGGTCATACATACCTAGCAGTTTCCCCAAAAGACACAGGATCCACAATGCTTGTACTGGGTCAAGCATTCATATCCTGGGTCCCTTCTTAATAATGGTTTATGGACCTTTCCTCCAGGAACTAGTCCTAACCTTTTTTAAACCCAGCTACACTAACAGCCTTTACTACATCCTCCGGTAACAAATTCCAGAGTTTGATTACACGTTGAGTGAAGAAATATTTTCTTTTATTAGTCTTAAATAGTTTACCCTGTAGCTTCATTGCATGTCCCCTAGTCTTTCTATATTCTGATAATGTAAACAATCGATCTACGTTTACCCATTACACTCCGTTCATTAATTTATGGACTTCTATCATATCTCCCCTCAGCCGTCTTACCCCTGGAACCCTTTTTAAAAATTGGTGTTACATTGGCGATCCTCCAATCTTCAGGTATTAGTGATGATTTTAATGATAGTTCAAAGATTACTAATAGCAGGTCTGCAATCTCATATTTCAGTTCTTTCAACACCCTTGGATGTATACCATCCGGCCCAGGTGATTTGCTACTCTTCAGTTTATCTAATAGTTGTAATACATCTTCCCAATGTATCGATTTTTCCTTCAATTCTTCCGCACCTTTAAATACCACTTCAGTCATGGGTAACATCCCTACATCTTCCTCAGTAAAGACCGAAGCAAAGAATTCATTCAGTCTCTCCGCTATCGCCTTGTCGCCTCTTAGTGCTCCCTTTAACTCCTCTATCATCTAATGGACCAACTGACTCTCTCACAGGTTTTTTTGCTACGAATGTACTTGAAAAAATCTTTATTTCGCGTTTTTGCTTCCGCAGCAAAGCTTCTTCTCAAATTCTCCCTTTGCCTGCTTTAACAATGCCTTGCATTTGACTTGCCAGTGCTTGTGCTGTTTCCAGGTTTCGTCGTTTGGCTCTTTTTTCCATTTCCTGAAAGATGCTTTTTTGACAACAACCTCTCTGACCTCACCTTTAAACCATGCTGGCAGTTTTTTGGACTTCCTTCCACTTTTCTTAAAGCGTGGAATACAGCTGGTCTGTCCTTCCAAGATAGTATTTTTCAACAACACCCAAGCTTGATGTAAGTCTTTAACCTTTGCAACTGCTCCTTTTAGTTTTTTCTTATCTATTTTCCTCATTTTATCATAGTCTCCCTTTCGAAAGTTAAAAGGTAGTACTGTGGATTTCCTTATTATCCCTCCTCCACTAATTAAATCAAAGGCGATCATGCTATGATCACTATTGCCAAATGGCCCCAACACCCTTATCTCTTGCACTAGATCTGGTGTTCCACTAAGGACTAGGTCTAATATGGCTTCCCCTCTGGTCAGTTCATGAACCAGCTGCTCCAAGAAGCAGTCATTTATGTCATCTAGGAACTTTATCTCCCTAGCATGTCCTGCCGTGACACTGACCCAGTCGATACCGGGGTAATTGAAATCACCCATTATTATTACTGCGCTGTAACTTATTAAAAGAGGGCTGCTACACAGTACCCTGTCCTGTGCTGCTGAGGTAAGCTATATTCTTATTTGATTTAAATTATAGCTCTTTGCTGCTTCTAGGCTCTAACTTATTATGAAATTTAATTTACAAGCTCTCTGCTGGGTTCTAAATTTAACCAGAAAGCTCTCTCCTGTGTTTTAAATTTAAACTTAAACTGCTGCTACTAGGCCCTGACTGATTTAACAAAAAATAGTGGGTTCACAAATTAATTAGCTTTAATACAAAGAATTCCTTTCAGAAAATTCCCAGAGGTATATACTCACAATTGCAGATCTCTCTCCAGAAGTAACAGTCCCCTTTTCTAGTCCTTCAAGACTGAGTATCACAGAGCTCTGGTTGAGTTATTTATGCCTGTGCTGCTGAGGTAAGCTGTGACCAACTTCCTGGATGATTAACAGTCCTTGCTTGGATAGAAGGAGTCTTTCAAAATGGCCTTTTGATCTGCCACCTGGTGTTAACACCTATTGAAAACGTTTTACAGGTCTCTTGCCCCCTAGGTAGAAGGCCTCTTTGTAAAGGTCTCTAGAAGACTTTATTTGCTCTTCAAAGAGTACTGACCCTGTTTTGCCTTTTGTGCTAATCTATATTCTTATTTGATTTAAATTATAGCTCTTTGCTGCTGCTAGGCTCTAACTTATTATGAAATTTAATCTACAAGCTCTCTGCTGGGTTCTAAATTTAATCAGAAAGCTCTCTTCTGTGTTTTAAATTTAAACTTAAACTGCTGCTACTAGGCCCTGACTGATTTAACAAAAAATAGTGGGTTCACAGATTAATTAGCTTTAATACAAAGAATTCCTTTCAGAAAATTCCCAGAGGTATATACTCACAATTGCAGATCTCTCTCCAGAAGTAACAGTCCCCTTTTGTAGACCTTCAAGACTGAGTGGAACAGGTTGACGTAGATCGGTTGTTTACACCATCAAAAAGTAGAAAGACTAGAGAGCACGCAATGAAGCTACAATGTAACCCATTTAAGACTAATAAGAGAAAATGTTTTTTTACTCAACGCACAATCAAAATCTGGAATTTGTTACCAGAAGATTAGTAAAAGCTGTTACTGTACAGTTGTTGTCATCATTATTGGCAACCTTGCGGTTCAACCCCTTAATGTTGAATATCTCCTAATAAAAAAGCGTTCAGTGAAATGGCTTTGGTCTATATATGCACACATATTTGACACATAAAAGAATCAACTAAAACAAGATGAATTAAAAAGGAAATAGCTGGAAATAGTATAAAAACTGGGACATTCCCAGGACATGATTATTGGCACCCTTATAAACAATTCAAATCAGTTTGAACAGAAGAACCACATTCCCTTTGGGGTAAAATTAGATGCACCTGTGATCAATTACACAGGTACACTACCAAAAAACTGCCTCCAGTTTTGCAACTGATTCCTATAGATTTTGGGGTGCTGAATCCAGGAAAAATAGCCAAAATGTTCCATCACATCACGTTTTCTTGCAAAATTAGATTTCTTACCCATATAAGGAATGTTCACATAATTTCTTTTTAGCCGACTGCAGTTTATTTTCTTGGCCCAAAATAGAGGTTGTAATGGTTAACTAACTAGAAACACTCCCTCATGATATTTTAGAGTGTTTTGTATTCATTTTATACATTAACAGGACAATTGGGAGGGGGGGGGCTAAATCCAGTACTCGTGCTGGCGCATGTTCTTTCCTGTTCGCCTCGCCTCGTTCGCTCGCTCAAACATGGTGGTTGCGACATGAACGTTCCTGTCAAATTTCAGTTTCTTGCAAGTTCATTATTATCTTTTGTTTGCTCAGTCGTAATCCAGCTTTATTCCGAAGTGGTTCACTACAGTTGTAGTTTGCAGTGCTGTGTATTTGTGATGGCTCACAGAGCCAGAGGTTGCGTCAACTCTCCGGACAGTTTTTGTTTTATTTGTGGGGAATATACCGTGAAAAAGCGGCAGAGGAACATTTCTGCATTTATTAAAAAAGTATATTTCGCCTATTTCGGTTTGAAGATAGGCGATCAAGACAAACCGTGGGCTCCTCACAAAGTGTGCAAGACATGTGAGGAAGATCTACGCTTATGGATGAAAGGTAAAAAACAAGCATTTCGTTTCGGAATACCTATGATGTGGCGTGAACAAAGAGACCACAGCAGTGACTGCTATTTTTGCTCTTGCATTGTGAAGGGATACAACTTAAAAAATAAGAACATAATAAGTTACCCCAACCTTCCCTCAGCAATTAGGCCTATGCCTCATAGCAACGAAGTACCTGTGCCTGAACCACCAAAATCTTTGGATCATATTTGTGTGGACGGTTCTGATCATGATGAGACTCATCAGATGGCTTTTCCCGATGAGTCCAGTACTTCCGAGTTTGAAACTGAACCAGATCCGAAACCTGAACTTTTCTCTCAAGCTGAATTGAATGATTTAGTCCGGGATTTAGGACTCCCAAAAGATGCTGCCCAACTGCTAGGTTCTCAGCTTAAACAGAAAAATCTATTGTCACCAGGAACAACTTTTTATTGGTACCGCAACCGCGAGACACAATTTTTGAAGTATTTCAGCAAAGAGGAAGATTTGGTATTTTGCAACGATATATACGGAGTGATGGAAAAGTTTAAACTCAAGTATGATCCTGCTGAATGGCGGCTGTTCATTGATTCGTCAAAAGACAGCATAAAAGGTGTTCTTCTTCATAATGGCAACACATTCACTTCAGTTCCTATTGCTCACTGTTATTCTCCAAGAAAAATACGAGAATTTGGCCCTGATTCTTCAGAAGATTCGTTATGATGAGCATAAGTGGATGATTTGTGGAGACTTTAAAATTCTATCCATGCTATTAGGGCAGCAATCCGGTTTCACCAAATATCCCTGCTTCCTTTGCTTGTGGGATAGCCGGGCCCGCGACCTACACTGGGGGAAAAAAGACTGGCCAATTCGGGAGTATTTGAGACCCGGTGAGAAAAATGTTCTTTATGAGAGCTTGGTACCTCGTGATAAAATTCTATTACCACCTCTCCACATTAAGTTGGGTCTCATTAAGCAATTCATCAAGTCCCTTCCAAAAGATGGTGAGTGCTTTCGGTACCTTTGCTCAAAGTTCCCCCGACTTTCTGAAGCAAAGCTAAAGGAAGGAGTGTTTGTTGGCCCTGATATAAGGAAACTCATTTCAGATGGAGCATTCGCTGAAACGATGTCTGAGAAGGAAAAAGAAGCCTGGGATTCCTTCAAGGATGTTGTTCTCAAATTCTTGGGGAACAGGCGGGATGAGAACTATAAGGATATTGTTGCCAGGATGCTCAGTGCCTTCAAAGAACAAGGCTGTAACATGAGCCTGAAAGTCCATTTCTTGCACTCCCATGTGAACTACTTTCCCGAAAACTTGGGGGCGTACAGTGAAGAACAAGGTGAAAGGTTTCACCAGGACATCAAGGACGCAGAGAGAAGGTACCAAGGAAGATGGAACACCACTATGATGGCTGATTTCTGCTGGTTGCTGCTGCGGGAAACCCCAGATGAAAAATACGCCAAGCAGCGCACCAAGAGAAGCATTCGGGGGAAGAAGAAACGGGCCCACCAGGAGATTGATTGACCCAAGAATGACTTTAAAATCTAAACTGTGTTGACAAATATCGTGTTTTTACTAAACTTTGAAATAAAAATTTGCTAGTTATTACCACAGTGTCGGATCTCATTTATTAGAATTTTATTTTCACACCATCGGGTGTTTGTCTTCATGTATTGCAATGGTGCGGTTTGCGTTTTCTATTCTTACATACATACCTGTACAACATTTTTTGCACATTTCTTTGCTTTGCTTTGTGTCTAACCTCGCTCTTATATGCTCAATGTTTGTGCACATGTATGTGGCTGTTTTAAGTGCAGACAATTTTGCTACAATCACAGTGTGTTTTGTTGACATTACTCTATTCTTATGTGCTGCCTTGTTACAATTTTATTTATTCTTATTTGAATAACTACTAAACAATTAGTATAAAGAATTCATCCAAGAAACTTTTATCTCGATCGCACTCAATCTGAAACGTTCACCTCAAACTGCTAACCCAATGTAGCAAAAAATCTGTACGTGATGGAGCAAATTGGTTACCAGATTTGGATTCAGCGCACCAAAAAACATAAAAATCAATCGAAACATTAGAGGCAGTTTAAAAATTTTTTTTTTTAGTGTACCTGTGTTATCAGTACTCACATAATTTAAATCAACTACTGAATGATGGCTCTAATGTTTAAAATGGCTACATTCATTGAGTGTTTCATTTTCACAATGGTGAAGACAAGAGAGCTGCCTGAGACCGTAAGAAAAGCCATTATCTCTAAATATCAAACATCAAAGGGGTACAAGACCATCTCCAAAGACCTTGGGATTCTGAACTGTCAAGAACCTCCCAGAACTTGGTGGGAAGAAGAAAATTAATTGAAGAAGTCTTTGAAGGTTAGTGAAAACTGTTGGAAAAACTCCACATATAAAATCTAAAGACCTTAAGGCTGATCTGGAGCAATGTGAAGTGGCAGTTTCAACCTGCACCATATGCCGCACACTAAACAAAGAAGGACTTCATGGGCAAAGGTCTAGAGGATCCCACTGCTCAAAGACAGACATAAAAAGGCATGCCTGATCTTTGCCCAAACCCATCTTGAGAAACCACAATCCTTCTGGGAAAATGTTCTGTGGACAGATGAAACCAAACTTGAGCTCTTTGGTAATGTAGGGCTGCAATACATTTACAGGTAAAGAAATGAAGCTTATAAGGAAAAAACACCCTTCCTACAGTTAAATATGGTGGAGGTTCCATAATGTTGTGGGTTGTTTTGCTACTTCAGGAATTGGAGGCCTGGAACATATTAAAGGAATCATTAAGTCAGACGGCTTCCAAGGTATTTTGGAGCAAAATGTGCTACCTAGTGTTGGAAAGCTAGATCTGGGTCGAAGGTCATGGGTCCTCCAGCAGGACAATTACCCAAAACATACATCCAAAAGTACAAAAGAATGGTTAAAAAGCAACAAATGGATTGTTTTAAACTGCCCAGCAATGAGTCTGATTTCAATCCAATTGAGAACCTTTGGAAAGAGGTGAAATTTGCTGTTGGTAAAAGGAATCCTGGAAACATTGATGAGCTGGAACAAATCATAGCTGAAGAGTGGGAGAAACTATCAGCAGACAGATTTACAAAACTTATAGATGGCTACAAGAAACATTTGGAAACTGTCATCACTGCCAAGGGTTGTGCAACCAAATATTAGTGAAGGGTGCCATTATTCCTGTCCAGGTCATATTTTGTTTTTTTTCTCAGAAATTGCAATATTTAAGTTCCACAGACATCATTTTTTTGTTGTATATCTTTGAAGATACTATTAAAGTATTATAATGACATATAGTTGGAATATTTCCAATTATTTCTCAAGATATTGTACATAACATACCTAAAATGCAAGGGTGCCAATTATGTTGACCACAATTGTAGCTGGGTTTAAAAAAGGTTTGGATAAGTTCCTAGAGGAAAAATCCATCAACTGTTATTAAAGAGGACCCGGGAAATCCACTGCTTACCCTGGGACGAGCATTGTGTGCCTTTTAGGAAAAATCCATCAACTGTTATTAAAGAGGACCCGGGAAATCCACTGCTTACCCTGGGACGAGCATTGTGTGCCTTTTTGGGAACCTGCCAGGTACTTGTGACCTGGATTGACCACTGTCGGAAACAGGATACTGGGCTTGAAGGACTTTGGTCTGCCCCAGTATGGTGTGTCTTATGTTCTTATGTTGCTCCGTATTCAAGTAGGGGGATGCAGGCACACTCAAAGGTGCTGTCTGGGCAACAGTGTCAGTGCTGGCTCTCCCTTAGCTCAGAGAAATCTTTAGACTTCTCTGAGCATGCGCATGCCTTCCTGCCCTCCATCACTCTCTGCGCTCTCCCTTCACTCTCCTGTAACTGCAGTAGCCAGTCAGCCACATCTCACCTGACTCTTTCATTTTTGCATTGTTTTTCTTTTCTTTTAATCAATTCTCTTTCCAATGGCTTTTTCTTTAAGCCGCAACAGCTACTTAAAAAACAAAACAAAACAGAAAACAGTCAACTAACAGCTTTTCTGCTATTGGGTATTTTCCTCATACTGGCACTGTCTTCTTGCCCATCGCACACTACTGAAGCAAAATTTAAAGGCAAGTACTACGAAAGCAGCAGCGAGCAGAGAACTGCACAGCCTCCTCTAACCTGCAAAGTCACTTACTTTCATTAAAAAAAAAAAAAAGAAAAAAGTGACAGCTTACTTTCTTGAAAAAGGCTGCTAATTCATTCCAGTGAATATAGCTAGTATTATGGCGGCTTCTACTTAATCTCCTGCCCCTGTCCCATTGGGCCCAGACAAGGCACGATCGGTAGTGGATGGGGCTGTTGTGCGATCGGAGGCAGACCTTCTACCGACACCAGTGTCTAAGAAGATGGCCCAGAGCCTTAAGCACCAGGCCAGAGTCTCTGTGCCTTCTCCACCTAACTCGGCCTCCACAGCCTCATGTAGGTGGCAAACATAGATCTAAATCTAATCATTGTTACAAGAATGACTCTGTCAGTGCATGAAGCTCCCAGTACCCGCATCTGCACAAGCGGAAGTCTGACTGAGACTCCTCAGAAGCTTCTTCTCATAGGTCCAAAAGGGTATACCAACCCCATCTTCCTTGGCTCCCCTGATAGCAGATAGGACCCTTCTTCAACTCTTACGGCATTTGTCCAAAATATGGCAACCCTCTTGGGAGCTATCCATCCTAGCAAAGGGAAGCCATCTGCAGAGATCCCTTCCTACCAAACTCCAACTGTTTCCCCACAGGAACCCCCTTCCCTCGTGGACTGGGGAGCTAATGTACCTTCGCAAGTGGGCTCTTATCAAGCCACAAGTCCCTTTCACTCTCATCAGTGGAATTCAGAGACCTCCCTTCTAGGAGATGTTGAGATCACCCACTTGAGGAAGAACCTCCTGAAGACTTTTCCTAACCAAGGTTTCTCCAGAAAGAGTTTAGGGCGCTTGCTCTTAGTGAAACTCAAACTCCCACTAACAAAAGGATTTGCAGTCTATATTGTGGGCCTGTACCGCTCCTATAGAGGTTCTAGCCATTCCAATTCCCCAGGTCTTACAGGATCTCCTTCTGTCAGTATGGAAGATGCCAGCATCAGTCCATGCCATAGCTTGTCGTCTCGACCTTAAATACAAAGTATTATCTGCACCTGGATTCCAGCATCAGCAGCTACCTCATCAGTCTCTGAAGCTGTTTTAAAAAAAGCCAAGTCTTCCAAATATTATATCCAAACTCCCTTGGGGAAAGACCAGTGGACTTCAGATTCAGTAGATAGAAATACTTTTCAAAGTGGGATTCTAGCTATGAAGATCATAGCCCATCAACTCCAGCTGCTTCAGTACCATCATGAACTTCTTTCTCAAATGCCAGACCCCACTGGCATTCCAGCTTTGGAAACTCATATTCTTCAGGATAATTTGCAAGAGTCCCTCTATCATATCATTCAGGATACCTATGATGCCTTTGACACAGTCGCCCATTCCACAGTTATTTCCATCTTTGCCTGTCACACAGCTTGGCTCCGCATTTCTGGCCTGTGAGAGGATCTCCATGACTGCCTGGCTGATGCTCCCTGCCAGGGTGATAGCCTTTCAGCCAGAAGGTTCAGGAGGCAGTCTCAGAGGTCAAGGACCATTCCTCCACAGTGCGAGAACTTGCAGCTCAGCCGCAGGAGACAAGCCACCAGTTCGGATGCCCACAATATCTTCAGTATCGAAGGGCATACCATTACCAAGTTTCCAACAATTTTACCCTCATAGATGTTTTCAGCCCTATTCTCATCATCCAGTACAGTTTCAACCTGCACCTGTGTATTCTCAATACCCCAGGCAGAGAGATAGCAAACAGCATGCACCCGCTTCAGCTGACTAAGGCGGCCCCCAGCTTTTGACTATCTGCCAGTCGGAGGTCATTTCCAGCACGTCCAGAAGTCCTGGCAGTTCATCATGACAGATCATTGGGTCCTCAGCATCATTGCATGAGCTTACAGAGTCAATTTCATGGTTACTCCCCCGCAGAAACCACCTCCACCTACCAATGTTCCTCCTTCACATCTACCCCTTCTAGCAGAAGAGATTGCAAACCTGCTCAAGAATCACGCAATTGAGTCTGTAATGTGGCAGGAGCACAACCAGGGATTCTACTTTTGGTTTCTCCTTATCCCAAAGAAGACAGGAGGTCTCCATCTGATCCTTGACTTCCAGGAGGTACACCTCTACATCAGGAAGAAAAGTTCAAAATTACATCTCTAGCCACCATTCTTCCTCTTTTGAGACAGGATGACTAGCTCACCTTTCTCGATCTCACGGATGCCTACACTCACATCCCCATCCATACTTGTCATTATCAATACCTTCGGTTTCACGTCAAGACAGAGCACTATCAATACAAAGTGCTACCCTTCGGACTCTCCTCAGCCCCAAGAGTTTTCATGAAGTGTCTGGCAGTAGCCGCAGCGCATCTCAACAGGCAAAGCCTGTGCATTTATCCTTATCTGGATTATTGGCTCATCTCAGGGCCCAACAAGGCTTCAACTGTGTGGTCAGTCAACAGAACTGCCTCTCTTCTGCAGCAGCTAGGCTTCATTATCAACTTCCAGAAGTCAGAGTTGGAACCTTGTCAAGTGTTGGACTTCATCGGGCTCACTTACACACCTCAGTAGCTAGTGCTTTTCTGCCACCCGACAGAGTATTCCTCCTACAGCAGCTCAGCACCCAACTGCTCAAGCTACAAAGTGCCTTGGCTCGCACCATCCTACATCTCTTAGGTCACATGGCAGCCTCAGTACACGTCGTCTTATTCGCACGTCTTTACTTGCGGCCACTCCAGTGGCATCTCAAGCTCAATTGGAATCAGCATTCTCAATCCCTTTGTCATCAGGTCCCTCTCTCTGGACCCAACCTCCACCTGTTGCATCAGTCTCTTCGATAATGGACACTTCCAGCCAGCCTAATCGAAGGGTGGCTCTTCCTGAAACAGCCACACCACTTTATTCTAACACCAAATGCCTCGCATGTGGGCTGGGGAGCCCATCTTTTGCATCCATACAGAACCAACATCTTCTATTATCCCTTGTGGTTATTCAGAAACATTTGTTTTTATACTTACTTTTGTTGAGGGTCTCAGACTTTTTCTGGCACTCTTTTTCAGACTTATAGCATGTCCAACTCTAGTGCCTATTAGCATCAAGGACCTTCAGCAAACTTTTTCAAGTGGTTAAGAAAACGGATGGGGCTCTTTTTTCATTCCATACTATTATGCCGTATAAGCTGCTATTAAGATCTAATCATGACTCTACTAATGTTATCTTCAATTATCGGCAAACACTTAGCTTATATTTAAATGCTCTTCAATAAGCTCCCATCACGCTCTCTGATCCCAACACCTTTCTCAGGCGCCTTTGTTGCGTTTCACTATCATTTCTTCAGGGGATCTGTGTTCACTGTTATTTCTATAGAATAAAACCCAATTTTATAACAACTTCAATTTACTGTTATCATGTTCTAAGTTCCTCCTCCTTGTTACTTATTTATCTCACTAACTATGTAGGTGTAAATCGCTTACCAAAAATATATAAATGATGCTGCACACGTCTCATATTCATTTCATAGGAGCGGTGTAAATAATCTTCAAACTTCCTTCATCCCGCTCCTAAAAAACGTAACGCATGACCATATTATGGGACTTGTTAAAGAAAAAACTCTGTTTGCACAACGTGATTTTGAACTGGATACTTCGAATGAAGTTTCCTGGGAATCACTTTTAAAATTACAGAAAAAGAAAGTGAGATCAGAATTGCATAGGTTGTCATTAATTGAATATATCAGCAGGCAGCAAATCCCGCGAGGTTTGCAGATGTATAAAGAGCCATGTATGCCTGATATGGATTCAGTATTTATAGACAAGTGGAACAAAATACTTAACAAGTGTTCGTTGGATTTAATGGTGCTTATAGTAGATTCAACACAAGTAGCAGTGGAAAAGATAATGGAAGACATAGAAGCTGCACAGACTAGCTTGAAGACTAAGGGGTATGTTTACTAAACCGTCTTAAAGTGCGCCCAGCGTTAGTGTGCAGGATGCCATAAAAGGAGTGGGCGTTCCAGTCTAAACATCACAAGCGCACGTCAGCGCGTGATAATGTGCGCTGCGCACACTATCGCGTGATAAGGTGCGTAACGCACGTCAACGCGTGGTGAGCACAAGTAGGCGCACTGACCGGCACAGAGAGCAAAAAAGGTGTAGTACAATGGTCAATACACTGACTGATGGTACAGGGGTCATGAGTTCGACTCCCGAGTGGGCCTGCAGAAGAAGGCTGTACCCATTGCATTTACCCACTGCCAGCTGAGGCACCTCCCCTTTTAAAAAAAAATCTGTGCTGCCAGCATACACACCCTCAAAGTGCCGTAAAAGAAGGTGCTGCAGAAGGCGCCCCAGAGGGCACCCTTTAAAGTGCACTGTATGCCAAGGTACCCTAAACTGTTGGCTATAGAGCACCCTAGAGGGTGCTGTATAGGGTGCCCGATGAGCCGCTGCAAGGGTACAGCACTGCTTTGGATGGCAGCACTGCACATGGTAACCCCTGGTCATCCTAAGTAGGTGAGCTGACATGCAAGCAGCAACAGCAGCATAGCACAATGGTTAATACAATGGCTGATGGTACAGGGGTCATGGGTTTGACTCCCGAATGGGGCTGCTGAAGAAGGCTGTCTGAGCCTTTACCCATTTCATTTACCCACTGCTGGCTGAGGCAGTACCTACAACATCCACCCATTGCACTCTGAGGCAGTACCCCTTACTTTTACGTAGTGCTGTCTGAGGCATATGAGGCCGTAATTTAAACCTGTGCTGCCAGCAAACACACCCTCAAGGTGCCATAATATAAGGTGCCCAATAAGGCACGCCAGAGGGTACAGTATAAAGTGATAAAGTGCACTGTCCGCCTAGGCACCCTATAGGGTCTCCTATAAGGCCCCCATAGGGCGCCTTATAGAGTGTCCAATTAGGCATGGTAAGGGTACAGCACAGTTTCTAATGGCAGCACTGTGCATGTAAAAGTGTGGTAAGCTGAAGAAGGCCCCCCCACCTGCAAATACAGCAACAGTGCTGTAGCACAATGGTCAATACAATGAGTGATGGCACAGGGGGTATGAGTGCAAGTCCCCAGTGTGCCAAATGAGTAAGGCTGATAGAGGAAATTAACTCTTCTGTTATCAATCTGTGCTGCCATCAGAAACATAACCAAACCCGAGTGCCATAAAACCATGCACCTTTTCAGGGTGTACCAGAGGGAACATCCTAAACAACCATGTCAGCAAAGACGGGTTATGATGTGCCCCAGAGGCCATGATGAAAGGTTGCAAACCCCCAAGGCACCATAGTAGGCACCCCAGAAGCTATTGAACGGATGGTGTGATGCAAGATGCCCCAAGGATGTATAGGTGAACCCAAAAACATTGCCCAAGTGCAGTACGGTCCCCCAATGTGAAGGGCAAGAGAGGTATGTGGCAAACAGACATGTAACCCTAATACTACACAGAGCAACAAGGAAAGACAATGCATAAATAAAGGAAGGACGTAGAACAAATCTGATGGACCAGACGAATCAGCGTCCAGCCCATGTGGCTGCCTGAAAGATGCACAAACATATCGGGGGCAGCTGCAGCAATGCACAGAGGGAAGGTAATGTACCATGCAATAATGACAGTGTGTGGCAGAGGATGGGAAGACGTGTGCAGCTGAAGAGGTAGACGTGGTAGGATAGGAGGAATGTCATGATGACAGTGGAGTAGCTGTGCCATGCAGAGGACACACAGGAGATGCAACCAGAGAGATCCGCAATGCAGGAATGTATAGGAGTGCAGGATGTGGGGGTCGCAGCATGCACATCAGGGTATGACAGCACACAGCTGGCAGACACACATAGATGGACAGAAGGATGGCCCACAACTGTGATGAGGGTACAATGTGCTCACAGCACAGATCTGCACAGATATGACTGTTACAGGGATGAAAGGTGGTTGTGCAGGACAGGCAGACAAATGAGAGAGAACAGAGAGGAACCAAGCCCATGACCAGTAGCACAACTGGCAATGCACAAACCTGTAGGCCACACCACCAGCATCAACCCAGTAGCAAATGCTGCATACAAATGTACTGGAGGGCATCACAAGACACCTGCTGGCCCTCAGGATAGGCAAAGCCCCAACAGTAACAATGATGAAATGCATATGCAGATCTGCTGTGTAAAGAGCAGATCACAGTCAGTAACTGGGATCACACATACATAGGGCCACATGTACACACACAATGAAAGGTAATGCAGTGGATACAGCATGTCAAAGAGGAAAGAAAATAATCCCCAAGGGCAGCAGAGGATGCTCTGTGGAGTAGGTGCAGAAACTGTACCTGGAGAAGAGAGAAGTGAACCTGCAAACAGGTGCACTACACACCAGCTGAAACACAGCAATATGAAACCCCCAACCGGACTGCCATGTACACACCTTAAATAACGAGACATATGTAACAGCTAACATGTGATGGGTAGGCAACTCAGAGGGCACACCTTGGTGTTCTGTGAAAGGATGGAGGTGTGTATGCAGAGGTGATGAACCTGCATGTAATTAGTGGTCATATTAGTACAAAAGCCAAACAAAAAACCATGAGGGGATCAAACCTGCAACAAATGGTGTTAGATCATATTCTCTAAACCAGTGGTCCCCAACCCAGTCCTATTGGGCCCACCGGCCAGTCAGGTTTTCGGGATATCCCTAATGACTATGCATGAGAAATATATGCATTAGAGATATCCTGCCAACCTGACTGGTTTGTGGCCCTCCAGGGCTGGATTTGGAGACCCCTGCCTTACACCTCTGTCATTTAAGATGTGAGTGGTCAAGGTGCAGATGTCCTAGACATTGAAAGGGTATATAGAATGTGACACATTCCTCCTCGATTCTCACCACCACAAAAAGTTGTCTAATAGACAATATTTTGGTGGTGGTGAGAAGTGAGGAGGAATGTGAACATTCTATATACCTTTTTGATGTCTTGGACCATCTGCACCTTGCCCACTCACAATCTTAGATGACAGAGGTGTTAGGCAGGGGTCTCCAAATCCAGCCCTGGAGGGCCACAAACCAGCCAGCTTGGCAGGATATCTCTAATGCATATATATCTCATGCATAGTCATTAGGGATATCCCGAACACCTGACTGGCTGGTGGGCTCCATAGGACTGGGTTGGGGACCACTGCTCTAAACAACTAATCCAAACAAACACAATGAGAACACAGAGCACAATACAGAAATAGCCCCACAAGGGAAGGGTGTGTATGGGGACCTGTAATACCCAGTGATGTTGCAAATGGCTAGCAGACAGACAGCTGACACCATACAAGGACGTGAACACAAGTAGGCCATGTACATGACCAGAGAACTACTACATACAAGTGTTGGTGGGATGAAAGATTGTTGGAGTATCCCAGTGGTGAGAACACTGTCAGGGTCAGCAACCAAACAGGGTTATAATCCAACTATCGGCCCTTGTGGCCCAGGGCAAGTCATGTCACCTGCCAGCACCTTGGAAGATGGACCTGGCAAACCACCTCCAGTGACACTGCCAAGAAAACCTTGGGGTATCTGGGTAACAATGAGTCTGGACTGACACAAAGGCACACATGGGGCAATGCATGTCTGTCACCATGACCAAGCAGCAACAGAGACAAATGTCTGTAAAACACATATGTTCATTTGGAGAAGCATGACAGATAGTGTGGATAAGGCCATCATACTATCAATGTGAGGGGACCCCTGGGGAAGGACGGAAACACATTTAGCAGTGTAGCTACCCACATCCCACAGAAAGGCCACTGGCCCACCCACAAATGAGGGGCAGGAGACACAATATGCATCAGGTGCATGGTGTGCAGTATGCATTAGGCCCTGTCCCCCCCCCCCCACTGTTGTACTTCTCCAATGTGCCACCCACGTATGAGGGCACGTAGACAGTAGGACGTGCATGATGAGGGCCCAACACACATCAATCATGATTTGTGTCCACAAACATATATATCTTGCAACACAGGAGGCACACAAATGGAAACAGCATGTGTTGAAACGTTGTAAATAAAAGAGAAAAAAGGAAATCTCATGTTACAGCACCCACATAATCCCGGACATAGGAACCCAAGATGCTACAATGTAACCGTAAACAATCAGCTAATGCACGTTGAGGATATGCGAACAGGTAGCAGAGGCACATGAACACAGACAGCATCCAAAAGAAAATACCTGCCGAAACATGCATAGGTAACACTGTGCAGGAGGTCCCCCTGCACTGGTTGGTGAATAGAACATAAGAACATATAAGAACATAAGATATGCCATACTGGGTCAGACCAAGGTCCATCAAGCCCAGTATTCTGTTTCCAACAGTGGCTAATCTAGGTCATACGTACCTAGCAGTTTCCCCAAGGGACACAGGTTCCACAATGCTTGTATTGGTTCAAGCATTGATATCCTGGGTCCCTTCTTAATAATGGTTTATGGACCTTTCCTCCAGGAACTTGTCCAAACCTTTTTTAAACCCAGCTACACTAACAGCCTTTACTACATCCTCCGGTAACAAATTCCAGAGTTTGATTACACGTTGAGTGAAAAAATATTTTCTTTTATTAGTCTTAAATAGTTTACCCTGTAGCTTCATTGCATGTCCCCTAGTCTTTCTATTCTGATAAGGTAAACAATCGATCTACGTTTACCCGTTCCACTCCATTCATTAATTTATAGACTTCTATCATATCTCCCCTCAGCCGTCTCTTTTCCAGGTTAAAGAGCCCCAACCTTTTTAGCCTTTCTTCATAGGAGTAGCCTTCCATCCCCTTTACCATTTTGGTGGCTCTTCTCTGAACCTTTTCTAAAATTGCTATATCCTTTTTAAGATATGGCGACCAGAATTGCACACAATATTCAAGGTGCGGTCTCACCATGGAACGATATAGAGGCATTATAATATCTTTTGTTTTATTTTCCATTCCTTTCCTTATCATACCTAGCATTCTATTTGCTCTCTTGGCCGCCGCTGCACACTGGGCCGAGGGTTTTAACATGGTATCCACAAGGACGCCTAAATCTTTTTCTTGGGTGGTGGTTCCTAATGTGGAACCTTGCATCGTGTAACCATAGTTTGGGTTGTTCTTCCCTAGGTGCATAACCTTGCACTTCTCCACATTAAATTTCATCTGCCATTTTGATGCCCAGTCTTCCAATTTATCAAGATCCTCTTGCAATTTTCCACAATCCTCCTGGGTTTTAACAACTTTAAATAGTTTTGTGTCATCAGCAAATTTGATAACCTCACTCGTTATTCCACTTTCCAGGTCATTTATGAATATGTCAAAAAGCAGCGGACCCAGCACAGATCCCTGGGGTACACCACTATTCACCTTTCTCCATTGGGAAAATTGGCCATTTAGCCCTACCCTCTGCTTTCTATCTTTTAACCAGTTCCTGATCCACAGTAGTACACTGCCTCCTATCCCATGACTCTTTAGTTTTGCCAAAAGTCTCTCATGAGGGACCTTGTCAAAGGCTTTCTGAAAGTCCAGATACACAATATCAACCGACTCACCTTTGTCCACCTGTTTATTCACTCCTTCAAAAAAACATAACAGATTAGTAAGACAAGATCTTCCTTGTCTAAAGCCATGTTGGCTGTCTCCCATTAGGTCATGACTATCTATATGCTGAGTAATTTTATTCTTTATGATGGTTTCTACCATTTTTCCCGGTACTGATGTCAGGCTCACCGGTCTGTAGTTTCCCGGATCACCCCTCGAACCCTTTTTAAAAATTGGTGTTACATTGGCGATCCTCCAATCCTCAGGTATTAGAGATGATTTTAATGATAGTTCACAGATTACTGATAGCAGGTCTGCAATCTCAAATTTCAGTTCTTTCAACACCCTTGGATGTATACCATCCGGCCCAGGTGATTTGCTACTCTTCAGTTTATCTAATAGTTGTAGGACATCTTCCCGATGTATCGATATTTCCTTCAATTCTTCCACACCTTTAAATACCACTTCAGTCGTGGGTAACATCCCCACATCTTCCTCAGTAAAGACCGAAGCAAAGAATTCATTCAGTCTCTCCGCTATCGCCTTGTCGCCTCTTAGTGCTCCTTTAACCCCTTTATCATCTAATGGACCAACTGACTCTCTCACGGGTTTTTTGCTACGAATGTACTTGAAAAGGTCTTTATTTCGCGTTTCTGCTTCCGCAGCAAGCTTCTTCTCAAATTCTCTCTTTGCCTGCCTTATCAATGCCTTGCATTTGACTTGCCAGTGCTTGTGCTGTTTCCAGGTTTCATCATTTGGCTCTTTTTTCCATTTCTGAAAGATGCTTTTTTGGCAACAACAGCCTCTCTGACCTCAGCTTTAAACCATGCTGGCAATTTTTTGTACTTCCTTCCACTTTTCTTAAAGCGTGGAATACAGCTGGTCTGGGCTTCCAAGATAGTATTTTTCAACAACACCCAAGCTTGATGTACGTCTTTAACCTTTGCAACTGCTTCTTTTAGTTTTTTCTTAACTGTTTTCCTCATTCTATCATAGTCTCCCTTTCGAAAGTTAAAGGGTAGTACTGTGGATTTCCTTACTATCCCTCCTCCACTAATTAAATCAAAGGCGATCATGCTATGATCACTATTGCCAAGTGGCCCCAACACCCTTATCTCTTGCACTACATCTGGTGTTCCACTAAGGACTAGGTCTAATATTGCTTCCCCTCTGGTCGGTTCATGAACCAGCTGCTCCAAGAAGCAGTCATTTATTTCATCTAGGAACTTTATCTCCCTGTTGTGACACTGACCCAGTCGATGCCGGGGTAATTGAAATCACCCATTATTATTACTGCACTGTAACTTTTGCTAGCTTCCTTGATTTCTTTGAGCATTTCATCATCCATTTGTTCATTCTGGCCAGGCGGACGATAGTACACCCCCACTGCCATCGCCTTCCCCTTTTTACATGGAATTTCAATCCATAGAGATTCTACAGCAAATTTTGTTTCTTGCAAAACTTTAATCCTTTCTGACTCAATGCCCTCTCTAACATAGAGCGCAACCCCTCCACCAATTTGATCAGCTCTATCATTTCGATATAGTTTGTACCCAGGTATCACAGTGTCCCACTGGTTGTCCTCCTTCCACCATGTCTCTGATATTCCAATCATATCTAACCTCTCGTTTAGTGCTATATATTCTAACTCTCCCATCTTGTTTTGTAGACTTCTAGCATTTGCATACAAGCATTTTAGAGACTGTATTTTATTCATATTAATTTGGCTATTGGTAGACATGGGTAATTTGGGATCTTTAAGTTCTGTCTGCTCCATACTCGAGGGCATTTGGGCTACTTTACTCTTTTTTGGAACATCTCTGCTTTTTGTAGTATCCTTCAAGGATACATTCTTCCGAACCATGCGCTCTTGGGCGACTGTCGGCTTTCCCCTATTATCTAGTTTAAAAGCTGCTCTATCTCCTTTTTAAAGGTTAATGCCAGCAGCCTGGTTCCATCCCGGTTAAGGTGAAGCCCATCCCTTCGGAAGAGCCCCTCCTTTCCCCAGAATGTTCCCCAGTTCCTAACAAATCTGAACCCCTCATCTCTGCACCATTGTCTCATCCACGCATTGAGACTCCGGAGCTCTGCCTGCCTATTGGGTCCTGCGCGTGGAACGGGAAGCATTTCGGAGAACGCTACCCTGGATGTTCTGGATTTCAACTTCCTACCTAAAAGCCTAAATTTAGCTTCCAGAACCTCCCTACCACATTTTCCTATGTCATTGGTACCAACATGTACCAAGACAGCAGACTCCTCCCCAGCACTATCTAAGACCTTATCTAGGTGGCGTGTGAGGTCCGCTACCTTCGCACCAGGCAGGCATGTTACCAGGCGATCCTCACGTCCACCAGCCACCCAGCTATCTACATGCCTAATGATCGAATCACCAACTATAACTGCTGTCCTAACCCTTCCCGCATGGGCACTTGGCCCTGGAGAAACCTCCTCGGTGCGAGAGGGGTTTACATCACCTGGAGGACAGGTCCTAGTTACAGGATCACTTCCTGCCACACCAGGGTGATGCTCTCCTGTCACGTGACCTCTCTCCTCCATGGCAACAGGGATGCTGCCAGACTGGAGGTGGGACTTCAGGACTATATCCCTGTAGGTCTCGTCTATGTACCTCTCTGTCTGTCTTATGTTTTCCAAGTCTGCTACTCTAGCCTCTAGAGAACGGACTCGTTCCCTGAGAGCAGAGAGCTCCTTGCACCTAGTGCACACATAAGACCTCTCACCAGCTGGGAGAAAATCATACATGTGACACTCAATGCAAAAGACTGGAAAGCCCACATCCCGCTGCTGGACTGCTGTCTGCATCTTAGTTTTAAGTTTGTGTTTAGATCTTTAAGTTCTATATGTACTAAAGGGTGCAATGGATATTTATACCACTAAAACTGTACCTAAGAAGTTTAATATACCTTGTTCACCTGAAGCTTAATTAATCTCAGGTCCTTGGTGTATGACTGATTTGGGTAATGAGCTTCACCTGAGAGCACCTCCTGTCTTTTAAGTTGTGCAAGTACCTATAAAGCTGTGATTTTCCCAGGGGAGGGTGGGTGTGGGGAGGGAGGGAGGGATATAACACTTATTAAAAAAGGGCTGCTACACAGTACCTTGTCCTGTGCTGCTGAGGAAAACTATATTCTGATTTGATTTAAATTATAGCTCTTTGCTGCTACTAGGCTCTAACCTATTATGAAATTTAAACTACAAGCTCTCTGCTGGATTCTAAATTTAACCAGAAAGCTCTCTTCTGTGTTTTAATTTGAAACTAAAAGTACTTTGCTGATGCTAGGCCCTGAGTGACTATGAAATTTAAACTACAGCTGTCTACTGGGTATGAAAGGTAACCAGAAAGTTCTCTTCTGTGTTTTTAAATTGAATCTTAAACTGTTGCTACTAGGCCCTGACTGATTTAACAAAAAAAATAGTGGGTTCACAGATTAATTAGCTTTAAAAGAAAAAAAATTCCTTTCAGAAAAATTCCCAGAAGTATATACTCACAATTTCAGATTTCTCTCCAGAAGTAACAGCCCCCCTTTCCAGTCCTTCAAGACAGGGTCACAGAGCTCTGGTTGAGCTATTTATGCTTGTGCTGATGATGTAAGCAGTGACCTACTTCCTGGGTAATTAACAGTCCTTGCTTGGATAGAAGGAGTCTTTCAAAATGGCCTTTTGAACTGCCAGCTGGTGTTAACACCTATTGAAAAAGCTTCACAGGTTGCTTGCCCACTAGGTAGAAGGCCTCTTTTTAAAGGTCTCTAGAAGACTTTATATGCTGCTCAAGGAGAATTGACCTTGTTTTGCCTCTTGTGCTAAGCTATATTCTGATTTGATTTAAATTATAGCTCTTTGCTGCTACTAGGCTCTAACCTATTATGAAATTTAAACTACAAGCTCTCTGCTGGATTCTAAATTTAACCAGAAAGCTCTCTTCTGTGTTTTAATTTGAAACTAAAAGTACTTTGCTGATGCTAGGCCCTGAGTGACTATGAAATTTAAACTACAGCTGTCTACTGGGTATGAAAGGTAACCAGAAAGTTCTCTTCTGTGTTTTTAAATTGAATCTTAAACTGTTGCTACTAGGCCCTGACTGATTTAACAAAAAAAAATAGTGGGTTCACAGATTAATTAGCTTTAAAAGAAAAAAAATTCCTTTCAGAAAAATTCCCAGAAGTATATACTCACAATTTCAGATTTCTCTCCAGAAGTAACAGCCCCCCTTTCCAGTCCTTCAAGACAGTGTCTGTACACATATCACGGTACATGGAATGCACAGGTGAAGGAAGACAGACACTCACAGTGTCACACACCAAATATAGTATGCCAATGAGAGTGTAGGTACCTCAGGGCATACCTAAGAATGTCCAGACATGCAATTCAAGGTTTGCAAAACAATTTTTACTGCCATGTCTGTACAGTAAACATACACAACAACTAGTATATAGAGATGGAAAGTAAGGGCAAACATGTTTCAGGGAAACACACATAAACCATATTGCCTCGTGCTGTGTTTCCCCAACATAGTCAGCCATATGCACATGCCCCATCCACAGTTCAACATGATACAGTGATACCACACATGCAGGGAAACACCCTTGGTGATTGGGAACATCAATTCTGGATGAAAGCAGTGTCGTGGCAAAACCTGCATCATGTCCAGGTGGAGAGTGTGTGGACATAGACAACATGACCTCTCCATTGCTCCCTCTATGCCACATGCATGGCTGTATGTTTGTGCTGGAACAAACAGATGCGTGTATCCTGTGTCCCATGTCACACACATGGCTGAAACACATAAACAACACAATTGTGAAGGACTGTAAAACATACGTTGACAATGACAGCCCTTGCTGCACACGTGGGGACCGGTATACAGTGTCCAAAGTGCAAAGCGTCTCTGCTATCCCACACGTTACCTAAATACTGTCCCCGCAACACTGGGCATGCATAGTCTAGTGCCACATCCCAATATGCTGCAGTCTGTGAAGGTTCATGTGTGTATTCCTCAATGATCATGACTCCCAGCCAGAGCACGGCAGCAGCGTTGTGTTGGACAGGTTTGTCATGTCCAAAGTAGCAAGTCAACAAGAATAATGTCCTTCTAAGGCATGTGTCCCAATCTCAGAGGTTGAACATCCTATGGAACAGAATCTCAGGAAAGGCTCCATGGTGTTGGGTACCCCAACAGGTGGCTGATGGAGACGCCAGATGCATTGGAATAGATGTGTCCTGTATGTCCTCCGCCCTGTGTCAGAGGAAGAAACATTTTATTGGTATGCTGCTGTTGAAAGCAGCACAAATTACAGAGAGTCTGACATTGAGAAAGACATAGGAAAGGGACGCACCGGCAAACATGACATTATCACAACACGTAAAACACCGCATGTGGGTGACATCCCTAACTGGAACAGCAGACACAGGTGTCACATGAATATGGACATGTCCATGCCCGTGTCACACTGCTCCACCCTATGTGCATCAGTGCCCGTGAACAGAGATCACGCCAAATATGTATATGACTAACAGTAAAGCACCAACATGTAAAGGCTAATGTCAGCACTGAACAAACTATGGTGCAAGCTACCTTGTGCATGCATCAGGTGTATGTCCTGGATCCCCAGAGTTGCCCAAAGGCTGTAACAGGTCCAATTGATGGGAGGCAGTTTCGCAAAAATGTGTAGAATCGCCAAGTCACCATGTTATGCCACTGTTGATGTATGTCCACGTGATGAATCTATCTGTGATACAAAACAGCTGGTCAACACTGGTCATTCAAAACACAGGACATAGGTCTGCCCCAACATGCAACACATGCCCACAATGTTAAGATGGTAAACATCAGTGCGGTATAGTTAGCACAGTCACCCCCGCCACCCAGGTGTCTAGCCACTCAACACATGCAAATGTGAAATGCCTGCACACAGTATCATCACACAGCCAACCACAGAAAAAAGATCCACAAATAATGTTAAGGGCAGCGTGCCAGCAGTAGGAGATGGCCTCGACGTGCATAAGTGGATAGTGGTTGACATACACGCCATGTGAAATACAATGATACACTGGTGTTAGCTGATGGTACAATGTTGGCAAAGGGTGCAGGTGAGGCCCACCACCAAATCTCCTGGACCCACACACACATGCAGCTCTGTTGGCCATATCCCAGAGACAGTGTTGCAGACGACCTACTGTGCAGGAACACATGGGGAATTGTGTGCGCACAGAACGATCTGGGGTATGGAGGTGCAGGGAAAGGTGGTCAATTACAAAAACAGGGTGATATGACATATCACGGAAGACATGTGTACCCCCTGTTTGCTGACACAAACAGGGCAGCCGTAGATCCACCTACCCCTGACCACTGCCTGTTGGTCAACGCACAGTCACCAGCCAAAGCTCCACAGCACCCAGAGTTCCACCAACTATGTCCTGTGCATTGGGAAACACAAGGGCAAAATACATCTGTTACGCCCTAGTGGTGCAACCCGCACCGCACCCTCCCATAACTAGCGTGCAGACCCACCAAACCCTGAACAGACTGTTCACCATCACACTGCACAGATCACACCCATGTGACGGCCATCATTGATGTTTCCATGGCAAACTACAGGGATCCGTATGCTGTCTGTCCCTTCCCTCACCTCCCAGCTGCTGTACAGAGTGGTGGACAAAGGTGTTTGCTCCCCACTGTGTTGTGTCACGCCAGGGGTGCTGTTATATCCTGGCCCTTCCAAACTTCTCCCTATGCCCCATCACTGTGTGTATTGCTGTCTCAATGTCCTTCCCTACCCTGCTGTCATGCCCAGTAACACAAGGAAATATGTAGGGTCAACCCCCGTATCCCCTGTGCATACCCATATTTGTGCTGTGGATAGCCCACACTGTAGCTAACATTAACACATGTATGCTGATGCTCTAATTTATTCATGTACATCTCCTATATCCCGCCTTATTAAAATCAATGTGGTTCACAATGAACAGAAAACCTCTACAATGCGACATAACAGTGCGTCTACAGAGTACAGAGGTTGAACTGGGGAGAACTGTGGAAACCAATCACAGGTCATATTGAAAGAACAGTGTATGCACTGTTCATTACAACAGGGTATTCACAGTTGGCCAGAGGTTGGTGGTACAGGAGAGGTGTACCAGAAGGTGTATGCTGACTATCCACCTCTCCTGTACCCCCAACCCCTGCCCAACTGTAAATACCCTGTTGTATCCAAATGCTGCTCCTGCCTGGTTCGCCTTTGTCTGTGTGTAACTAGGCAACACCACAAGTCCCGGCTATTCAAAACCCCATATATCGGGCAACAATCCCCCCCCCTGGCTGGACAATGCACGGGGCCCCTATCCGCCACAGCATCCAGGGCACGACTACATGATACCCTACACAGTCAGGCACACTGTAGTGTCTCTGTAATCTCCATTACGGACCACACAGAACTGTAATCCACATACCACAGATCACGAAGGTACCACAACATAGCAAAAGGAGCGCCATACAAACAAAGCACACACATGGACCCTGCAAATCGAAGCATACCACCCTCACAAACAGCTTAGAGGACATACTGATAAGCACACACATCTAGACAACTGGCCCAGCCATGCTCTTCTCCCCACTGTGAAAGTCATACCATATGTCTGTCACCCCGCTGCTAACCATTTATCGAAACCAACGTGTGTCTGCACAGCAGCCCCTATCACATGCACCCACAAACTAGGTATGTCAGGCAGACACCTCCCACAAGCCTAAAGCAACACACACACACACATACCACCTCCACCTGCTGGTGTACCCCGCCCACAGTTACTGTGCATCAGGCATGAGTATATATGCTGCTGGCATGGCTAGCCACCGTAAGTTACATGTCCGTGCACTGCTGCATATCACTGTTACTGTGATACAAATGGACACTGGTAGTAGCTGTACACACATATTAAAACAAATGTAGGTGGTAACAAATTAAGTACGTACATGTGAAGAGCTCCGTAATCAGCTGCCTCCTGACTGCTGTCCCCTTGCGTGTGTCACCACAGGCACATGCTGGGGGGCACACAGGGTCATCCTCTAGATCCTCATTAATGTCGACAGGGATACAGTGCCTGAGAGCAATGTTGTGCAGGATGCAACAGGCTAAGATGATCTCTGCCACGGTCTGGGGACGGTATTGTAAGGCACCACCTGTCCTATCCAGACACCTGAAGCGACTCTTTAATACACCAAAGGTGCGCTCTATGATGGAGCGGCTGGTGGCATGGGCCTCATTGTACCTCAACTCTGCACGTGTCCGTGGATGACGCACAGGGGTCAGCAACCAGGGGCGACACCCATATCCTGCATCACTTGCAAAAAGAGAAATGTGTAATATTAAAGGAGGAGCGCATGTTCACTCAAAATGACACAGGTACAGATGTGCTAAACAAATGCATACCACACTTTGACATACACATATGACAGCACATGATGGGACAGCACAGCTATGTGTCAGGGTGCGAGGGCAGACACATAGGGCAAGGGCTAGGTGCACGGATTGAAATCAGTAACCATAGCACATATGCTATGCAGCCATTCAACTATTACGACAAAGCTCCATAGCAAGGTGGACTGTGAGGCCACCCCTATTAGGTCACATACAGTTGACATACCCACACAACAAGTCAGACATCTGCACATATGGTTAGTAACATGAATAACATGTGCACGTAAGAAATGAGAAATACCCACCCAGCAATACACAGTCCCCATACTGTCCAGCCTCAAATTGAGTGAACAGTGCCGAGTTCTGCAGGATATAGGAATCATGGGTGGACCCTGCAAACCTGGGAACCACATTCAGAATATGCTGATGTGCATCACAGACAACCTGAACATTCAGGGAATGATAGTGTTTGCGGTTGCAGAACACTACCTCCCTGTCTCTGGGCGGGACCAGGGCAACATGTGTGCAATCAATAGCTCCCATCGCGTGTGGTATTCCGGCTAACGCCTCAAAGGCTTGGTTCAGGGTCCCCCACTGTTGCCTAGTGTGGGGAAGGGCTATGTAATCCTCCACCCGGCTGACCATGGCATGCAGTACCTGGTGGAGACAGCGTGAGAAGGTGGGGCGGCTCATGCCACCCACCACGGCCACCGAAGACTGGAAACAGCTGGAGGCAAAGAAATGTAGGGCACCAAGGAGCTTGACCAAACCCGGTATGGCATGTGACCGACCAGTCAGGGGCTCGAGGTCAGGTCTGAGATCCTCGTATAGCTCCAGAATAGCTCCCGTGCTCAGGCGGTAGAGGGAGATGACCTGGTCCTCACGCATGCCCTGGAGCTGGGCCCTGGGCCTGTAGAGGCGAGGTCGGCGAGCCTGCACCCCTGCACGTCTCCTGCCCCGTGCGGGTACAGCCCCTGCCTGGCCCGCCCCCACAGCTGCAGGCCTGAGTTGAAGCGGGTCCACACCCATGTTCTGTGCCGCAGCCCCATCGACACCATCTCCCCCATCAGGCAACCGCAGCCCCTCAGCAACAGCAACCGCAACCGCAGCAAACGCAAAGGATGCCATACACACAACCTGTCCAAACGCACAATGACACACAGACAATGACACCCACCTCACTGGCCAGGACACACAGACACACACACAGGCCAAACAACACTCACAAACACAGCCACCACACACAAAGAACTGTCCTCCAACACTCATCAACCTCCAGAAACACGTCACCAACTCTGTCTCTCTCCAACACAATCCCATCAATGTGTCCCAGATGTGCAGCTGAATATAAAGGGTGGAGGGATTTTGCGTGCGTTGCGCATGCGCTGTTACATGGGCGCAGCCGTAATGCGCGTTACACATGCGCTGAGACGTAGGCACGGCCGTTGCGCGTGGCCGTTGCGCGCGTACACAACGCGCGTTACGTGGACTCTCCCTATAAAGACCTCTGCATACCTAGGCCACTTTGAGGGTTTTGTGTAGGAGAAAGAGACAGAGCGAGAGAGAGAGAGAGAGAGAGAGAGAGAGAGATAGAGACAAGGAGTGTGGGATTGGTTAGTGTTTGGCGGAGTAGTGTTGGTGTAGAGCAGGGGTCTCAAACTCAAATTGCTTTGAGGGCCAAATGAGGACTTGTAAAATAACCCGGGGGCCGCATGAGACGTGGGACCTCATTTGCATAAGGGACCTCATTTGCATAAATATTTGCATAATGTTACCATACCCTAACTTTTAGTAAACATGCCTCTTAATGAGTGCATGAATAAAGAAAGACTAAAAGATTTCTACATTACTATAATCCAGTGCCAACCGCCAGGCACATTAGGAACTACTACAAACAAACACTGCCCATTTAGAACCTATAGCAAACCCGCCATATCCTAACAGCACTACCAGGACTCACAAAGCACCATACCCTACCTATCAAAAGGCAACACTGCAAATATTAAATCAATACATTTCAGAGAATAACAATACATGACCTACTGGGGACAGAGAACAAGTAGCAATGTCAAATAGGAATTACATAAACAGAATACCTCAGCTCCGTTACACATGCAGAATACACTATCACCAAACAAGGAAACAAAATTTAGAAACAAGACTATTAAACTGGGACCCCCAAAAGCCAAACTTGGAATGTACAACAACACTGTAGAAATAAAACTATAAATTAATTTCCTCTTGTACTAAACAAAGCGCAGATGTTATTGATGCACATTTCCCAGAACTGACATATTCCAGTTAATAAATTCAAAAATAAAGATATTTTTCTACCTTTTGTGCATTTTTTTTCAGTTGCAATTGTTCCAGCCACTTTCTTCTGGTTTCTTCGTGCCTTCTGCTAACTCTCCATCGTCTGCTGTCCATTTGTCCTTTCTTCTCTCTTCTAGCTTTTTCCATTCTCCCTCTACATCTGCTTTAACATATTAATCTTTCTCCTTTTGCTCTTTCCTCATTCCTATTTCATCCACTCAAATTTTACCCCTCCATCCTCAATCCCCACTTACTCTCCCAATACCTGGCCAATTGTAGATTTGTCTTCCCTCCCACACAAAATATTTTTCCCTTCTCCATTTCACTCTCTCCCAGCTCCATCCCATTCTAATCCTCCCCCAACATCAGCTCCCTTCTAGTTCCAGTCCCACACAGCACCCCCTCCCTTCTAGTCACTGCATCAGCCCATTTTCAGTCCTAGCCCCCCATCAGCCCATTTCCAGTGCTAGCTCCCTCCCCTCACAGCCCATTTCCATTCCAAGCTCCCCTCCCCATCAGCCATTTGCAGTTCAAGCCCCCCTTCCACTCAGCCCATTTCCAGTCCTAGCAGACCCCCAGCCCATTATCAGTCCTAGCCCCCCCATAGCCCATTACCAGTCCTAACCCCCCATAGCCCACTTCCAGTCTTACCCCTCATAGCCCATTACCAGTCCTAACCCCCCCATCACCCCATTTTCAGTGTTACCCCCATCACCCCATTTTCAGTTACCCCCCACATAGGCCATTACCAGTCCTAACCCCCCCATCACCCCATTTTCAGTGTTACCCCCATCACCCCATTTTCAGTTACCCCCCTCATAGGACATTACCAGTCCTAGCCCCCCCCCTTAGCCCATTACCAGTCCTAACCCCCCTCCCACCATCAGCCAAGGTAGATTTTTAAAAAACTGTATATTTGCTGCTGCTGCCGCAGTATTAAGCGTCCCGCGGGCCCCTCTGCCTGGCAGAGTCCTCTCCTCCCTGCAGCATCAGTTCCAAAAGCGGTGGCTTTCAGAGCCGCGAAGAGAGAGAGTTTCTCTCGCGCGGTTCTGAAGACTCTCTCGCTGCTCTTCAGAACCGCGCGAGAGAAACTCTCTCTCTTCGCGGCTCTGAAAGCCGCCGCTTTTGGAGCTGATGCTGCAGGGAGGAGAGGACTCTGCCAGGCAGAGGGGCCCGCGGGACGCTTAATACTGCGGCGGCGGCGGCAAGTTTGGATTTTTTTTTTTACACGCCGGTAAGTGCTTCGCGGGCCGCACAAGATGCTTTGGCGGGCCGCATGCGGCCCGCGGGCCGCGTGTTTGAGACCCCTGGTGTAGAGAGTGAGTGGCAGTTGGAGAGGAGTTGTAGGGGCCAGAGGGAGGTGCAAAGGGTTGTGAGACAGCAGAGGAGAGATAGAGGAGGGGCGTTGAGCAGCAGGTGTGAGAGACAGCAGAGGGGAGAGGGGGCCAACAGGGGGAGGGGGTGGTGGGTAGGTGTGGGGGGAAGCCCTGTGGGTGGGGGAAGAGATGGCTGAAAGGGAGAGGGAGGGGGAGGGGGGCCCCGTAGGGTGCCTGAGCACCAGCACATTGCTGGTCGGAAGGTGGGGCGGCCACCTGCTCATGCGGGAAGGAGCGGTGGGCAGGGAGGTGGGGAGGCGGGCACATCAGGTGGGTCACAGCCCACACAGGGGCCCCCCACTGCCAAGAGAAGGAGGATCCCTGTGCCTGTTGCTGCCCGGAGGAGGGCAGTGCGTTTCAGCCCCCAAGAGAACCACACCCTGCTGGCCTGTGTCCTCGAACACTACGATGTGCTGTATGGGCGACTCAGCAGCAGCACCACAATTGCAACATGGACAGAGGTGTGGGAGGAGGTGCGGGTGGCCGTGGCTGAGTTAGGGGGGCCACCAAGGGACCTGGACAGGCTCAGAAAGAGATTTAACGACATCAAGCGTGGGGTGCGCGCACACATGACTGCAGAGAGGCAACATGCATGGGTACTGGTGGGGGTAACCCCTTCACCCCAACCCTCACCCCCTTGGAGCAGGATCTGGCAGACAGACTCGAGCCAATCTACCTGCATGGCCTTCCAGAGGCCCTGGACACCGCCCACCCCCGGGCAGGTACGTATGTAAGCCTATGCACCCTCTCCCTCACCCCCCACCGCACCTTCTGCTGCTGCTCCCCCCACCCCCCACTCCCCTGGTATGTCTCTGCCCCCACCTATCACATGGTGTGGCCGAACCGTAACGTGGCTAACATGAGCTACGTCACCCTCATTACTGGCCCCCATACCCAAACCCTCACTCTGTGGGGGCAACCATCCACCCCTAACGGACATCTCATGTTGGAACTGGGCCCACCACAATCCATTGAACCCCATCCACATACCCCACCCCACCCCGCATGCCCCCCCCTGGCCCATGGAATGAGCATAGAGGTACAGATGAAGTCGCCTTTGTACATGACCGTATTAAACACGCTCCCCTCACCTCTCAACTCAGCTGCGACCCGGCCCCTGCCTGTGGAAAATGTTTCCACAGCCACACTGTTCAAGGGGGGCCTCCAGGTCCCCCGCACTCACCTGTCCTCTGGCCATGGCAGGGGCAGTGGGCCCCCTCTGTCTCATACGGGTCACATACAGTCTCCCCTCCCACCCATAACTCTCCCCTCACACTCTGTCGGATTTCATCTGAGCCGCTGCTCCACACAAACAACACCCCGTATAGCTGGTGTCCACCGTCCCAACAACACCTCCAGACCCAGGCTGTACCTTATTGTTTTGATTGTTTGATATACTTTGCTTTGCTTTGTTTTAGCTGTTCTGCTCGTTGTGTCTCCCCAGAACCCGCCCTCTCTTCCTGGGCCATCCACTCAACACTCTTGCCTGAGCCCTCCCCTTCCGGAAGAGCCGCGGCTGCGTGAGAGCGGCCGAGTCCTGCAAGGTATCCTGCTTCCCCAGTATAAATTTGGAGCGCCTGTGGCGCTCGTCGCCGTGGCGCGCACCGAAGGAGCGCACCTAAGGAGCACGACGTGCTCCTTAGGTGCGCTCCTTGGGGCTGCTCCGGCAGCGCAGGCCTAGCTGCCTTTTCCATGTCTTTTCTTCTTTTACTTGGTATCCTTTGCACTTCCGCGTTTCCCGAGACACTGTCTTTTGCTACTTTGACCCGCCCCATTGCTGGTTCCCTCTGGTTCTCATCTACAATAAGCACTCCCTTTTCTATTCCTGGTGTTTTCCTTTTCTCTCTTTCTCCCTGTTTGCCTATGTCTTCTATTCCTGTGATCTGGGGTAGGCGTCCGGGCAAGTCGTTTCGATCTCGTTCGCGATGTCTCTCTAATTTGCTCCCCTGTTCGATTTCTTCTTCATTCCAGTCTCCTGTAACGTCTAGCACCTCTCACTCTTCCCTTTCCATTGGCTTGGTCAATTGTCGGTCCCTACGGAATAAAACAATTCTCATTCAAGACCTTGTCCTTCAATCTACTTTTGACCTTGCTCTATTGACTGAAACCTGGTTAAGGGATGGCGAGGATGCTCTCCTGGCCCGCTGTCTCCCCCCTGGATTTTCTGCTATTTCCACCCCCCGTCTTGGCCAATCAGGGGGGGAGTGGCGGCCCTAATTCACTCATCTCTTCACTTCACTCAGCTCACCCCTCCGTCTCTACGCTATCCTGAATCCCTTCTGCTTCAATTACATACCTCCCCTCCTATTCAGGTACTTCTTATCTACTCCCCTCCTGCTCTGCGGTCCGAGCTCTGGGACTCTCTTCTCTCAACAATCACTGATTTGTCCTTAGCTTTCCCCCATCTGCTTATCGCCGGACTCTCCTTCCTCGTCCCGAGACCACTCTTTTATCTCTCTTTTACATGATCTATCACTAATACAACATGTTACTATCCCTACTCACCAAGCTGGCCACACTCTTGATCTGTTTCTGACTTCTTCTTCTTCTTCTCTTATGATACAAAATCTCTCCTCTTTACCTCTCCCATGGACGGACTATATCTGTCTCTCCGTTTCCTGTTCCCACTCTCTAAGGTCCTCCTCTCCCTCCTCTCCTTTTATGTCCCCTGCAGTATCCCCCCCTCCACGACTTTCACGTGCTATCTCGTCCCTTACCCGTCAGCAATTTCCCACCGCCACCGAGCTCTTTCCTCTGGACGTTTCCCTGCTCTCTCCCAACTCCCAAGCTGCGCTCTGGTCATCATCCCTCACGGCTGCTCTTGACCGTGTCACCCCTTTACATCCTCGGAAACCCCGCCATCAGCCCCTACACCCTTGGTACCATCAAGGTTTATGGCTCCTGCGCACTCAGCTTCGTAAGACCGAATGTCAGTGGCATACGGACCCCACACCATCCGCCCTAGCTTTTTTTAAGTCTAATTATTCCCATTACCGCTCTAGCGTTCATCAGGCTAAACGCTCATATTTCTCTAATGCAATTTTGAATGCTCCAAACCAGACCCGACATCTCTACTCCACTCTGCGATCCTTAACCTCCCTTCAACCCTCTGCGTCAGCTGTTCATATTCATCCCACTCCGTCCCCCTCTCTCTTACTTTAGCAACAAGATCTCCACCCTAAGAACATCGTTACTCTCCTGTCCTGCTCCAATACATTCCCCTCCTCCGGTCGCCTCTCCCCCTCCAATGGCCTGTCTTTCTCACTCTTGGGCCTCTTTCTCTTTGATTACATCCCCTGAACTTCATCACCTTATCTCTTCTTCCAGGAAGACAACTTGTCCTCTTGATCCCATTCCCTCCTCTTGGCTTCTAGATCCTTCTCTGGCACTCTTACCTCACATCCTTACTATGTTTAATTCCAGCTTGTCCACAGGTACTTTCCCCTCTGTTTGGAAGCATGCCCTAATCCGCCCTATCCTTAAAAATCCTTCACTCGATCCAATGGTTCCTGCTCACTACCGTCCTGTCTCTAATCTTCCTTTCCTTTCTAAACTCCTCGAGAAATTTGTCTTTGCACAACTCTCCCACTATCTGGACTCTATTAACTTTCTTCACCCTCGTCAGTCTGGATTTCGTCAGGGTCACAGTGTTGACACTATTCTACTCGCTTTCACTAACACACTGCATGTGGCGCATGATCGTGGGGATATTTCGGTGGCGGTTGCTCTTGATCTTTCTGCAGCTTTCGATCTTGTTGACCACTCCCTTCTTCTCCAACGTCTACAGGAAGCTGGTCTATGTAGTACTGTTTACCACTGGTTTCATTCTTTCCTTTCTTCTCGTTCCTGTGCGGTTCTTTCCCCCTCTCCTTCTATCCCGCCTTCTGACTCCTTCTCTCTCTCCTGTGGAGTCCCCCAGGGTTCTGTTTTAGCACCTCTTCAATCTGTTTCTGGCTCCTCTTGCTCTCTTAATTCAACAGTCTGGAGTTTCTGCTTTTCTTTATGCTGATGATATTGTTCTACTGCATCACACTTCCCCTTCCTGTCCCGACCTTTCTGCACTCAACTCCTGTCTTTCTGACATAGCTAATTGGTTGACTCTTCACTGCCTTCACCTCAATCTCACCAAGACTGTGGCCATTTGGTTCTCTCACGGTTGTCCACCCCCTCAGCTGGCTCCCTCATTTTCTGGTTCCGCTGTTCCTCTAGTTTCTTCTTTTCGTTACCTCGGTGTTCACTTTGATTCAGATCTCTCCTTTCAGTCACACCTTTCTCACATCACTAAATCATTTCTTCTTCCTTCGTCAAATTCGTGCGGTGCGCCCTTTTCTCTCCACCTCAGCCCTCTCCACCCTGTTGGTGTCTCTAGTTATGTCTCGCGTAGATTTCACCAACTCTACTCTCATTGGACTCCCCAAGTATCGATTATCTCAGCTACAACGGATACAGAACACTGCCGCTCGTCTTGTCTGTCACGCCTCTCTTCGGGATCATGTCACACCTTTGCTTTTCCACCTTCACTGGTTACCTTTTCCTTACCATTCTCAATTCAAGCTGCTCACTTTGGTTCACAAGGCTGTCCATACTGGCACCCCTCAATATCTTGCTGACCTTCTTTCCTTTCACTCTCCCCGGTACACTCCTCGCTCCTTTCACCTCAACCGTCTTACTCTTCCTTCCCCTTCTCGTGCCCACCTTTAATCCACACGCTCCTCTGCTTTCTTCTTTATTGGTCCCGCCCTTTGGAATTCTCTACCCTCTTCCCTCCGCTTAGAGCCTCACCACTCCACTTTCAAAAAACATTTGAAAACCCACCTTTTCTCCCTTGCTTTTGATGTGCCCTCCCCTTTTGTGTGACCTCCACTCCCCTTGCCCCCTACCCTCCTTCTTGTTCCCTTTCCTATCCCTCTTCTGTCTCTCCTGTCTATACTATGGTTTTTATAAAGAAATTGTAAATTCCTTTTCCTTTTCCTTTCCATGGCTTCGGCCATTTTAATATTGATTTTTAATTGTACATCGCTCTGATTTTTGGAGAAGGGCGATTTTATCAAGAAACAATAAACATAAACATAAACATAAACCCACCATCCTCTCATATAGTGAGTAATGTCTCTCAACCCTCCACGCCCATCCCACCCACAGTCATGGTGACATTAAAAGTCATGTCGCGGACAACACCACCCCCAATGTTCGCAACCCCCCCTGCTACACCCGTATAGCCCCCTGCTCTCACCCATTGCAGCAACACACCAGCAGGGTCATAGCCCTGTGCTGCCTGTCACCTCTAACTGTTCACCCCCCAACCGCTCTGACTCTGTGCCCCCTATACCCGACAACCACCTGTTAGGCCTCCACGCTTTAAGAAAAGTGGAAGGAAGTCCAAAAAACTGCCAGCATGGTTTAAAGGTGAGGTCAGAGAGGCTGTTGTTGCCAAAAAAGCATCTTTCAGGAAATGGAAAAAAGAGCCAAACGATGAAACCTGGAAACAGCACAAGCACTGGCAAGTCAAATGCAAGGCATTGATAAGGCAGGCAAAGAGAGAATTTGAGAAGAAGCTTGCTGCGGAAGCAAAAACACGAAATAAAGACCTTTTCAAGTACATTCGTAGCAAAAAACCTGTGAGAGAGTCAGTTGGTCCATTAGATGATAAAGGGGTTAAAGGAGCACTAAGAGGCGACAAGGCGATAGCGGAGAGATTGAATGAATTCTTTGCTTCGGTCTTTACTGAGGAAGATGTAGGGATGTTACCCATGACTGAAGTGGTATTTAAAGGTGTGGAAGAATTGAAGGAAATATCGATACATCGGGAAGATGTCTTACAACTATTAGATAAACTGAAGAGTAGCAAATCACCTGGGCCGGATGGTATACATCCAAGGGTGTTGAAAGAACTGAAATTTGAGATTGCAGACCTGCTATCAGTAATCTGTGAACTATCATTAAAATCATCTCTAATACCTGAGGATTGGAGGATCGCCAATGTAACACCAATTTTTAAAAAGGGTTCGAGGGGTGATCCGGGAAACTACAGACCAGTGAGCCTGACATCAGTACCGGGAAAAATGGTAGAAACCATCATAAAGAATAAAATTACTCAGCATGTAGATAGTCACGACCTAATGGGAGACAGCCAACATGGCTTTAGACAAGGAAGATCTTGTCTTACTAATCTGTTATGTTTTTTTGAAGGAGTGAATAAACAGGTGGACAAAGGTGAGTCGGTTGATATTGTGTATCTGGACTTTCAGAAAGCCTTTGACAAGGTCCCTCATGAGAGACTTTTGGCAAAACTAAAGAGTCATGGGATAGGAGGCAGTGTACTACTGTGGATCAGGAACTGGTTAAAAGATAGAAAGCAGAGGGTAGGGCTAAATGGCCAATTTTCCCAATGGAGAAAGGTGAATAGTGGTGTACCCCAGGGATCTGTGCTGGGTCCGCTGCTTTTTGACATATTCATAAATGACCTGGAAAGTGGAATAACAAGTGAGGTTATCAAATTTGCAGATGACACAAAACTATTTAAAGTTGTTAAAACCCGGGAGGATTGTGGAAAATTGCAAGACGATCTTGATAAATCGGAAGACTGGGCATCAAAATGGCAGATGAAATTTAATGTGGAGAAGTGCAAGGTTATGCACCTAGGGAAGAACAACCCAAACTATGGTTACACGATGCAAGGTTCCACATTAGGAACCACCACCCAGGAAAAAGATTTAGGCGTCATTGTGGATACCTTGTTAAAACCCTCGGCCCAGTGTGCAGCGACGGCCAAGAGAGCAAATAGAATGCTAGGTATGATAAGGAAAGGAATGGAAAATAAAACAAAAGATATTATAATGCCTCTATATCGTTCCATGGTGAGACCGCACCTTGAATATTGTGTGCAATTCTGGTCGCCGTATCTTAAAAAGGATATAGCGATTTTAGAAAAGGTTCAGAGAAGAGCCACCAAAATGGTAAAGGGGATGGAAGGCTACTCCTATGAAGAAAGGCTAAAAAGGTTGGGGCTCTTTAGCCTGGAGAAGAGACGGCTGAGGGGAGATATGATAGAAGTCTATAAATTAATGAACGGAGTGGAACGGGTAAACGTAGATCGATTGTTTACCTTATCAGAATATGGAAAGACTAGGGGACATGCAATGAAGCTACAGGGTAAACTATTTAAGACTAATAAAAGAAAATATTTTTTCACTCAACGTGTAATCAAACTCTGGAATTTGTTACCGGAGGATGTAGTAAAGGCTGTTAGTGTAGCTGGGTTTTAAAAAAGGTTTGGACAAGTTCCTGGAGGAAAGGTCCATAAACCATTATTAAGAAGGGACCCAGGATATCAATGCTTGAACCAGTACAAGCATTGTGGAACCTGTGTCCCTTGGGGAAACTGCTAGGTACGTATGACCTAGATTGGCCACTGTTGGAAACAGAATGCTGGGCTTGATGGACCTTGGTCTGACCCAGTATGGCATATCTTATGTTCTTATGTTCTTATGATCCCCCATCCCCAATATCAGCCGCGCACGGGACCCACTACTCTTATGAGTTACCCCCTGTCACTGACCCTCCAGCTCTCTCCCCCACTATGTCCACAACCCCTCATCCACTATGTCCACCAATTCCACTGCTGAGTCTGCGGCCCCCTTAATAACTGTCCCCACCGCTGCTGTGGTGCCTTCTTCTCCCCACATCCTGTGACCTCTTAGGCGTTCACCACACAGTCATGCCTCTCTCAGGTTACCCGCTATTTGCGTTTATGTGCCCGCTCCGCTGAACAGGCCTGGCACACAACCTGCTCCAATGCTGACCATCCACACAGTAGATGCATGCCCCTGTCCTGACCATCAGCCATTGGCGCCTCCGAACAACAGGTCCTCGCCAGCTGGCGACCTCTCCTGTCTCTCCTCCCCGTTGTCAGTTCTGTACATGGGACCCTCCCCTATGTGTTAACGCATTATGGGCACCTACCTCCTGTTGTGCGCAAACTGTGGCATGGCGCCACCATGACCAAATCTAGGCCAGCACCCTCCCTGTTCCCACCCCCTCCCCACTCTCCGTTCCCCACCCTTCGTTCCCCCTGCCCCATCCTACCCCTCGTGTCCCCCACCCCCTGCCCTCCTGTCACAGATGTGGATATAACGCCCCTCCAACATCCACTGGGCTGACCACCTGGCACTCCGGTCCCAGGGCCACCCACCTCCCTAGCCATATGTACAACACACCTGTCACTCCCCCATTACTCTGAGTTGCGTCCCATTGCTCACCACTGCCAATGTACCATCTGACTAGCAACATGCTATAGTCACGGCCCTGCCCATGAATCACACACACAATTCCTCCAATCCCCTGACACCCATATTGAAAGAACTGCACAGGCTCCCAATCATCGCACGCAGCAAATACAAAGCTATCATGAACATCTGCACTATCATACCACAGTCCTCCACCATACGCCTACACACACCCATACAACCCGACACAGGCACACTGGCAAGAGGAGGAGGCACCTCCAATCGGGTAAACACCCCAAACGGCATCACCAGGAAACACAAAGACACCGCACAACGAGCAATCTCCCTGGCTGCTACATCCATATGGAACGCTATCCCAGATGATCTG
Source organism: Ichthyophis bannanicus (assembly GCA_033557465.1). Classification (NCBI taxonomy): domain Eukaryota; kingdom Metazoa; phylum Chordata; class Amphibia; order Gymnophiona; family Ichthyophiidae; genus Ichthyophis; species Ichthyophis bannanicus. The sequence goes on along the minus strand of CM066032.1, from coordinate 310,853,333 downwards.
AGACTAACCACAGATAGCAAGGACCTTTGCAAAAGGCTGGTGACAAACCCTGTTCAGCGGTCACTATGGACACACCCCCAGAACCAGCATATAGGCCAGTTCATCCACCCACCCCCTCCCCCCCATAACTGTAGATATGACCGTATAATAGCTCATAATGTATAATAACACACTATATTACCACTCCAAATCTAATCACATCCCCACCACCACACTTTCACGTGCAAACTGCAGACCCATCTCACCTCCCTTGGCGTTGATCTTTCATCCCACCGTGTGTGACCCACTCCCTGCATCTCATGCTGTCCCCTCCCCTCCTGGTCTGCCATTGGACATTTGTGACCTCCTTTCCTCCTTCCGGCCCTGCGCCCCCTTGTGTGATGGTGTGTATACTGTATACCGCTACCCCCCTTCTGAAGGTGGTATAGCACATATACCAAACATCAATATGCACAGTCAGCCACCATCGGGACTCTAACGCATGCAGATACGTCAGTTTGTTCATCAAATCATATTAACAGCAATGCATGTGCTTGACAGAGCCCTTGATTTGCAGAATCGTATTGGTCGGTGGCGTGGTAGTGCTGGGGTGGGACATGTTCAGGGCACCCCCAGGTGTACATTGCCGGGGGGGGGAATGTTTTGCACATGTGTACATAGTTTGGAACCCGTGGTTGACCTGTCATCTGTATGCTCTCACCCAACCCAGGTGACTACAGTACCATGGGGGCACCGGCTGAGGAGGAGGAGGACAGGTCTCTGGATGTGGCCTGCCCTGAGGATGGCGCCGTGCGTGACATAGCTGCTGGGGAACAGACTCCAACCAGCCCAGAGGTTCCGGAGGTGCAGGGCGGAACTACCTTTTCCGGCTCTGCAGTGGGGGCCGTTGCAGGCCCCGCACAGGCTGGATCAGCCAGTGACTGCGGGGACAGCCCTCACCCCATGCAGGACCACGGTGCAGCAGTTGCAGCTCCCACAACATTGGACAACATCCTCGCAGAACTCAGGGACTGCGGTGCAGGTGGGTATCCCCAGACACACTGCTCCCCATGGTTGTGTGCCCAACATGCACAGAGGGTATGGCATCTGCTGACACTTCTGAAGCTGACGGGGGTTGGGGGAGGGGTGTCATGTGCAATGTGTGTCCCACACACCTGCCGGATGGTCTGTTCGGATGGCAGCATGTTCTGGGGTTTCAGGCCCACTCCTACAGCGACTGGCCATATGCCCCAGGTGCTCAGACAGCGGAACACACTATTGACAGCCCACCCAAACACAATGGCCAGTGGGCACCCCTCCATGGGTGCAGGACTGGGGCATACTGTGTCCACATGATGTGCCCTATGCACACGCAGTTCAGGGGGCATGGAGCCCTGATGTAGATATGTATGTGTGGGCACTGAGCCCTCACAGCACACGCCATACCTCTGACATGCTGTGTGCACATGTGTCCTCATCAGCTCATACTGCCACACTGCCATGTGTGAGCCCTGTGAGTCCCATTACCATGCATCATGACCACTATCAGGCACGCAGATGGACCATGGGACACACATGTCTACACCTGGACATGCGCTGTTGGCAGAGCCATGCATGGCTCTCCCTAGACCGAGAACCATTTTGTTGCCTCTAGGAGTAAACCCTATTGCTTTGGAAATGTCGGTGAACTGTGCTCACCTCTCTACCACTTATCCGTATGACGTGTTTACATCCGTACTGTCTTCACGAATGTTATTTCTGTGGTTCCAGGTCTGGGTCTACATTGCACAGCTTAAACTCCGGGCTCTGTATACCGCCCATACACTACGCAGCTGTTGACATCACTGTCCTTCATTTCCTCGTTACCCAATAGTCAGTCATGTCTTGTGCACATTCTGTAGACATTCACGAGATATGCAATCATCGGGGTATGTTTAGACTGGTAAGTGACATCTCCCCATTGGAGCCCCATATTGGTGTTCTCGCTGTCCGCCCAGGGATCCTCATCTGCATCCCTGAGTGGGCATCACTAACACCAATATTGGGCTAAATTGGAGAGCTGTCACGCACAAGTCCCAACAAGACCCTGATGATGGCATATCTGGGGACTGTATGCCCGAAATGCATTAACGTAGCAACATACTGCGTACCTATTATAGGTGTGTCAGTGATGGTAACAACAGCATATTGTGCGGGCAGGCTACATAGCCTTAAAGCAGCACTGTATGTGCATGTCTGAGACCCGGATACACAGACATTAGTATTGCGGAGCAAAAAGGTATGAGACGGATTGGCTATTTCCACGTGTTGAGAGAGTGAGCACAGCATGCCCTCCTTCCTCCATGCATGGCTGTGTGGAGGACTGAGCAGGTGGCATGTGCGTGGCATGTGTATGGATGACATATGGGTCATGAAGGTATCTCACACATCACCTTGTGTCCCACCCACAGGTACTCAGCGGGCTCACCAGCAGCTATACGAGGATATGGGGGCTATTACATGTGAGCTGCAACAGACGAGGGCCGCATTCACTATGGTTGTCGATGAGCTCCAGAGAAACAGGGCCACAAATGCCATGATTGTGGAGGAGATGCGGTGGAACAGGGCAATGAATGAGCTTATGGTGGGGACGCTCCTCAGAATAGCACGAGCTCTGGAGACCAGAACAGACCTGATGCAGCAGCCTGCGTCAACCCCGCCACCGGAGGCTGCATCACCTGAGCACCTACAGGGGGTTGGGCCACCACGTGGGTGGGCTGTGCAGGGTGGGAGGGGCAGGAGGGGCGTTTGGGGTGGGAGGCGCGGCAGGAAATGCAGGATGTGATGTAAACAAAGTAAACTTTCATGTATCTGTACATACTGTGTGGTTTCCGATCTTTGGGGCAGGGGTGCCCGACGACGCACACACCACATGTTGTCTCCCCATCCACGTGGTCACCATCATGCCCCTCAGTGCAGGGGTGGCTATACTGGTGGTTCACAGCGCACAGTGGACCAGCCTGACCCTGTGTGTCATGGACGTTGTCAGGTCCCAGCCACCGGGCCCCAGCATTGGGGGATGGCCATGCTCCCCAGATGCAAATGGCACATGTCCTGGTGCCACATGTCTGTTGCTTGGCCCTGTTGCCATCACGCACCCCAGCTCCCCCAGCAGGAGCCACACAGGTGCATACCGTCTCCATGGCCCCACACGGCCTACGTGGCAGGGCTCCCATGTTAACCCACTTATTTATTTATTTATTTATTTAGACAGTTTTGTATACCGCCTTATCCTTCAATCAAAGCAGTCACAACACAATTGGGGGATACATTTAACACGCGGGGATATGAGACACATACACTAATACTTACAGGGAACATGGGCAATGGAGGATTAAGTGGATTGCCCAAGACCACAAGGAGCATCTGTGGGACTAGAAACCCCAGTCCTTCCGGCCCAAGGTTGCTGTCCTCTAGTGGGATTTGAACCTCCGACCTTCTGGCCTGAAGTACCTTGCCCCAACCACTAGACTACTCCTCCCTCCTCACACTTGTAGCACTGACAGACATGGCTTGTTTACATAGGTCAGTTGCGCGTTCCTACATGCACCTATGGTCACCCACTGCCCATCCCTGGGACATGCATGTCCCTGGGGCAACCGCATATGCCATCCCCCTGGGCAGCTCCTTGGTTCAGAGGCACACCTTCCCCACAGACCACAGCCATCGCTTTCATCCGTTTCAGCTATTGACACACATGCATCTGAGATGGCTCTCACACATTCCACTCAGCATACACGTAACCAGGGTCTGTGCGACATGATCCACATCGGCACACCACAGTGTCTACAATGCACATACATGCCCGCACACATGGCCATTCCCCCCACCAACATGTGGGGACAGGACATGTCTGCTACACATGTCGCCCTTGCATACACATACCTCCCGGAACATATGTCCCAGGAACATATCCGTAGCCTGTCTGGTGGAATGATGAAGGACCAATGGTTTTGTTTCAGACATGTTTTATTTATGAACAGTTCAACATATAACTCTGCCATACAGCAAACATAGCGCACTACATTTGTAGACCCTCTGTACAGTCCTACCATGCCATGTGTTGTCACACCAGCTGCTGTGCGGGGTCGGGGGACACAGGACACCACAGGGCACGTGAGTGGGCATCACAGGAGCCATCACATGCTCCTGGGATGCCTGTCAGGGGATAGCCGCCGAACGGGCATCCATCCCATCTCGGCGGCCATCCACTGAACAGCCGCTGTCAGCCACCGGTTGCTGTGAACAACCTGATGCAGGGTGTGCTGCATGCCAACCAGGGCCACATACATGTTGTGCATGCACATGCCACCACACACACACATGGTGCCAGGTGTCTGCGTGGTGGCATGTGCATGCAGGCCATGTGTGTCCATGGCTGGTGCGTCCTCCCCTACCCATACATTCTGTACAGGCACATGCGGTGGTTGGCAGGGGCCCACACTGCCCTGTGGTATCCTGTTTGCCCTGGCACCCTCTCCCCTCCCAGGGCCCTGCTCCTCCCCCCCTGACAGCTCTCCCTCACTCTCTGCCTCCCCCATGCTCCCCCCCCTCTGCCCCACCCTCCCACACATCAGACGCACTCACTCCCTCCATTTATGCCCCACCCCAGCCCCTCCATGCCCACATTGTCCACCCCTGCAGCGTCCGCCATCTCCTCAGCCACCGCCTCTTCCTCTGCCTCTGTGGCTTGCTCCTCCTCCTTGTCCTCGGTGGTGTGGCGGGCGGTGGGGCATGGTAGGGGCCGCTCAGGTGCCGAAGGGCACTCACCGGCGGCATTGCGCTCTGTGGAGGGTGACAGGCATAAAATCATTGTCCTGTGGGTCACCTGGCACATGTACATATTGAGGCACCACACAGGCTAGTGCGCCAGCATGACATCCCTTACGGTTCTGCATCAACAGCCCAACTCACCTACACCTTGGGCCATCACCGTCCTTTGGAGGTGGGAGAGATACTCAGGATGGCACAGCCGTAGCTCCCGGGCCTTTTTCCTTAGGTCCTCCACCTGTGCATGGCGAGAAATGAGTGGGGGCATCAGTGACCATATATCTCTGGTGTGTGGCCGACACAACGCTAACCTCTCTGGGGGCGGTGTCTCCTGCCACACTGCTCGATGTGTCAGGTCTTGTCTTTTGCCAGTGCCACCTCAATGTGTGGCTGTAGGTACGGGCATGTCTGCAGTGACACCTATGTGGCCTGTGCACTTTACCCTCGACAGACTGTTCAGTGTTCTTATGCTCTCTCTGCAGGACAGGGCAGCACCTTGTCACGTGTGGTTTGCCGTGATGGTGTCCAGGGGACCCCCTGACCCCTGCTGTGGCCATAGGCCACATTGGCTGTCCCCCTGTCCTGACCACCTCATCCAACGCATCGCCGATGGCAACACCATATCTCAGAATACATGGGTGATGTGTCCGCACATCGAGCAGTGGGTGGGTGGCCCTGTGCACTTTGCCTGGGGTAACTACCCTGCCATTTGCCCCTCTAGTATACCTATGGCCCATGACCAGGGACCGATCTAGGTAGGTCAATGGTGGTTTGCAGCCACAGGGGCCTGGGCCTACTCAACGGACTGGCCCATTGCCAACAGTACTCCTGTCTGGGTGTCGGGCAGTGTAGTGCAGACCTGACAGGTGCATAGATCCTTCCAAAAGCATCTATGATATTCCTTTGCAACCAGGGGTGGCATTGCTGCCGAGTGGGTGGATGGGTGTCCTGACTCAGCATACAGTTCTGATTTCATGGCTCTGTTACAGGCCTCCATAGTCAGATCCCATTGCCCGTGGGGGTTGGGTGCTGCTCAGCACATTCACATCTGCGCCCACCTCACCGTTGGGGTACCTCACATATGTGTGTGCAGTGGCACTCCCCCCATACTAGGGGATATATGGAACCTACCCCAGTATACGTTAAACAACGCTAACCTTTCTGGGGGCGGGGAGGAGTAGCCTAGTGGTTGGGGCAAGGTACTTCAGGCCGGAAGGTCGGAGGTTCAAATCCCACTAGAGGACAGCAACCTTGGGCCGGAAGGACTGGGGTTTCTAGTCCCACAGATGCTCCTTGTGGTCTTGGGCAAGCCACTTAACCCTCCATTGCCCATGTTCCCTGTAAGTATTAGTGTATGTGTCTCATATCCCCACGTGTTAAATGTATCCCCCAATTGTGTGTTGTGACCGCTTTGATTGAAGGATAAGGCGGTATACAAAACTGTCTAAATAAATAAATAAAATAAAATAAACCCGGCGCTGAGGAACATACCAAACATTGCATTCAGGTCCCGGGCACCATCTGAGTCTGTTACCCTAGCACACATCAGCATCACACACCGTATCACCATGGTGACTGAGAGCGCACTCTGATGGGCCCTCAGCCCTCCTGGGGATAGGGAGGTTGCTTTAAACTGCAACAGCACACAGATCCATCTCACCAGGGTAGCTGAGAGCCCACTCTGATGGGCCCTCAGCCCTCCTGGGGATAGGGAGGTTGCTTTAAACTGCAACAGCACACACACACATCCATCTCACCAGGGTGACTGAGAGCCCACTCTGATGGGCCCTCAGCCCTCCTGGGGATAGGGAGTTTGCTTTAAACTGCAACAGCACACAGATCCATCTCACCAGGGTGACTGAGAGCCCACTCTGATGGGCCCTCAGCTCTCCTGGGGAGATGGATGATGGTTTAAACTACAAAGGCACACACACAAATCCATCTCACTAGGGTAGCTGAGAGCCCACTCTGATGGGCCCTCAGCCCTCCTGGGGAGAAGGAGGATGTTTTAGATTACAAAGGCACACACACAAAGCCATCTCACCAGGGTAGCTGAGAGCCCACTCTGATGGGCCCTCAGCCCTCCTGGGGATAGGGAGGTTGCTTTAAACTGCAACAGCACACAGATCCATCTCACCAGGGTGACTGAGAGCCCAATCTGATGGGCCCTCAGCTCTCCTGGGGAGATGGATGATATTTTAAATTACAAAGGCACACACATATCCATCTCACTAGGGTAGCTGAGAGCCCACTCTGATGGGCCCTTAGCCCTCCTGGGGATGGGAGGTTGCTTTAAACTGCAACAGCACACAAATCCATCTCACCAGGGTGACTGAGAGCCCACTCTGATGGGCCCTCAGCTCTCCTGGGGAGATGGATGATGGTTTAAATTACAAAGGCACACACACAAATCCATCTCACCAGGGTAGCTGAGAGCCCACTCTGATGGGCCCTCAGCCCTGCTGGGGAGAAGGAGGATGTTTTAAATTACAAAGACACACACACACACATCCATCTCACCAGGGTGACTGAGAGCCCACTCTGATGGGCCCTCAGCCCTCCTGGGGATGGGAGGTTGCTTTAAACTGCAACAGCACACAGATCTATCTCACCAGGGTGACTGAGAGCCCACTCTGATGGGCCCTCAGCCCTCCTGGGGATAGGGAGTTTGCTTTAAACTGCAACAGCACACAGATCCATCTCACCAGGGTGACTGAGAGCCCACTCTGATGGGCCCTCAGCTCTCCTGGGGAGATGGATGATGGTTTAAATTACAAAGGCACACACACAAAGCCATCTCACCAGGGTAGCTGAGAGCCCACTCTGATGGGCCCTCAGCCCTCCTGGGGATAGGGAGGTTGCTTTAAACTGCAACAGCACACACATCCATCTCACCAGGGTGACTGAGAGACCACTCTGATGGGCCCTCAGCTCTCCTGGGGAGATGGATGATGGTTTAAATTACAAAGGCACACACACAAAGCCATCTCACCAGGGTAGCTGAGAGCCCACTCTGATGGGCCCTCAGCCCTCCTGGGGATAGGGAGGTTGCTTTAAACTGCAACAGCACACACATCCATCTCACGAGGGTGACTGAGAGCCCACTCTGATGGGCCCTCAGCTCTCCTGGGGAGATGGATGATGGTTTAAATTACAAAGGCACACACACAAAGCCATCTCACCAGGGTAGCTGAGAGCCCACTCTGATGGGCCCTCAGCCCTCCTGGGGATAGGGAGGTTGCTTTAAACTGCAACAGCACACATATCCATCTCACCAGGGTAACTGAGAGCCCACTCTGATGGTCCCTCAGCTCTCCTTGGGAGATGGATGATGTTTTAAATTACAAAGGCACACACATATCCATCTCACTAGGGTAGCTGACAGCCCACTCTGATGGGCCCTCAGCCCTCCTGGGGAGAAGGAGGTTGTTTTAAATTACAAAGGCACACACACACACACACACATCCATCTCACCAGGGTGACTGAGAGCCCACTCTGATGGGCCCTCAGCTCTCCTGGGGAGAAGGAGGATGTTTTAAATTACAAAGGCACACACACACACACACACACACATCCATCTCACCAGTGTGACTGAGAGCCCACTCTGATGGGCCCTCAGCCCTCCTGGGGATGGGAGGTTGCTTTAAACTGCAACAGTACACCGACCCATCTCACCAGGGTGACTGAGAGCCCACTCTGATGGGCCCTCAGCCCTCCTGGGGATAGGGAGTTTGCTTTAAACTGCAGCAGCACACAGATCCATCTCACCAGGGTGACTGAGAGCCCACTCTGATGGGCCCTCAGCTCTCCTGGGGAGATGGATGATGGTTTAAATTACAAAGGCACACACACAAAGTCATCTCTCCAGGGTAGCTGAGAGCCCACTCTGATGGGCCCTCAGCCCTCCTGGGTATAGGGAGGTTGCTTTAAACTGCAACAGCACACACATCCAATTCACCTGGGTGACTGAGAACCCACTCTGATGGTCCCTCAGCTCTACTGGGGAGATGGATGATGTTTTAAATTACAAAGGCACACACATATCCATCTCACTAGGGTAGCTGACAGCCCACTCTGATGGGCCCTCAGCCCTCCTGGGGAGAAGGAGGATGTTTTAAATACAAAGGCACACACACACATCCATCTCACCAGGGTGACTGAGAGCCCACTCTGATGGGCCCTCAGCTCTCCTGGGGATAGGGAGGTTGCTTTAAACTGCAATAGCACACACATCCATCTCACCAGGGTGACTGAGAGACCACTCTGATGGGCCCTCAGCTCTCCTGGAGAGATGGATGATGGTTTAAATTACAAAGGCACACACACAAAGCCATCACACCAGCGTAGCTGAGAGCCCACTCTGATGGGCCCTCAGCCCTCCTGGGGATAGGGAGGTTGCTTTAAACTGCAACAGCACACACATCCATCTCACGAGGGTGACTGAGAGCCCACTCTGATGGGCCCTCAGCTCTCCTGGGGAGATGGATGATGTTTTAAATTACAAAGGCACACACATATCCATCTCACTAGGGTAGCTGAGAGCCCACTCTGATGGGCCCTCAGCCCTCCTGGGGAGATGGATGATGGTTTAAATTACAAAGGCACACACACACAAATCCATCTCCCCAGGGTAGCTGAGAGCCCACTCTTATGGGCCCTCAGCCCTCCTGGGGGGATGGAAGATGGTTTAAACTGCAACTGCACACACACCCATATCACCAGGGTGACTGAGAGCCCACTCTGATGGGCCCTCAGCCCTCCTGGGGACAGGGTGGGTTATTTGATTTAGACAACTACATACACTATATCACCAGAAAGACTGAGTACCCACTTTCATTGGACTCTCTGGGCAACTGGGGGTAGGGCTGATGTGTGACCCTGGAAATGCAGACCCACCATATGGCCATGCTGTTTGGAACACCTCTTTAGGCAGATATGTGGGCTACCTGTGTTACTGTTATTGTTTGGACATCAACGGCAGCAGCTGCCATGACACCAGGATGGCATCAGGGCCCCTGTAAACAGGGCTCTAGCCCCCTGGGTGATGGCCGGAACAACCAGATGTGCTACATAGACAATATGGCACATTGGTTTACTTGTTACACACAACTAATTGTGATAGACTACCTACACACACCAGCATGCGCAGCTGCAGTCAACACTGGATATGTGTATGGCTCAACTGACCTGTCCCCATGCACTTACCTCCCGTGGGTATGCAGCTGCACGGTTGTAGCGCTGTGTGACCCTGTCCCATGCCCTCTTGTCCCTGACCAGGTCCTGTCGCCTTGAGGACCCTGGAAAAAGCTTCTCCTGCTTTAGGGCTATCAGCCCTGCCAGGTGCCACAGCTCCTGCCTAGTGAAGGGAGGTTTCCTAGATTTGGTTGCTATCTTCACCTTTGTCGTGCGTACACATGCATGCTGCAACGTACGCGCATGCGTGTCGGAATGCGCGCTGCACTACGCACGCTGCGCCTATGCACCGCAATGTGCGCTGCGCCTACGCACCACAATGTGCAGTGCGCCTATGCACCGCAATGTGCGCTGCGCCTACGCGCCGCAACGTGCGCTGCGGCCATCTGTCACCTCTACTATTCTATGCTATGTGAGTTACACATGATTTGGTGTCGCCAACAATGTCTGCATGGGTCTCTGCTGCACACACACTTTTCACTGATGTGTATGCCATCTAAAAGCTACAATTTGTCATCTGTGCATTTATATGGTTCCATACCCACCGGGGTCTCGAACCCATCACCACTGGTGCATGGGGTAATGTCTTATCCGTTGTGCCATGCCTTTGCACATAGCAGGGACTGCTTACACAGAGACACTAAGGAGGACTCTACACATATCTGTCTTAATGTGAGCCCTGCAATAATGTGCAGAATGACGTTGGGGGGGGGGCTGTTATCTGGCATACATGTGAGAAGTGCACATTAGGTGGCATGGCACTCAGTATGGCACTATGGGGGTAGGCGTGCCACGTTAATGCACGTCATTCGTAGGTAGTTGTGCTGACATACAGACCTAGTGGTACAGGTGTGGCGCATTGGTTTACAGTCTGCCTTATGGTACAGGCGTCATGGGTTCAAGCACCCAGTGGGGCTATTGCGTCTGACTGCCTGATACATTGCCCTCTACTATCAGTGGTGATGTCTGAGGCAGTTTCCTTTTATTTTCATATGTGCTGCCAGCAAACACACCCTCACAGTGCCATACCCTGATGTGACGCATCAGGCGTCCTATGGGGCTATCCAGCAGACACATTATAAGGTGCACTGTCCGCCACAACAGCTTATACTGTTCCCTTATAGGGCGCATCATAGGTCACCTTATGGTGTACCGTTTTGGCGCTTTCTGGTGCGCTTTTGAGGCAACCTCGGTCTACAGTACTGAGGGTGTTGCTGCTGGCAGTACTACGTAGACGTAGGGAACATAAAAGCCTCTGCTAGCACTATCAGAGACCCCCACTGTGGGTTCACACCCATGACCTCTCGCTCCTCAGGCAGTGAGGTCACCAATGAACTACATCTCCATAGCTGCTACGTAACTGCTGGCTGGCTACAGTGGGACCTCAGGTCATCCCACGATCTGTCTGCTGTGGTTACTGGGATAGGGTTATACCACACATACCCCTGATGCACTGCACATGTCAATTGGCACTCTTCAGATACCCACGGGATGGGGTATGCACCCCCACAGCACTGCAGCCTGGTAGGGGGTACTGACCGTATGTGTTACTGGCACAGGGTAGCTACAAGCCATCACATTGTGCGGGTCCAGTGCTCACCCTGAGGGTGAGGTGGGTCTAACGGCACCATATCCAGAGCACCTGGCGTAGCTGAAATAGGCTATGCTGCAGGACCCCATCACTGGCAGTGTGTGATAGGTAGGTCTTGCAGATGTACTTGGGCTTACATCTGTGTCCATTGGTATTCCACAGTTATGTTTTGCCCTTGAGGACTATGATGCACCCAGATTAGCGCATATCCTGTGTGGGTGCATGGCCACATGGTGGGGGGGACCCTTTGGCAGATTATGTTGTACTACCCATACTGTCCCCTAGAGCTCAGCATCCCTGCGATGGTGGCGACCATCCATCTCAATGCATCTGGGGTACAGACAGCTTACAGGGAGGCCCCAGAAGTTCTGTACGCATCCATTGGGCAATAGGGGACAGACAGTAGGACTGGAGATGTTCAGCTGGCCCCCACCACTATCAGACTTTCCTGAACAGCGAGCACAGGGGGTTTCCATCTGCTGCACCCTGCAAGGTGTTTGAGCAATACACATAGACAATGCATGCAGTCTGCTAGCTAGTTCATAGTACTGGGGGTGATGTGTTCACCCCAAACCTGGGATGTGAACACACTCACCGAGCAGATATGGCGGTGATTGGGCCCCCAGAAGGGGAACCCATATACATCACCTCATGGCAAAACTATATAGCGCTATGGGGGCACCTAGCCATGCCATGGTCACTGTCCAGTCATGGTGAGGGTGCCTCCTAGCGGGACAATATGTGGCCACCCTGTCCCTGGAGGTGGTGGCTGGGCACTACACTGTCACAGCCATTGCCCTATGCCGTGTGCTGCAGCACCCTGGCCAGGCCACCCTGTCCAGGCTATACCCACAATACCTTGCTCCTCATTATGCACATTGGCAGACTAACACTCTGAACCAATGGTTCTTAACCAGTCCTCCTTGAACCCCTAGGCCAGTCAGGTGTTCAGGATAGCCCTAATGAATATGCATGAGATATATATGCATTAGAGATATCCTGCCAACCTGACTGGTTTGTGGCCCTCTAGGGCTGGATTCGGAGACCCCTGCCTTACATCTCTGTCATTTAAGATTGTGAGTAGGCAAGGTGCAGATCTCCAAGACATCAAAAAGGTTAGATAGAATTTGTCGCATGCCTCTTTGCTTCTCACCACCACCAAAATATTGTCTATTAGACAACTTTTTGGTGGTGGTGAGAATTGAGGAGGCATGTGACACATTCTATATACCCTTTTGATGTCTAGGACATCTGCACCTTGCCCACTCACAATCTTAAATGACAGAGGTGTAAGGCAGGGGTCTCCAAATCCAGCCCTAGAGGGCCACAAACCAGTCAGGTTGGCAGGATATCTCTAATGCATATATATCTCATGCATATTCATTAGGGCTATCCTGAACACCTGACTGGCCTAGGGGTTCAAGGAGGACTGGTTAAGAACCACTGCTCTGAACACTGCAAGCAGTGTGGTCTGCATAAGGTGTTAGCATCCACCACACATTGGATGGACAGAGACACTCTCTCACACCTGTGGCAGCATTGTGACAATGTAGGGGCATTTTGTAGCCCTTCCCACCTCACCAGGCCTGGTTACACCACAAACATGGCTATGTTACACAGCACTGTTTGGGTCACTCCACAGGGTGCAGGACACTTCTGGACAACAGACCTGCTACACTTTCCACAGACATCGTGGAGGTTGCTGTGCTACGGATCAAGGGGCAGTTTGTACCTAACTTAGGATTAGCTATCAGCCATTGTTCATACCACCCTTTTTATATGTGTTTACCTCATCCCCAGTTTTAGGGTGGCATTGCTAAGGTATGCAGGTGCTAGTATTGGGGGCGCCACGCAGGGCCCAACATTCTCTCCAGGAAGCTTTGGGAAATGGCGCCTGTGGGTGCAGGTGTGTCCGACCCTGTTGGCTGCTGCTCTCCGGCAGAGCCTCCCAACACCAGTCCTAGTGGGCCAAACACTATTCGGGTTTCCATGCTGTCCCTAATGACTATGCATGAGATACATCTGCATACCATGTGGGCGGTACAGTGTCATGCAGCACAGACATCTTTATTTGGGACAGCATGGGTCACGATTGTTGTTTGGCCCTCCAGGGCCTCATTTGGGGGACTCAGGTATAGGTGATGCACATGCTTATGATGTCTACGCTCTGTAGGGCAAGATATGGGCCTCTGTAGCATGTTTGTGTTCTCTGCACTGGAGGTCCGCTTTTGACTGCCACGGCTTAGTGGTGGGTAAAATATGGGCCTGGAATGTCAGGCCCTCAGCTGGGATTTGAACCTGTGACCTTCTGCTCTTGAGCGCACTGCCTGTGTGTACTGCACCGCAATGTGGCCACAGAGATGTTTTCCTCCCTGGAGATGCCATGACTGTTGGCCAGGCAATGTACGTCTGTTGCACTACACGGCACCCACCTGAACAGGGCTCAGGCATGTTCCGCTGTGGCCAGCGGCCAATGGTCCCTCCTCCACCCGTACCCCTGCGACGCCATGTTGACATGTTCCTATCTTGGGGACAGCGTGCGCCCTGTGTGATTTGTGGCCCTCCAGGGCTGCATTTGGGGGACTCAGGTGTAGGCGATGCGCATGCTTATGATGTCAACGCTCTGTAGGGCAAAATATGGGCCTTTGCAGCATGTTTGTGTTCTCTGCACTGGAGGTCCGCTTTTGACTGCCACGGCTTAGTGGTGGGTAAAATACGGGGCCTGGAATGTCAGGCCCTCAGCTTGGATTTGAACCTGTGACTTTCTGCTCTTGAGCACACTGCCTGTGTGTACTGCACCACAATGTGGCCACAGAGGTGCTTTCTTCTCCGGCGATGCCATGGCTGTTCGTCAGACAGGGACTGTGTGCTGCAGTGCATGGCACCCACCTACACAGGGCTGGGCCATGGTCCGCTGTGCGCAGCTGCCACTGCCCCCTCCCCCACCCTCCCCTGCCCCCTCCCCCACCCTCGGCCACCCTGCCGACATGCCCTTCTGCTGGTGGTGCTGGTGGAGCACAGTGTCCAGCCGTCCAGTGTGCAGGTAGGCAGCTGCCTATGGTACGGGTTCTGGGGTGAGGGTGGCTGCATAGATGTCCGCGCTTCCCCCCAACACTGCCTGCCAATGTTGGTACTATCCCCTGTAACACTGTGGGGGGTTAACTCGTGCCCATGCTGGACCCTCATCATTTGCTGTCTGGCTGCTCTACTGTTTCAGCATTCCTATGGCCCACCTAGGCATCACCCTGATCTGCACTGTGGCCCAGCTGCACCATGGCATGTGCCGCCTGCGGCCCTCTGTGTCCCCTTTCCCAGCATCTGTCCAGTTGCCCATTCTGACATGCCCGCCCTGCTGTTGTGGGACATGTGCACGCCACAGGGAGCCTGTCCAATGGAGAGGGACACCCTGCACAGCACAATATCCCTGTGGGATCATTCATCCTGTATGGGGATGGTGCGTGGACCCGTCCGCATTTCATATATTTCTTTTTGGGTGCTTTCTTGGGGGTGTTTTTTGCTGTTTCCCATTACTATCACTCTTACCCAGCTTGGTTATGTTTTTTCTATATTTTGTTGGGGTCCTTTTCACTGTTTCTTTACCCTTCTGTTCCGTGCACATGTATCACATTTATCACTGTTTTATAGGTTTCCCTGGTTTTGCTGTACATTGCTGACAGAAATGGTTTCTCTTCCCTTTAATTCTTTTCTAACGCCTGTGTTTCACTGGTGCTAGTTTTGTGACTCGGATTTCACAGCGTTAGTGTGCGGGGAGCCTCTCCCCTCCCACTCTCCGCTCATTGACCCCTTCTCTCCGCCCCTGGGGAGCCTTCCTCCGCCCTCCGGGGGCTTTTCCCCACCTTCAGCGCTTGTTTGCGCTGCAGCGCGCGTTATTGCGCGATATGGTACCTGTGTGCCTTAGAACGCGCCGTCATCACGCGATAAGGTACCTTATCGCGCGATAACGTCGCAGAGCGCACTTTAAGACGGTTTAGTAAACATACCCCTAAGGAAACAGAAGATAAATACCTTTAAAAAACGGATGAATTACAAAAACAAGTTGAAACTTTCAGACAAGAAGTTATGATCAAGAAAATGAAAAAATTGAAAAGGGATAATGTGGATTATACCGTGGGATTTGTATATCCCTGGATGAATTCTAACCACAAACAAAAAAAGTTAAAAAAACAGGTGAATTTTGAAGACACCTCAGATGAGAATACTTACACCGATTCCAGTAAATCCTCGAAGTAGGATTGTTTTAGGGGAGGAAGAGGACGACAAGAGGAAAAAGCAGAAAGATATGGGGTGTGGAAAGTCTCGAGATCACCCAAACCAAAGGAGAAAATGAAGAAAGTAGTTTTAGATAAAACCACGAGTTTAGTAGTGAACATCTCGGGAAAAGGACTCCCTCAAGAATATATTGATCTGTTAAATAAAGGGTTATCTTTTGTTCCAAGTGCAAGTTTCAATTCATTTCTGTTTCGAATAGATTTTGAAGGGCTAATGAGAAAATTGAATTTAAAGAGCTTTTTTGTGACACACAAGCTTAATGAAGATCTGCAAGAAACAGTTGAGCAAGATGTTCAAGAGGTAAACAGTATAAAATTACCATTGAAATCCACTTGGTCTCCCCAGGTCCATTGCATCCAGTGCTAGTGATTTTTAAAGAACTGGTATTGAAAGAAAAACAGGATCTAGAAAGGTCCAGTATAAAGAAATACACTACTCTAACAAGAATGGAACAAATTGCATTAAAAGAATTACAACAAAGAACTGATATTGTAATAAGAAGTGCTGATAAAGGGGGAGCTGTGGTGGTTTTGAGCAGGGAATATAATTTGTCAGAAGCACTACAGCAGTTACAGGATTCAATGATCTATAATAAGCTGATGGAATATCCAAAATCTATCTTACAAAGAGAAATTAAAGGGATCACCCAGGTAGCCCTACAAAATAAATTAATTACTCATAAAGAATTCTGATATATGAACACAGTGACATCAACGACAGCAAAATTTTATACAGTCCCAAAACTACATAAAAATATGCAAAAACCTCCAGGTAGACCAATAGTTTCAACTAGAGGAACCATGTTAGAACCTTTATCTACATTTGTGGAGTCATACTTACGCCCGTTATTACCAAGTATACCATCATATGTAAAAGATACCACGCATTTCCTAAATATTTTAAATAATTTAGCACAGTGATCGACACATATGGATATATTATTGGTCACTTTGGACGTTACATCCCTATATACAAACATTCCTCAAGCAGCAGCGTATAAAGTGGTAGAATAGGCGTTACATAAAAGAGGGGATCTTTTCAGAGGCACATATTGCATTTTTGCTACAATTAGCAAATTTGGCCATTTTCCGAAATTATTTTGTTTTTGATGGAGTTCTTTACCAACAAATATCTGGAGTGGCCATGGGGGCTACATGTGCCCCCTCAGTTGCAAATCTTTATATGGGTAAATTTGAAGAACAATGGTTGTCTCAATCCCCATTTATCACCAATGTCATCTCATGGAGCCGATACATTGATGATGTCTTTATGCTGTGGAAAGGTTCGGAAGAAAAGTTAATATCATTTTTTAGTGGATAAATCAATGTGATCAAAATATCAAATTTACATATATGTATCATGCAGAAAAATTAGTTTATTTGGATGTTGTCATCAGTAGAGGGAAAGGAGAATGGTCGACATCAGTGTATAGAAAAAGTACGGACCAAAATACATTTCTACACTATAAAAGTGCACATCCTCCCCAATTAAAAGAAAGCCTCCCTTTTTCCTAATTTTTGCATTATAGGAGAAATTGTTCCAATGATAATGAATTTAAACATCTATCAAAACAATTATCCAGCAATTTTAAAGAAAGAGGTTATCCTAAGGGGGTGGTGAAACAAGCGTATTCTAGGGCCCTTTATAATAACAGGAGTTTATTGTTGGAGGCTAAAAATTCTAATAAAAAGGAAAATATCAATTGTAACAATATCAATTTGATACCTTGGTATTCTCCTTTGAGTTCAGGTATTCAAAAGATTTTGAAGAAACACAGGAATATTATAGAAGTTATTCCTGGGTTAACGGGCAAAATAATAAGATGTGTATGGCAGCACAACTGTAATCTAAAGGAGCAACTAAGTCCAGCGGTATTGAAATCTTCCGCTGTATTAATGAGTACTTCTGATATAGAGAAAGGCCATGGAAAATGTGGGGGGTGCAATATTTGTGACATCACTATCGAGTTGGATGTCTTTATACATCAGGGATCCACTTATCCATTGAAGACTCATACAACATGTAATTCTACTAGTGTAGTATATGTTATTCAATGCCCTTGTGAGTTAATCTACGTGGGCAAGACGATCCGTTCTCTTAAAACAAGAATGGGTGAACACAGGAGTCGGCTGAAATGCAAAGTTAGAGATGCACCGCTGGTTCAACATTGTATAACTAAGGGACATGTTTTTGAACAATTAAGATGCTTCTGCATAGATAAAGTTGAGTCAGGCACAGCTGGGAAATCACAAGAACAAACCCTGTTGATTAGAGAACAAAAATGGATTTTTATCCTGAAATCGGTAATGCCCACAGGTCTTAATGCCACTATAGATTGGTCATCTTGTATATAGAAATTGTAGACATTTAGGGGTATGTTTACTAAACTGTGGTAACATTACATACCGCGCGTTCTGTAACGTTAACGATCGTTAGGTAATGTTAATGCGCGGTATGTAACGTTAACGCGCGTTAACGTTACTTAACGATCGTTAACGTCCCCAGCCACGGTAAACACCACAGAAGATGGAGAGAGGGCGGAGAGAAGGAGTCAATGGGTGGAGAGTGGGCGGGGAGAGGCTCCTTTCACACTACCACGCTGAACTGAAGGGCTGAATCCTACCGCGAATGAAAACCTGCCGTTAGATGCACATTTGCAGGAGAGAGAAACCACTTAAGCGTCAGCAATGGGAGCCCAAGAAATGTGATAGTAGTGCTCCATTTTCAGCAACACCATAGTGCCAAAGTATGAATGGCCACTATGGCGATGGTGCAAATGGGGCATAGGGGGCCACAGGCAGGACATGTAGCATGGGCAGCTGGGGCACAGGGTGGACCAGGAGGGTACGTAAGTGGCACATAGGAACATAGAAACTGGAAATCATCATGACAGCAGCTGACAAAGTCCAAACACAATCCACCTACATCTACCTGTTCCACCCTAGCCAATAGTTGCTAGGGCACTGACCTGACATCCCCCCAGCCATCCCGCCCCAATGTGGAAGGGACATAATATTGGTAGGCAGTGATGGGGGGGATGTGAAGATGTCCATGTATGCTCCCTCCACCCCGGGATCCGCTCCCTAGGCGGGCGCCTACCTACACAATGGATGGCCTGGGACTGCGCACTACCAGCACCGACAGCAAATGGCCATGTCAGCTTGGCAGGGGGGTGTGTGCCCGTGCTGGAGGGGGCAGTAGCACCTGCCTGCAGTGGACCTAGGCCATGCCCTGTACCAGTACGTGATGTGCAGTACAACATAAAAGGTCTGGCTGAGGAAAGGTACAGGTAGCCCCAGGAACCACCATGCATCTGTGGCAACAGTGTGGTGCAGTACACCCAGTGAGTGTGTCCAGAAGCAGAAGGTCACAGGTTCAAGCCCCAGCTGTGGTTCCTGCAGAGTATGTCCCTATGTTTTACCCTACAATGCAGATACAACAGCAACATGTGCAAAGCCCAAAGCAGCGGCAAACAGGGGTACAAACACCCACTCACACGGGGCTCCACAATCGAAAGACGCATGGAGAGTCAGGCTGTTGGCCCCAGCATTGAGCCACAGTTATCACCAGGGCACCACTGCTACCTCCTGCACAGTTTAGCAATGTTGACACTGTGATCAGGACCAGCTTGGCGGGTAGGGTTGCCAACCACCCCTGTCTGTGCACAATGCTGCAATAGCAGTGTGTGTGTATGTCTATCCATTGTTTTGTGGCTGCCCACACCTCACCGGGCCTACAATGTCCCACTGTTACCAGCGTTAGCCTGAGAATGTGCAAAATGAGGAGCAAAGTGTTGTGGGTATGGCCCGGACAGGGCATATTGGGCATATTGGCCAGGATGCATCTTCATAGGGTGTGGGGCAATGGCTGGGATACTGTAGTGCCCGACCACCACCTGCATGGACAGGGTGGCCACAGCATGGCACATGCTGGGAGGGCACTCACGCTGACCGAGCAGTGACCATGGCATGTCTAGGTTCCCACAGAGCACTCTGTATTATCTGTCTCCAGTGATCCTGTTGTGTCCTCAGTGCTGGGGCCACAATCACTGAGCTACCTGCTTGGTGCATATAGTTCCTCTGTGAGCATGCACTATGGACTGGTTAGTGGATTGTCTGCAGTTAGACTGTGCATGGTCAGAACATCTATATGGTGCAGTCTGACTGTGCTGTCTGCTGGTGACTGGCAGACAGTGGTGGGAGGCAGTTGGGGTTTTCCAGACCTAACCCCAGCATTGCTGCTGGTCTGCCACTGCCCCAGCCATAGGTATGGCTCTGGCCTACCAACCCTGGAGGGCTGTCTCATACAAACAGGATGGAGGTTGCTTCCCCAGGGGTGGGGGGCACCTGTTCTTTACCTACAAGAAGGGTGATGTGGGCCCTTTGCGGTATGTAGTGTAGACCACTGCGACCTATAAAGGCACTGCTACACACACCTCATGCAAGTCTAGGAACCCCTCTGCCCATGTCAACCAGACCCTAACACAGGGTACACACTAATCTGGCTGGTGTCTGGTCCCACATGTGATTTCAGGATAGAGATGGACACCAAATTACCTTCAGCTGCACTGCAAGGAACACCTGTCACACACTGGTAATGATGGGGAAGTGCAGCAGGACCTATCTCTAGCACCACATGTACTGCAGACCTAGTGCTGGACACCCATCCTATCACTCAGGGTGAACACAGAACCTGCACAATGGCATGGTCTGTAGCTACTCTCTGCCAGTATCACACATTGTCAGTTTGTCTTTCCAAGCTGGGGTACCGCAGAGGTGTGGACCCCATTTGGTGATCAGCTGTAGACAGCTATTCAGCATGTGCATTGCATCATGGGTACTGGTAGGGTTACCCTATCCTGGCATTCAGAGCAGACAGTTTGTGCGGTGACCTGCAGTCCTTCTGTACCCAGACAATGCTGTGACATACACCATGGAGGCATAGCCTACTGGTTAATACAATGCCATTCTTGGCAGTGTTCATTTATTTATTTAATTTATTTAGCTGCATTTATACCCTGTTTTTCACCGGGTCAAAGCGGTGGAACATAGAACGAGAGGGGGGGGGGGACAATAATCAATTGTAAGGGTCTGGGCTGTCACCAGGTGGCCGACATTAATGATTTTGACAGGTGTTTGGGACATAGACATAGACATAGACATTTGAGCTACAGTCTCATTTGTGGTGGTTTGTTTCATGAGTTCATGGGTTCAGTTCCTCATTGTTCTCTCCTCTCATGCCTGTCCTACTCAAATAGTGTGCATGCCTGTAGAGGTCATATTTTTGCAGATCTGTGCTTCCAGCCCATAATACCCTCGCCACAATTGCCAACATTCCCTCAGTCCATCTATATGTGTCTGTCAGCTGTGTAGAGTCCTGTCTGCCAGTGCAGGCTGCCACCCCATGTCATGCACTGCTACCCTTTCCTGCATTGTGCCTCTTCATGCTTGCCTCGCCTGTGCCTGATCTGCATGGCACCACCACTCCTCTGTCCACCCATCATTGTAACTATCCTGCCACCTCCGCCTCCACTGGGGGACACGTATTCCCATCGTCTGCCACCAACTGTTTTTCCGGTACTTTACATTGCCAACACCCTGTGCTGTGGTACAGCTGCCTCACCATGTTTGTCATCAGTATTGGCAGGCACATGGGATGCCCACAGATATGGCAGGTCCAGCGGCTCCCACCTCTCCCTCCTTCACACACCTGTTCATTGCCTTTCCTGAGTGCTCTATCTAGTGTTAGGGATACATCTGTCTCTCTTCCACACAGGTCATGCATGTCATCTTGAGGCACCTTGCAGTCCCTAGGGCACACTAACCTAGGACACCATAACCGTGTTAGGCCACCTTAACCTATGGTTCCATAACCCAGGGTGCCTTCTGCGGTGCCTTGTCCAAGGGTGCCTAATATGGCGCTTAGCCTAGGAGGCCCTATAGGGTGCCTTATGAGGCACCTTACAGGGCACCTTACTAGGCATCTTATAAGGCACCTTTCTGGGCACCTTATAAGGCACCTTACAAGGCGCCTTACAGGGTGCCTTGCAAGGTCCCTTGCAAGGTGCCTTGTAATGCTCGTTAGTCTAAGGCGCCTTGTAACACGCGTTAGCTGCTACAGCTTTCTGTAACGATGCAACGCCCACGCTCTTATATGGGCATCTCTACCTTTACCGCGGAACCTAACACGAATGATATTACCGCAGTTTAGTATACATACCCCTTAGGGTATAAGATAGTGTAGCGTTAGGACACTATTAGATGTCCAGAAGAAATAAATTAAGTAGGTACATCTAGTAATTTGATATATGTGCAGTTATGACGTTGTTGTTGTCTTTAATTAGTAATGTTTTATTTTGGGTCAGGGAAAATTATGTTATAGAAGAAGAAGTTTCACGTCCAAATATAGTGAGAAAGTAAAATGTATTAGAAGTTAATTTTAGAAATATTTTGCCGACGAGGTAGTTAGGATAGGAGAAAATCCTTAAATAATATAGATGTGGAGGAAACATCTTTTGTGTTGATGGTGATAAAAACGTCATTTGGGGGAGTAATTAGAACCTCCAATGAAATAACAGAGGATGGTTTTAAATAAGGATTAGTAATCGGCAGTCCGCATGCGCGGCGTTTTTTAGGAGCGGGATGAAGGAAGTTTGAAGAGTATTTACACCGCTCCTATGAAATGAATACGAGACCTGTGCAGCATCATTTATATATTTTTGGTAAGCGATTTACACCTATATAGTGAGATAAATAAGTAATAAGGAGGAGGAACTTAGAACATGATAAAAGTAAATTGAAGTGGTTATAAAATTGGGTTTTATTCTATAGAAATAACAGTGAACACAGATCCCCTGAAGAAGCGATAGTGAAATGCAACGGAGGCGACTGAGGAAGGCGTTGGGATCAGAGAGCGTGATGGGAGCTTATTGAAGAGCATTTAAATATAAGCTAAGTGTTTGCCGATAATTGAAGATAACATTAGTAGAGTCATGATTAGATCTTAATAACAGCTTATATGGCATAATAGTATGGAATGAGAAAAGAGCCCCAGTCGTTTTCTTAACCACTTGAAAAAGTTTGCTGAAGGTCGTTGATGCTAATAGGCACTAGAGTTGGACATGCTATAAGTCTGAAAAAGAGTGCCAGAAAAAGTCTGAGACCTTCAACGAAAGTAAGGATAAAAACAAATGTTTCTTAATAACCACAAGGGATAATAGAAGACTTTCGTTCCGTATTGATAGAATTGAGCATTCGAGTTAATATTTCCATTATTAATTGCTCAGAGAAAGACCAAGATTTCAGCGTTTCATTTTTTGCATCCAACAACTCAAGCATTGGACCTCCATGCCTTCCATCAGTGGATCAGCAACCTATTGCTCCGGGTGCAGACCAACAATCAAGTTGCCATGATCTACATTAACAAACAGGGCAGCTCTGGATCTCTTTGCCTCTCCGTGAAGTTGTCCACATATGACTTTATGCTCAATCCATAGGGGTTTTCTTGCAGGCAGTCAACCTCCTGGGTAGCCAGAACCAGTTAGCAGACCCAAACGAGTGGTCTTTGGATCCCACAGTCCTAACCACCATTTTCCAAGCCTGGAGGATCACGGAGGTGGGCCTTTTCACCACAGATGACAATGCCAAGCGTCCACTGTGCTGTTCCTTTCGTCCCAGTTCCAACAGATGGGCAGCAGACATCTTCCTTATCTTCTGAATGGATTGTTTCCTCTATGCATTTGCACCATTCCGCTAATTCCTTGGATCTTCCTTGAAGTCTGTGCAGACAAGGCAACTCTAATCCTCATTGCTTCTCAATGGCCCAGACAGATCTAGTATCCACATCTCCTCGCCATAGCACAGCTCAGCCCAAGGCTGCTACCACTTCATCCCTTCCTTCTCATGCAGCAGGGAGGTTGTCTCCTACATTCCAACCTGCAGTCACTAGCTTTAGCAGCTTGGAAGCTGACCAGCTGAATGTGGTTGCCCCCCCCCCATACCAGCCAATGTTCAAGCCATACTTCAAGCGTCTCATCATCCTTCTACACAGTGCTCCTATCATTTCAAATGGACTCACTCCTCTCACTGGGCTATGTGGCAGGGCCTTGACCCAGCTTCATGCTCCCTCAGTCATATCCTCACCTATCTCCTTCACTTATCTGACTCTGGTCTCCAGACTTTGTCAGTTTGCTACCATCTCTCTGACATTGCAGCATTCTAGCATCATGAGGGTGGCAAACCCATTTCCATGTATCCTCTTGTTTTATGAAACGTTTACTGAATACCAAGCCTCCTATAAAATCTTCTGCTCCAGCGGGATATTGCAATGTCATTCTCTCAGAGCTCACGAAGAGCTCCTTTGTCTTCCACATGAGATGTTTCAATGAAGCAGACCCCAGGGGTTCAATCTTCTTAGTTGATGTCATCTCTGCAAGATGTGTCAGTGAGCTCCAGGCCCTTGTCCATTATCCTCCATATACTCAATTTCTTCATACATAGTAACATAGTATATGACGGCAGATAAAGATCAGTATGGTCCATCTAGTCTGCCCAGTAAGGTGGCAAGAGTAGGTGAGCTTGCCACTCTGTGCAGGTCACCTCTCCTCATGCCTTTGTTTAGGGGTATACCCACCGCTCCGGGTAGGTCACCCCTATTTGTTCAGATATAAGAGATAGTTATGCTTATTTTGATTTTATCCTGCTGCTATAAAGGGATCCACTGTGTCTGTCCCATGCCATTTTGAATTCTGTCACTGTATTTGCCCCCACCAGTTCCATCGGGAGGGCATTCCAAGCATCCACCACCCTTTCAGTGAAAAAGTATTTCCTGACATTGCCTTTCAGTTTACCCCCTTCCAGCTTCATGTTATACTCTCTAGTTTTACAGCTTCCCCATCTTTGGAAGAGGGAGGGGTGGCTCATTAGTTGGGACAGGTTACTTCAGGCCAGAGGGCCAGGGGTCAAGAAACTTCAGGCTGGAGGGACTGTAGTCTCTAGTCCCATGGCCACCCCTCATGGCCTTGGGCAAGCCACTTAACCCTCCATTGCCTCAGGTACACTTAGATTGTGAGCCCTTTGGGTACAAGGAAATAAAAAGTACCTGTTAGTATACATGCAAACCACACTGATGCACAAGTAAAGGGTGGTATATCAAGTGCCTGTGCCATAACCATAAGTATTTAATTAATACTCTTCATGATGTTGCTTACCCATCCTAAGTTTCTTCCAAAGATAGTGTCCAGCTTTCATTTGAACCAAGCTATTGTCCTTCCTACATTCTACCCAGACGCACAACCAAATTCTCCGGAGGAAGCTCTACACTCTCTGGATTGCTGCCGAGCTTTACTCTATTACCTACAAGCTACTGAACAGATCCATCAATCTTCTCAGCTTTTTCTCACCTTTAACCCCAATAACCCAGGGAAGCTACATTCAAGCAGACCCTTTCCTCCTGGATTTCAGACTGTATCTCATTTTGTTATGTTCATGTGGGTCAAACCCCTCCCTCTACTCATGACTTGGAGTCTTTGTTTCATTCTTTGTGCCACTTTGCCTCTCTCACAAAGGCATGGCGGGCTCTTTGCCCCTCTCTTAGTGCCTTCATGCCACTCTTGATACCATGGTGTGCTGTTGCCTCTGTGACAGAAATCTGTCAGCAAATTTTAAGCAAGTGTAATTAAAAATGAATGATAACCCCACTATCAGAATGCAAAATTGCTTGCCCTATTGATTTTCATAGACCAAATGATCTGAATGATCCAAATCATTTGGAATCGAAAAACAAACTGAATGAACTAATGTGAACTAAACAAAAACCTTTTGATGCACACATCCTTACTAGATAGAAGTAAATTTGACTTGAAAGGAAAGTTAATTTAAAAATGTATACAGTATTTTCAAAATTTAAAGGTTAGATAACTAGAGGGAATCTTTCCTATATACAACAGGGTAATATTTAGATGATTTATGGACTTTTCTTTATACTCAAAATTCAGAGACCCTATCTGTTTAGATAGGACTGCTGAATATGAGGTTATAAATTTTTAAAGGATAGATTGTCCATCTGATGTTCAGACTGCTATTTGTGTGGTCGCCCTAAATGGATAAATTTATCCAGATAGTGGCTGAAAATCATCACTATCCAGATAAATTTTGACCCCACCCTCAGAATACCCCTAGTGATAAATTACCGGATCAATGTCCAGACCTGCTAAAAGTGGGTGAGAATGAGGGCCATAATGTCCCCATATATTTACTAAAGTGCAGTAAGCACTTAGTGTGGGTTTTAACATGCACTAACTGCTACCATGCTCTAAACACAGTACCACAGTAAAAAAAACAACACATGCTAAGTGCTTAGTGTGGGATGGGGCAGCAACTGGAAGGGCTTGGGGCAGAAATCGGGCATGGCCATTACTGACAGCCAGCACAGGACGTTACCAAACATAACTATCATTACTGTCAATTGCTCTTATATTTCAAATTTATCCCTATTCAGGGCCGGCCCGTCCATTGAGCAAGAATGTTTTTTTCACAGTGCCTAGCGTTTCAGGGGGCCCCGCGCAAAGAACATTCTGCTTTTTTAAAAATTAAAATAAAAAAAAAAAAGCTGGCTGCTGCTGCTGCCGCCGCGGCAGCAGCAGAATGGAGTGTCCCGTGGGGCCCCCTCTGCCCGGCTGAGCTCTCCCGGCCCGGCTGAGCCCCTCTGCACTGGCTTTCAGATACGCGAAGGGAGAGTGTCTCCCTCGCGTCTCTGTTAAGCCCGCAGGGGCAGATGGGAAATTTCCCATCAGCCCCTGCTTCCCATCAGCCCCTGCGGGCTTAACAGAGATGTGAGGGAGACACTCTCCCTTCGCGTCTCTGAAAGCCGGCGCAGAGGGGCTCAGCCGGGCCGGGAGAGCTCAGCCGGGCCGGGAGAGCTCAGCCGGGCAGAGGGGGCCCTGCGGGACACTCCATTCTGCCGCTGCCACGGCGGCAGCAGCAGCAGCCAGCTTTTTTCTTTTTTTTTGAAATTTTTCATGAGCCGATGGGGGGGGGGGGGGTTAGGACGGGTAATGGGCTATGCAGGGGGTTAGGACTTGACTTGAGGTGGGCTGTGGGGTGTTGGGGGGGGGTTAGGATTGGTAATGGGCTATGGGGGGGTTAAGACTGGTAATGGGCTGTGGGCTGATGGGGGCTGTCTGGAAATGGGGTGATGGGGGGTTAGGACTGGTAATGGGCTATGGGGGCTAGGACAGGAAATGGGCTGATGGGGAGGGGTTAGGACTTGAGGTGGGCTGATGTGGTTAGGACTGGTAATGGGCTGTGGGCTGATGGGGGGGTTAGGACTGGCAATGGGCTATGGGGGGCTGACTGGAAATGGGCTGATGGGGTTAGGACTGGAAGTGGGCTGATGGGGGGTTAGGACTGGAAGTGGGTTGATGGGGGGCTAGGACTGGAAGTGGGTTGATGAGGGGCTAGGACTGGTAATGGGTTGGGGGGTTGCTAGGACTGGAAATGG
The DNA here is from genome assembly GCA_033557465.1 of Ichthyophis bannanicus. Taxonomy (NCBI): domain Eukaryota; kingdom Metazoa; phylum Chordata; class Amphibia; order Gymnophiona; family Ichthyophiidae; genus Ichthyophis; species Ichthyophis bannanicus. Next base: position 310,825,971 of record CM066032.1, on the reverse strand, counting down.
GCTGATTGGAAGGGGAGGCTTGAACGGCAAATAGCTGATGGGGACGGGGAATTGCAATGGAAATGGGCTGTGAGGGAAGGGAGCTAGGACTGGAAATGGGCTGATGGGGCAGCTAGGATTAGACTGGAAATGGGCTGTTGGGGGGAGCTAAGATTGGAAATGGGCTGTGGTGGGGGCTTGGATTGAAATGGACTCATGGAGGGAGTAGAACTGGAAGTAGGCTCATGGTGGAGCTTGGACTGGAATTGGGCTGAGTGGAGGGGAGCTAGGATTTGACACGGGCTGAGTGGAGGGGCTAGGAAATGACTAGAAATGGGCTGATGGGGGGCTAGGATTGGAAATGAGCTGATGAAGGGACTCGGACTGGAAATGGATGGGGAGCTAGGACTGGAAATGGGCTGATGGGGGGCTAGGACTGGAAATGGGTTGATGCAGGGACTAGAAGGGAATGGATGCCGGGTGAGACTGGAACTAGAAGGGAGCTGATGTTGGGGGAGGATTAGAATGGGATGGGGCTGGGAGAGTAAAATGGAGAGGGGAAAAATATTTTGTGTGGGAGGGATGAAAAATCTACAATTGGCCGGGTATTGGGAGAGTAAGTGGGGATTGAGGTTGGAGGGGTAAAATTTGTGTGGATGAAATAGGAATGAGGAAAGAGCAAAAGGAGAAAGATTAGTATGTTAAAGCAGATGTAGAAAGAGAGAATGGAAAAAAAACTAGAAGAGAGAAGAAAGGACAAATGGACAGCAGACGATGGAGAGTTAGCAGAAAATATGAAGAAACCAGAAGAAAGTGGCTGGAGCAATTGCAACTGAAAAAAAATGCACAAAAGTTAGAAAGATATCTCTTTATTTTGAATTTATTAACTGGAATATGAAAGCTCTGGGAAATGTGCATCATTAACGTCTGCGCTTTGTTTGGTACAAGAGGAAATTAATTTATAGTTTTATTTCTACAGTGTTGTTGTACATTCCAAGTTTGGCTTTTGGGGTTCCCAGTTTAATTATTGCCTTCCTGTTTCTAAATTGTGATTCCTTGTTTGGTGATGGTCTATGTTCTGCATGTGTAACTGAGCTGAGGTATTCTGTTTTTGTAATTCCTATTTGACATTGCCACTTGTTCTCTTTTCCCAGTATTCTCTGAAATGTATTGGTTTAATATTTTTAGTTTTGCCTTTTGATAGGTAGGGTATGGTGCTTTGTGAGTCCTGGTAATGCTGTCAGGATACGGCGGGTTTGCTATGGGTTCTAAATGGGCAGCGTTTGTAGTAGTTCCTAATGTGCCTGGCGGTTGGCACTGGATTATAGTGATGTAGAAATCTTTTAGTCTTTCTTTATCCATACACTCATTAAGAGACATGTTTACTAAAAGTTAGTGTATGGTAACATTATGCAAATCTTTATGCAAATAAGGCCACTTATGCAAATGAGGCCTGTGATAAGGAAGCTTATCATAGTTCAGGAAGGAGCTATAATAGAGGTGAATTGGCTCTGAACAAGCAATCTGTCTTTTCTGGTAGAAATAATAAAAAAGAATGTTCTCATAAAAGACTACCAGTCCCAGAATGCACCAGGTTTCAAACAGCCACTAGAAGAGCTGAAGTGGGGAAACGTGTGTTCAATCAAGAGAGCTATGAGGTAATCCCCAAGCACTCATCTCCAAGGGCAGGGCTTGATTCAGCACAGCTGCGCTGTGCTAGGGTGGAGCAGCCCTCTAAACAGGTTAAAAGTAAAGCTTATTCTACACAGCAGAATCATCAGCAGAATCTTCATGATCATCATCATCAGCAGGAGCAGAGGCAGCAGAAGCCAGAGCTCATGGACAGAGAGAGCAAGAAACACTTTGGAAGAAAGAAGAGAGAAGCATCTTGGAGGTCTAAAGGAGTCCATAGCAGTACGTGTGCTGGGAGGCATTCCAGGCAAGCATACTCCATTGGACTGGAGGAAACCAGAGGAGTGGGGTTGCAGAGCCAGGAATCCCCGGACGGGACCTGTGAGGGAGACGGCTGCATTTGGAAGGGGCCCTAAGACCAGTGCAAGAAGGTATATGAAGAGAGACCCAGTGTCCAGGGATCTTGATTGGAAGGCTGGACATAAAAACTGGACTACATACTGGCCAGGATATTTAGAGAGGAACCCTAACAGCAATGGAAGCTCAGGTATGAACACTGATCTATGCCCTAGCTATTCACTTGGAAGACAGCAGGGAAACAAGTATTGTTCTGAGAATGCTCCATTAAGAAATTCCTCTGTGCCAATCCATGATATTGACTCTATGATAGTGGAAGAAGAAGGGGATATTGTAAATGAGCAGTGTGAATACATGGATTGCTCTCTGTCTAAACTTCTGTGATAATATACTTGTACAAAATACCACAACCATCACAAAGAAATATAAACTTGTTCTTTGATCTACTCAGAAAAGCTTTTGAACAGGATTTGAGCCACGTTTAGAAAGTAAACCAGCCAAGAGGTTTGCAGCTGGTTAATTGTTAGCAATTGAGCCTTGCTTAATTGCCTGTGAGCTCTGAAGAGACACTTCTGGGTGTGTGTGAAAATACCAGAAGTTAGCCTTGAAAAAGAACAGTTTTTTTCATTACTTTGTGGGTTTTGAAGCACTGCTAAAAAGATATTAGCAGGAGCCTACAGAAAAGACCTTTCTGTTCCCATCAAGGTCTTTATGATTTGATTTGATTGCTTAAGAAGCTCAGTTGTTGTTTTTCCTGATTTTGCTTTTCTAAGTATAATACTGAAAGCAAGTATCCTTTTCTGTGCTACCAAGCAATTCTGTGTTGGGAGAAATAATCCCATAAATAAAATATATCTTCTTTGCCTTACACTTGAGCAAGCACAACTAATTTATTTGTGAACGGCTGATTCTGGTATGAATGGACTACATTTCCCACAATCCTTTGCAAGTCATATTAATATTTGCTTTTGCCAAGACTGTGGACATTCTCACCCAGCGCCCCCATTTACAGGCCCCGCACCGAGTCTCCGCACATGGCCCTGCACCCCCCTTGGGCCGCCCCTGTCCCTATTGGTAGTACTGTAAGACTAGCAGGAGTCATAGCTGTTATCTTGAGACCCGATGACTCTGGACTGAGAGTTAAGGGGGACCACTCCTGCCCTAGTCTACCATATGAATAGGGAAACTCTTGAGTGAGTCCTGGATGGGGGGACAGGGGGCCGGGGTGAAGGTTGGTATGGCCTCTAGGGGGCTTTTGTTGGGGGACTTTATCCAGGGGGGATTCTGTTCAAGGAAGCTTGAACCTGGGGGGGGGGGGGCATTCTGTTTGAAAGGGGGCTTGATCCTGGGAGTGGGATTCTATTCAGGGAAGCTTGATCCTGGAAGTGGGATTCTATTCAGGGAAGCTTGATCCTGGGAGTTGGGATTCTGTTGAGAGTGGGGGTCATTGATCAGGTAGAGGTGCTGATCAGAGAGTAAGTGATGATTGGGCAGGAGTTGCAGCTTGGCATGGGGGGTGAGGTCAGAGGGGTGATTGGGTTGCACCACCACAGCAGAAGCATTATTTGTTTATTTTTTAGTGACAGGGCCCACATTTACATGCCTTGGCAAATAGCATGGGTACATGCAGGGCAGATGATGGGCATACCCTTGCATTTACCACACAGGTAAATGCGCATTATTTTTTGCAGATAACTTGCAGTAAGTGTAAGAACTTACTGCACTTTAGTAAACAAGCCCCATAATGTCCTTATATTCTTATGCAAAAATGACAAATTTTCAAAAAGATTGCATAGTTGGAAATAATTTGGTTACTTTGACCATCAATACCAATACTAAAGAAAGGTGATCCAATTGACTGTGGAAATTATTGCACAATCGCTCTGATCCCACATGCCAGCAAGATTCTACTGAGGATTACACAGGTACACTACCAAAAAACTGCCTCCAGTTTTGCAACTGATTCCTATAGATTTTGGGATGCTGAATCCAGGAAAAATAGCCAAAATGTTCCATCACGTCACGTTTTCTTGCAAAATTAGATTTCTTACCCATATAAGGAATGTTCACATAATTTCTTTTTAGCCGACTGCAGTTTATTTTCTTGTCCCAAAATAGAGGTTGTAATGGTTAACTAACTATAAAAACTCCCTCATGATATTTTAGAGTGTTTTGTATTCATTTTATACATTAACAGGACAATTGGGAGGCGGGGGGCTAAATCCAGTACTCGCGCTGGCGCATGTTCTTTCTTGTTCGCCTCGCCTCGTTCGCTCGCTCAAACACGGTGGTTGCGACATGAACGTTCCTGTCAAATTTCAGTTTCTTGCAAGTTCATTATTACCTTTTGTTTGCTCAGTCGTAATCCAGCTTTATTTCCGAAGTGGTTCACTACAGTTGTAGTTTGCAGTGCTGTGTATTTGTGATGGCTCACAGAGCCAGAGGCTGCGTCAACTCTCCGGACAGTTTTTGTTTTATTTGTGGGGAATATACCGTGAAAAAGCGGCAGAGGAACATTTCTGCATTTATTAAAAAAGTATATTTCGCCTATTTCGGTTTGAAGTTAGGCGATCAAGACAAACCGTGGGCTCCTCACAAAGTGTGCAAGACATGTGAGGAAGATCTACGCTTATGGATGAAAGGTAAAAAACAAGCATTTTGTTTCGGAATACCTATGATGTGGCGTGAACAAAGAGACCACAGCAGTGACTGCTATTTTTGCTCTTGCATTGTGAAGGGATACAACTTAAAAAATAAGAACGTAATAAGTTACCCCAACCTTCCCTCAGCAATTAGGCATATGTCTCATAGCAACGAAGTACCTGTGCCTGAACCACCAAAATCTTTGGATCATATTTGTGTGGATGGTTCTGATCATGATGAGACTCATCAGATGGCTTTCCCCGATGAGTCCAGTACTTCCGAGTTTGAAACTGAACCAGATCCGAAACCTGAACTTTTCTCTCAAGCTGAATTGAATGATTTAGTCCGGGATTTAGGACTCCCAAAAGATGCTGCCCAACTGCTAGGTTCTCGGCTTAAACAGAAAAATCTATTGTCACCAGGAACAACTTTTTATTGGTACCGCAACTGCGAGACACAATTTTTGAAGTATTTCAGCAAAGAGGAAGATTTGGTATTTTGCAACGATATATACGGAGTGATGGAAAAGTTTAAACTCAAGTATGATCCTGCTGAATGGCGGCTGTTCATTGATTCGTCAAAAGACAGCATAAAAGGTGTTCTTCTTCATAATGGCAACACATTCGCTTCAGTTCCTATTGCTCACTCTGTTATTCTCCAAGAAAAATACGAGAATTTGGCCCTGATTCTTCAGAAGATTCGTTATGATGAGCATAAGTGGATGATTTGTGGAGACTTTAAAATTCTATCCATGCTATTAGGGCAGCAATCCGGTTTCACCAAATATCCCTGCTTCCTTTGCTTGTGGGATAGCCGGGCCCGCGACCTACACTGGGGGAAAAAAGACTGGCCAATTCGGGAGTATTTGAGACCCGGTGAGAAAAATGTTCTTCATGAGAGCTTAGTACCTCGTGATAAAATTCTATTACCACCTCTCTACATTAAATTGGGTCTCATTAAGCAATTCATCAAGTCCCTTCCAAAAGATGGTGAGTGCTTTCGGTACCTTTGCTCAAAGTTCTCCCGACTTTCTGAAGCAAAGCTAAAGGAAGGAGTGTTTGTTGGCCCTGATATAAGGAAACTCATTTCAGATGGAGCATTCGCTGAAACGATGTCTGAGAAGGAAAAAGAAGCCTGGGATTCCTTCAAGGATGTTGTTCTCAAATTCTTGGGGAACAGGCGGATATTGTTGCCAGGATGCTCAATGCCTTCAAAGAACAAGGCTGTAACATGAGCCTGAAAGTCCATTTCTTGCACTCCCATGTGAACTACTTTCCTGAAAACTTGGGGGCGTACAGTGAAGAACAAGGTGAAAGGTTTCACCAGGACATCAAGGACGCAGAGAGAAGGTACCAAGGAAGATGGAACACCACTATGATGGCTGATTTCTGCTGGTTGCTGCTGCGGGAAACTCCAGATGAAAAATACGCCAAGCAGCGCACCAAGAGAAGCATTCGGGGGAAGAAGAAACGGGCCCACCAGGAGATTGATTGACCCAAGAATGACTTTAAAATCTAAACTGTGTTGACAAATATCGTGTTTTTACTAAACTTTGAAATAAAAATTTGCTAGTTATTACCACAGTGTCGGATCTCATTTATTAGAATTTTTATTTTCACACCATCGGGTGTTTGTCTTCATGTATTGCAATGGTGCGGTTTGCGTTTTCTATTCTTACATACATACCTGTACAACATTTTTTGCACATTTCTTTGCTTTGCTTTGTGTCTAACCTCGCTCTTATATGCTCAATGTTTGTGCACATGTATGTGGCTGTTTTAAGTGCAGACAATTTTGCTACCATCACAGTGTGTTTTGTTGACATTACTCTATTCTTATGTGCTGCCTTGTTACAATTTTCTTTATTCTTATTTGAATAACTACTAAACAATTAGTATAAAGAATTCATCCAAGAAACTTTTATCTCAATCGCACTCAATCTGAAATGTTCACCTCAAACTGCTAACCCCATGTAGCAAAAAATCTGTACGTGATGGAGCAAATTGGTTACCAGATTTGGATTAAGCGCACCAAAAAACGTAAAAATCAATCGAAACATTAGAGGCAGTTTAAAAAAATTTTTTTTAGTGTACCTGTGTTATTCAACAGAGACTACAACCATACCTGGAACCAGAACTAACTGAAGTGCAAGCAGGGCTCAGGAAAGGACGAGGAACGAGAGACATCATCGTGGATGTGAGATGGATCCTTGAAAAGACTAAAGAATACCAAAAGGATATCTATTTGCACTGTATCGACTATAACAAGTCTTTTGACTGTGTAAACCATGAGAAACTCTGGGCCACATTAAGAAGCATGGGTAAACCAGAACACCTGATTGTTCTCTTGCACAATCTGAACATTGATCAACAAGCAACAGTTCGAATAGAACAAGGAGAAACAGAATGGTTTAAAATAAACAAAGGTGTATGACAAGGCTGCATACTTTCCCCCTACCTGTTTAATTTATATGCAGAATAAATCATCAGAGAAGCAGGATTGTATGAAGACAACAGAGGCGTGAAGATTGGTGGAAGACTCATCAACAACCTTCGCAATGCTGATGATACAACATTACTGGCTGAAAGTGAAGATGATCTGAAACATTTGCTTCTCACGATCAAAGAACATAGGGGTATGTTTACTAAACGGCGATAAAATAGCAGCAGCTAAGTTATCGGGTGTTAAGTGATGTTAACGCACGTTAACGTCACCCGATGCAACGTTAGCATGCGTTAACATCGCCGGTGTTGTGGGAGGGGGGGAGGAGGAACTTGGGGGGCACTGTTGCAGGGGGGAGGAGAAGCCAGGGGGCTGCTGTTGTGAGGGGAGGAGGAGCCGGGCGCTTCTGCTGTTGCCGGGGGGGGGGGAAGGAGGAGCCGTGGGGCACTGCTACTGTTGCGGGGGGAGAGGGAGGAGCCGGGGGTGCTGCTGCTGTTGCGGGGAGGAGGAGCCGGGGGAGCGCTGCTGCTGATGCAGGGGGGGGGGGAGCCGGGTGATACTGTTTTTTCGGTTGGGGGGAGCTGGGGGGGGGTTATGCTGCTGTTGCGGGGGGGGGGGAGGAGCCGGGGGTACTGTTGGGTGGAAGGAGCCCAGGGGAGGAGCTGGGGGTGCTGACATCTGGAACAAAAGGGAATTGAACCCATGACCCTTGGCGTGGGAGGTATCAGTACTAACCAGTAGGCTACGCCTCCACAGCTCTCTGATCTGCAATTGCTGGATACAGAAGGATGATGTGTTGGGACAGCAGCTTAGAGGGTCTTTCCCATGTCTGATGTACAGTCCTATATTAATCTGAGACCTATTCTTCCTCTGTTTCTGTTTTGTGTTCCAGTATTTTCTACCATATGCATGTTGATGTTAGGATGGAGTGATCGTTTCTTATCTCCGGATATAGAAAGACTGCAGGTCACCGCACGGCATGTCTGCTGTGGTTACCAGGATAGGGTTAACCCACCAGTACCCATGATGTAATGCACATGCAGATTAGCAGTCTACCAGATGGGGTATGCTCCTCTACAGCACCGCACTGTGGTAGGGGGTACTGACCGTGTGTGTTACTGGCACAGAGTAGCTACAGACCATGCCATTGTGTGGGTTCTGCACCCACCCTGAGGGTGAGGTGGTGTGCCCAGCACCAGGTCCGCAGTACCGGGTTGGATGAGATAGACATTGCTGTTTGCCAGGTATTTCTTGCAGATATGCCTAGGATATTTCTGGGTCCAACTGCATCCCCCAGTCATATTTGGCCCTTGTAGACTATGATGCACCCCGACTGGTGCTTATTCAGTGTGGTTGCCCTGGATGCTTGTTACATGGACTGGGGGTAGTCTGAATCCAAATGCAGGTTATGTAGTGCCACCTACCAGACTGCTCTCACTTGACCAGGGTGGTGGACAGGATCTGGCCTCCAACAGACTCACACTCCACAGCTTTACAAAGGAGGCACATGATGATGTACCCACAGACACCAAGCAGATATCTCAATGATTGGGCTCCAGAGCAGAGACCACACAGATATCACTTGAGAGAAGCACTGTATAGCACTATGTGGGAACCTAGACATGCCATGGTCACTGATAAGTCAGAGTGAGAGTGACCTCCCAGCAGACATGCTGTGGCCACCCTGTCCATGAAGGTGGTGGTTTGGCACTACAATCTCCCAGCCATTGCCCCACACCATGTGCAGATGCCCAGTCCGCCCTGTCCACGCCATACCCACAATACCTTGCTCCTCATTATGCACATTGACAGGTTAATGCTGGAATCAGTGTGAGCATTGTGGGCCCAGTGAGGAGTAGGGAGACACAAAACAATGGATAGACATACGCACACTCCCACTCCTATGTTGGCATTGTGCAAAGATAGGGATGGTTGGCAGCCCTGCCCGTCACACTGGTCCTGGGCACAGTGCAGGCATTGCTAAGTAGGTATGCAGGTCCTAGTAGTGCTGCTTTGCTGGAAGCTGCTGCTCCATTCCAGGCCCAACAACCTGACAATCCATGGGGTTTTGGATAGTGGAGCCTGTGGGTGTGGGTGTTTGTGCTCCTGTTCGCCGATGCTTTGGGGAGTGCACATGATAATGTTGTATCTGCAACATAGGGTAAAATGTAAGGACATGGTCTGCATGAGTCATAGCTGGGACCTTTTGCTCCAAGACACACTGTCTGTGTGTACTGCATCACACTGTTGCCACAAAAGCATAGTAGTCCCTGGGGCTACCTTTGCTGTTCACCCGACAGACCTTTGCTGCACTGCACACCATGCACTGGTACAGGGCACAGCTTTGGTCCACTGTGGGCAGATGTCACGGCCCCCTCCACCACCAAAGCCCCCTCCCCCACCATTCTGATGTGCCCATATGCTGGTGGTGCGCAGTCACAGGCCATCCACTGTGCAGGTAGGTGGGTGCCTAGGGTGTGGGGGGCATACATGGACATCCACACATCCCCCCCATCACTACCTGCCACTATTATGGCCCTTCCACATGGGGGGGGAGATGGTTGGTGGTGGCAGGTCAGTGATCTAGCAACTATTGGCTAGGGTGGGCGTGGTAGATAGATTGTGTTCTGCCAGCAGACTGTGGACAGGCTAGGGTATGCAATGCGGGTACAGTGTATCCACTTTATTTATTTAAAAGGATTTCTTCAAAGGCCATGCGCAGAGACTCATTGTGGGGGCTCATTTTCATACTGTATTTGCAAATCTACAGGGCCTCATTTGCATAAATATTTGCATAACAACAATGACAAGCAGACTTATTTGGTAGGTGCTATAGCAAGTTTAATGATAAGGAAAGAAGAAATAAAATGAGATAAAAAGCCTGCTAGCTGGGAATTTAAATCATGGTGCACAGGCTGGCTTAGACTGTGCCAGAGATGGAAAAGCCAAGAAATCTGTAATAGAGAAGCTATCAGGCCACAAGACAAAATTAAACTGAGATGTTAACTTCAAGTATGAGATCTCTTTGAATCTGACCCAACAAAATATTTGAAATTTAAGGCCAGTCTAGCAGCATCCATTTGGAATAGCCTACCCGCTTCTATCAGGACTGCACATGATTTCAAATGCTTTAAGAAAGCTCATAAAATATTTCGTTTTGAAACAGCATTCATTCTCCTGCCCTCCTTCTCATGAGTGGCAGCTGTCGGACTATAGTTTTTTGGTTGCCCATTACTTACCCTTTCCCTCCTCTCTCTGTCTTCCTATGCCCACTTCGCATCTAGTTTTTAGTTTTATTGTTTGTCCAGTTTGCTTTACCCCTTGTCTTTCCTGTCTGCATAATAGAGTTCTTTTTCTTTTATTTATTTTTTGTAAACCGCATAGTTTGTTTTACAGATATAGCGGTATATCAAATAAAGATAACCATAGCCATAACACAAAACTGCAAACCTTAAAGACTACTTATATCCCAGTACCCCCACCAATACCCTACTGTTGAATCCACATAGGAAAAAAAAAGAAAAAGTGAGAACCACAGCTCAGGACCCATATGAACTCCAGAAGGAAGCTCTCTTTGGCACAATGCAAGTACTATAGCAAGCATTAGTAGTAAATTTAAGAGATTGAGATCATATGCCACATACCCTGGTTTGGAGATACGAGTAGGGGAGGGAGGAGGGATATTTAGTAGCGATGGCTAGCACTTGTAAAGCTGCTGAATGCTAACCTCTGATATTCAATGCCAGGCTATATCTGACCATCGGCAATGAATATCCGGGTCGCCACTGAAGCCAGAAGTTAACCAGACAGTGGCGATATTGAGTATTGTGGGTAAAGTTAGGCCAGCCTTTGCCACGCCTGCCCGGTTAGCAATGAGTGCTGTCTCTGCTCTGCCCTGTAATGCCCACGACAGGCCCCAATGCTAACCGCATAGAGTCGAGTCGTGTAGCAGCAGCAGCAGCACCTGCGGATATCCAGCAACACTAACCCTGTTAGTGCCACTGAATATCCCGTTCAGCGGCATTTACAGCGGCCTTTGAATATCCCCCCAGGGTGTCTATGATTATGTTCATTAAAACTTGATATATCACCTTACACATGGATTAGTATCAAAGCAGTTTACAACAACAAATGATGAAAGAAAGGAACCCTAAAATATTTAAAAAAACAACAACCCAGAAAGAACAGATAGAAATAAAAACTAAAAACAATAAAAATAATATAAAATTGTGATAACAAGGAACGATCAATGCTTCTGGCCTTGATATCTTGAAAAAGTTAATTCAAAGTAATGAATCTTTAAGGCTATTTAGAATTTTTTTAAAAGAAGATTCCAATTGGATGTATTCTGGGAGGGAATTCCAAAGGTGGGGATGCCAAGCTTGATGGACCTTGGTCTAACTTGGGATAGCTTTCCTTATGTTCTTGTATTCTTATACACTTAGAGGTATGTTTACTAAACTGCGGTAACGTTACAGACCGCACAAAAGGTAACGTTAACGCGCGGTAGGTAACGTTAATGCGCGTTATGTAACGTTAATAAGCGGTAACGTAACGTTAACGCGCGGTAACGTTACAACCTGTGCGGAAGCGTTCCGTGGCGCGGTAGACACCGCAGAGGGAGAAGAGAGGGTGGAGAGCTGGGGTCAATGGGTGGGGAGTGGGCGTGGAGAGGCTCCCTGCACACTAACGCGCTGAACTGAAGGGCTGAATCCTACCGCGAATGAAAACCTGCCATTAGATGCACATTTGCAGGAGAGAAAAAACCATTTCAGTGTCAGCAATGTACAGCATAGGCAGGGAGCCCAAGAAAGGTGATAGTAGTGTTCCATTTGCAGCAACAGCATAGTGCCCAGATATGAAAGGCCACTATGGTGATGGCGCAAATGGGGCATGGGGGCTGCAGGCGAGACATGCAGTGGGGGCTACTGTGGCATGGGGTGGACTAGGCGATTGCCTAGGTGGCACATAGGAATGCAGAAAATGGACACCAGCAAGACAGCAACAGACCAGGGTCAAACATGCCCATGAGTCTGTCCCACAGTGTCCCATCCATGGGACATTACCCAGCAGGAACCCCATGGGGAACATAACATTGACAGGCAGTGTCGGGGGAAGCATGGACAGCTATGTAGGCAGCCCTACTCAAGAACCCACACCTTAGGCAGCCACCTACATGCCCCCTGGATGGCCTAGGACTGCACACCACCGGCAACGACAGCATTTGGTCATGGCGGCATGGCAGGGGGGGTGGTGTTTGTGCTGGTGGGAGTAGTGGCAACTACCTGCAGTGAACCTAGCCCATGCCCTGTACCAGTACGTGGTGTGCAGTGCAACAGAAGAGGTCTGGCTGGGGAATGTAAGGGTAGCCCCAGGGACCACTATGCTGCTGTGGCAACAGTGTGGTGCAATACACTCAGCCAGTATGTCCAAGAGCAAAAGGTTCAAGTCCCATCTGTGGAACCTGCAGAGCATCACCCCATAGTTTTATCCCACAATGCAGCCACAACAACAACATGTGCAAACCCCAATGCAGCAGTGCACAGGGGTACAAACACCCACTCACAGGGGCTCCACTATCCACAGCCTCATGGAGTATCAGGCTGTTGGCCCCAGCACGGAGCTGCAGTTATCACCAGAGCAGTACTACTACCTCCTGCACAGTTTAGCACTGTGCTCAGGACCAGTGTGGTGGGCAGGGTTGTCAACCACCTCTATCTCTGCACAATGCTGAGATAGGTGTGGGAGTGTGCGTATGTCTATCCATTGTTTTGTGTCTTCCAGCACCTCACTGAGCCCACATTGCTCACATTGTTTCCAGCGTTAGCCTGCAAATGTGCATAATGAGGAGCAAGGTATTGTAGATATGGCCCAGACAGGGCGGATTTTCCAGGATGCATCTGCACAGGGTGGAGGGCAATGGCTGGGACACTGAAGTGCTCGACCACCACCTGCATGGGCAGGGTGGCCACAGCATGTCACGCTGGTATGTCACTCTCACTCTGACCGAGCAGTGGCCGTGGCATGTCCATGTTACCACTTAGTGTCACGCATTGTTTGTCTCTATTGATACCTGTGTGTTCTGGGTTCAATCACAGAGATACCTGCTTGGTGTTTGTGCTGTGTATCCCACCTTTGGGTGCACAGGATTACCCCATGATCATGCACTATAGACTGGCTAGTGGGCTGTCTGCAGTTAGTCTGTGCATGGTGGGACTACCCTGTAGGCTATTGCAGGTGCAGTCTGATTGTGCTGGTGGATGGCAGACTGTGGCATGGAACCTTCCCCTGCCCACCCCAAGCATCACTGCTGGTCTGCCACAGTCATATTTATGGCTCTGGCCATCAGCCTTTGAGGGCTGTCATCTGCCAGCAGGACTGTGGTTGCTGGTATTACAGCCATTCCACAGGGTGTAGGCACCTGTCCCACCACACCCTCATCTACAATAGGGGTGATTGTGGGCCCCTTGGGGTATATAGTGTATACCACTTAGACCCATAGAGACAGTACTACCTAAATCTCATGCGAGTCTAGCCCCTGCCCCACTGCTGCCCTGATAACAGGTACCCAAGGCAGCCAGACCTTGACACTGCATACACACTAATCTGAGTGGTGTCTGATCCCACAGGGCCACATGTGACTGCAGAATCCAGCTGGTAACAGAAATACTTTCAGTTGCACTGGTGGGAAGCACCTGTCACACACTGGTAGTGATGGGGATGTGCAGTAGGACCTATCTCGAGCACCACATGTGCTGTGGACCTAGTGCTGGGCGCCCATCCTATCCCTCAGGGTGAACACAGAACCTGCATAATGGCATGGTCTGTAGCTACTCTGTGCCAGTATCACGCACTGTCAGTCCGTCTTACCACGCTGCAGTACCAGTGAGGTGCAGACCCTATTTGGTGGTCAGCTGTAGGCCGCTGTTCTGCATGTGCAATGCATCATGGGTGCTGGTGGGGTTACCCTATCCTGGCACACAGAGCAGACGGTTTGTGCGGTGACTTGCAGTCCTTCTGTACCCAGCCAGTACTGTGCAACAAGCCATAGAGGTATAGCCTACTGGTTAGTACACTGCCGTTCTAGGCCAGAGCTACTCACATCCAGTCCTGGAGGTCCGCAACCCTTCAGGTTTTCGGGATATCCCTAATTAATATGCATGAGATATATATGTATTAGAGATATCCTTCCAACCTGACTGGTTTGTGGCCCTCCAGGGCAGGATTTGGAGATCCCTGCCTTACACCTCTGTCATTTACGATTGTGAGTGGGCAAGGTGCAGATGTCCAAGACATCAAAAAGGTTAGATAGAATTTGTCACATTCCTCATCGTTTCTCACCACCACGAAAATATTGTCTATTAGACAACTTTATGGTGGTGGTGTGATAGTGAAAGCCTGATGGAAAACATGGACACAGAAGAGAATCCAGAAATCCCCATGGAAACGGATGATAATGCACTGCTACAAGGAAAACTCAGCCTACGTCAGAGAAAAAGGCAGTTTCCTGTAGGAAGCAAACCATGCCCTAGTGCAAGGGTGGAGACTAACCCCCGTTCTGATTGGTCACAAGGAAGCAGGAAGCCAAGGTTAAAAACCACGTGCAGAGGGAAGGAAGACAGACCCGAGGAGGGACTCAAAGGGAGACCTGATTACAGACCTGGAGACAGAACCGAAGAGAGAACCGATTGGAGAACCTACAAAGAAGCTGGTCAGGAAAATATCCAGAGAGCCAGGTGGAAGGCAAGAGAAAGCCAAGACCAGAGTCTGAGACCAGAGAGTCCAGGCAGAACAGCCTGTGTGAGAGAAGGTGCCAAGGGAAAGGCATGCACTCAGACAAAGCCAGCATTCAAAGATAAAAGCACAGACAATTGGAGAAGCCGGGCAGGCCAGTCAAACAATTGCTACAGCTGGGAGGATTGGAGAGGTGGAAAGAGCACCAGTGCTGACACAGAGAAACAGCCTCAAGGTAAAACTGACCATTTTATATCTGATAAATTGGCAAAAGAGATAAAGGCTAGTTTTAATGAGCAAGAGCTGGAACCCTCCCCCTCTACTGTGAAACGTTGGATTGAAAGCCTAGTACCTGCTGCAAACTCCAGACCAGATAACTCTGACGTTTGTGAAGCTTCTAAATTAGGGGCACTGCAGAGACTATTCTCTAGTGAGAGGATTCAAACCCCTAGTACCAAAACACCTGAAAAGGCTGACTTGCTGTGGGATCACTTCCACCAGTTTCTAAAGAGAGAGAAGCTAAAAGAAGTCCCCACATATGAGAAAGACTTTGGTAATTCTAATGGCATTGAGGAAATGCAGATAGAAACCACTGTGCCTGAATGTGATGATTTTCCTATACCAATGGACTGTTGTTTAACTCACAAGAATATCACAGTAAGAAAGTGAAACAGGAGAGAGTTTTAAAAGCCTTTTAATAAGGTAGCTTTTACCTGTGACTCAGAAGAAAGCAGTGCTGTGCTGTATTCATTGTTGAGAGTAACGGCGTTTGGGAAGACGTTGTTTGGTGAAACTGAAACCAGCTGTGTTTAGTTCTGCTGTAGTATAGTGTGTAACCACACGGAGCAGTGCAGAGAACAGCAGAGAAGAAAAGTTTTGTTTTTTCATTTCTCCTGGTTTTTCCTATGTTCATCCTTTCATTTGGAGAAGTTATCCTAGTGCATTTGTTGTGTTTTGAACCTCCGCGTGCTTTTGAAAATCCCCATTGTATAAATAATAAAAATCTTGCAAAAGTCTTACCACCTGCCTCAACTACAATTCATTCCTACAGAGTAAAGAACTTTTATTCTAAAGGACAGTAAGGCCGCCTATCAGCTGCCAGCCTCTTGGCCCAGCCGGTGGGTGTCGCAGTGGTGAGAATTGAGGAGGAATGTGACACATTCTATCTACCCTTTTGATGTCTACAACATCTGTACCTTGCCCACTCACAATCTTAACTGACAGAGGTGTAAGGCAGGGGTCTCCAAATCCAGCCCTGGAGTGCCACAAACCAGTCAGGTTGGCAGGATATCTCTAATGCATATATATCTCATGCAGATTCATTAGGGATATCCTAAAAACCTGCAGGGTTGTGGACCTTCAGAACTGGATTTGAGTAGCTCTGTTCTAGGCAATGGTCATGGGGTTTGATTCTTCGTTGTTCCTTCCTGTCCATGTCTGATGTTTTGCATGTCTGTGACAGTCATATCTTTGCAGATCCGTGCTGCCAGCCCATAATACCTTCACCACAGTTGCCATCACTCTCTATACAGTGTTATAAGACACCTTACTAGGCACAGTACAAGGCACGTTACAAGGCATGTCATAAGGCACGTTACAGGGCACCTTACTAAGCACAGTACAAGGCACGTTACAAGGCACGTGCCTTCTACTGTGCCTACTAAGGTGCCTTATAACGTGCCTTATGACATATCTTGTATTGTGCCTTATGACGTGCCTTATAACGCGCTTTAGCCTAAGGCGCCTTGTAACGCGTGTTAACTGACACAACTTGCCATAATGATGCACCGCCCATTCCCTTATATGGGAATCCAGGGAACCTAACGTGGGGAACGTTACCACAGTTTAGTAAACATACCCTTTACTGTATGTAGGATTGCTCCTTTCATTAGTATTAAATATTTAGTGCATGCTTGGTAAAAAGTGTATGTTTGTTTATCCATAGTTTCAATGAATTACTGTCAGTCAATAGCCTATAGAACAATGCGCACTCAGCTGTATAGAGGGTGTAATTTCAGCATGGGATTCCAGTGGCATATGCTAAGACAGGGTAGCTGATGCTGGTTAATGTCACCAGAACCTTGAGATGGAATTACAGCCTAATCTGCTAATTAATGTGATTGTGCTTTGCTTATTATACAGCTCCCTTAGCTTTGCCACCATTTTCTCCTCCACTACTGTAACCCAAACCCTTTTCCCACTTCTGCCTTCATAAGTATTCTTTTCCTGCTACTCTGCCCGTCTTAACCTCTTCTTCACAGGTATTTCAATATTCTAAATTAAAACAGAGAAAACACAACAGTTTCATGTTTATTCTAATTTGAATTTCATTCTTTGTTTTATTTTAAAATTTTTATGTATACCATTTTCAAGACACACTTCAAATAATACACTTGAGAAGAAACAAAGAATTACATAAAGGCAATAATTAAGGTTCCCAGATTTTTTGCAGTCAAATCTGAGACACTCATCTTATGCTAGGGGAGGGGGAGGAGGGTTCCCTTAGTTTTAGGATTCCGGAAGAGGGGATGGGGGAGGGATGAAGATTCATCCTCTTCTCCCCACCGTTCCCTGACAGCAAGAAAATCACTTCCAAGCAGTTGACTCAACCAAAGAAATAGAAACAGTGATGCACTTCCCCACTGTACTATGTAAAATATAAAAAACTTCAAATGTAAATTTCAGAAATTGACATATTCAAATCATTACATTGAAAATAAAATTATTTTTTCTACCTGTCTGACAATTTTAACCTCATCATCTCACTTCCAGTCTCTGGTTTCTGCTTTTATCTGTCTGTATGTCTGTCTTTTCTTGAAGCTGTTTCCAGAGTAGCCTGTTCATTTGTCATTTCTTTTCCTACCTCCTGTTTTCAATCCTCCCCTACATCCTTCACTGACATTGATCTTTCAGCTTTCTTCTAGTTATTATTTTTGCTTCTCTGTCCATTCTGATTTTTCCCCTCCTCCTCAATCAGTCCTCAGTCCCCCTTTTTTACTGCATCTACCTATAGTTTTCAACTCCCTCACGCTTCCCCCCACTCCCTGCATCCCCACCCTCACTAATTCCCCTTTCTCCCATCTCCCTGCCCCATGCCCACTCTCATCCCTTCTCTCTGCTCTGTATCCAGTATTTCCACTTCTTTTCCCGTCCATACCTCCCTTTCCAGCATTTCTCCCACGTGTCCATCATCTTTCCTTCCTTACCACCCCAGGTATATAATATCTCCCTTTTCCCAGGACAGGTGTTAGACATACAGGAACCCAGGGCAGAAAGTGTGGAGGGGCTCCGAAAGCCCACCTTCAAGCTATTCTTCCTTCAACTGAGGCAGGCTTGGGGCCCCTTGTGGCATGGGTGCCCAGGGCAATTTCCCTGTTGCCACCATTAACACTGACCCTGTCTTTCCCATCACTGTCCACCCTCCAGGTATCCAGCATCTCCTCACCCAAGTGACCAGCATCTCTTCTCTTGCTCTCTCCTTCCCCCTGTGTCCAGCATCCCTCTGTCTCCTCATCATGCCCAGCATCTGCCCTTCATCTCCTTATGTCCTCCCATGTCCAGCATCTGCCCTCTATCCCATTCTATGTTCACTTTCTGTTCTCCACCTCCCTCATCCCATGTCCAGCATCTGCCCTCTATCCCATTCTATGTTCACTTTCTGTTCTCCACCTCCCTCATCCCATGTCCAGCATCTGCCTTGACCTTTGTACCTCCCTCCTGATGTCTAATATCACTTCTTTACCTTCCAGCCACTTCCCCTTGGCCTACGGCTGCCTCTCTCAATGTCTGTCAGTGGCGGCAATTTAAAAACAAAAATGCAGTGTCTGCTGCGACTACTGCATGCCTGGAAGGCCTTGACAATCCCTGCCTTTCTGACATATAAAGCATGCGTCAGAAGGGATGTGTTGGACACGGCCTTCCAAGTGCAAGGATTTGCAAAAACCCTGCGCTTTCAATGCTGGCAGCCAGGGCTGACTCAAGGCAATCTGTTGCCTGAGGCAAAAG
The DNA here is from genome assembly GCA_033557465.1 of Ichthyophis bannanicus. Classification (NCBI taxonomy): domain Eukaryota; kingdom Metazoa; phylum Chordata; class Amphibia; order Gymnophiona; family Ichthyophiidae; genus Ichthyophis; species Ichthyophis bannanicus. Next base: position 310,807,179 of record CM066032.1, on the reverse strand, counting down.
ATGAGCTGCCCTCCCCCACCAATCACCCAAAATGGAGGGGCCTCCTCAGAATTCTAGCCAGGGAGCAGCGAGTTCACCTCACTCAGGTGGCTGCTACAAGAAAAAAGAAATAGAAAAGTAGATAGAAAATAGCTAATCCCTCATTTTAATGTTGGAACATTTGTCTTGAGGAACACCTCCTCTTGTAACAAATGTTCCTTTTTACTCATTAAAGATTTACCCAAAACCAGTGAACCATTCCTCTAATCATGCATTATCACAACCATGTGCCATGCACTTACTTATTGGTCCAAACTCAAATTCGAAAACAATTTACAAAAGCAGGACTCTTAATCCCAACGTTAACAGTCCATGGTTGTGAATAAAATTCTTTCCAATAGTGTTCTGGAAATGGTAGCAATTCAACAAAGCTGTAGCATTCCTTCCAATTCTGCAGATACAGCACTGCGTTTAGCGCTAATCAAACTTTTTTGCCGTCAATCTACTATCAGGTGGGGAGATCCCAACTCCGCAGAGCAGGCGTTGCAACAACATATTCAGCCCGGTTTGGCAAATGCAGGCCGCAATAAGAACCAGTTTGGTCAAACCGGGCAAAACTGCCTGGCTGATGGCAGGAACGCATGTCGATAATGTGCGTAACATGCACATTCACAATGTGCGCTGCATGTGGAGGGTGCGTTGTGGCTCAGCACAATGTCTGACATTGGCAACGTGGAACCAGACAAGGTCAGAGGAGAAATGGAAGCCCATTCAAGAAACCCATGTTTCAGTTTTGCTGACCTGCACCTCCTGGCTAGCCTTGTAGCCCCAAAGCAGGAATTGCTATTTCCGAGCTCTGGGGCCATGTATATTAAAGGCAAACTCCTCAGGGCTTGGCAGCATGTCCATAGGTGCTATAATTGCCACACTGACTTCACTAGAGCTGGGCTTGGAAGAGTAATTACCTTCTGCCCAGCCTCTGGAGGCAGTGGACCCATCCAGTCCTGGGTTAAACCCACTCCTTGACTGAACTTGGTGTTTATGGTTTATTATATAGTGAAATGTATAAATACAAACTACATGTCCATGCAGGGAAGGTTTCAAACCCTGGACTGGATCAATCCTGTTGCACACATCTGCAGGCCATTGTGTGCCCTGGAGAGCAGTGCAATTTCCAAATTCCAGGATGTGCTTTCTTTGCTAGCATAGCTCTTGTATGTACACTGTTGTGGCTTAGGCTGTATGTGGTTCCTGATTTGAGGCTTGCCACCTCACTCCAGATACATGTAACAAGATTGATCCTCTCTTGGGTTTACCCCATTCCTTAGCTGGACATGATGGGCCCGATATTCAGCGCCAGCAGCTAGTGCGATTTCAGCGGCTAGCTACCGGCACTGAAGAGATAATCCAGATATTCAATGCCGGGGCTATGTCTAGCCACTGACATCGAATATCTGGGTTTGCCACACAGCCTCCACTGCTGCAGAAGCTAACTGGGCAGTGGCTTAATATCACCGCTGCCTGGTTAACTCCCATGAGTAAAGATAGGCCAGCTTTTGCTGCGCCTATCTTTATCCATGGGCCGATAACTGGGCAGTGGTGGCACTGCCTGCTTAGCGATGGATGCTGCCTCCGCTCTGGCCTGGAATGCCCATGACACATCCTGATGCTACACAGTTAGCATCAGGACATGTAGTGGCGTTAATCGGGGATACCATGTTAGTGCCGCTGAATATCCCTCTAAGCAGCATTTACACAATTTTCAGGTCTGTAAACCATGTTAATGCCTTTGAATATTGGGCCCGGTGTTATAATATATTATATAGTAAAATGTTTGAAGGCAAATTACATGTCCATGAAGGGAAGATTTCAAACCCCAGATTCGATCAATGCCGTTGTCTGCATCTGCAGGCCATTGGCTGCCCTGGAGAGCAGTGCTGTTTCCAAATTCCAGGATGTGCTTTCATTGACAGCAGGGCCTTACCGAGGTTGAATCGTGCTCTGCGATGAGAGAGAAGAGGCGTGCCCTCTGTGTAAGTTGCCTGCGCGCTAAGCAGATCTGTCCCTCCCTTCTCTGACATTGCGTCAGAGCAGGGAGGGACAGATGTGCTTAGCATGCCGTGAGAAGACTTAAGGGGCGCATTTCAGATGTCTGCCGTTGCCTGCCACTACTGAGTGAAGAAAAAGTGGTGGTGGCAGGCAACGGCAGACAGCCGAAATGCACTCGCACAGGGCTAGGTACGGTCCTGATTGACAGCATAGCTCTTGTATGTCCCTTGTTAGGGCTTAGACTGTATGGGATCACTGATTTGAGGCCTTATCGCTCACTGAAGCATGTACGCTTGCCACCTGGATCCAGATACATGCAATAAGATTGATCCTGTCCTGGAAACGATGTGGAGTTCTGTTTCCTCTGTTGCATGCCATAATGAAAAGTCAACTGCATATCCCAGCATGCTATGGGGCTAACCCAGGTGTGACAAAGGCTGTGATGAACATCTGCAGCCAGTTTGTTGAAAGTGTTTTTTGCCATTCTGGCGTAGGTCACCTCTTCTGGGCCCCATTCTCCAAGAAGTAGTAACCTGATGCTGTTTTAGCTTGATATGCGCAATACTGTGTGACAATGAGCAGATGACCTTGCTGCAAGTGCAAACAAATGTTGGGCCAACCCAGAGCTGCAGGACATATGTGCACAAATGTGCGGCACATGTGAGATTCACTGAGGGCACCTGGGGACACAGAGAAGCATTTTTATTAGAAGGCAATCTTACATGCATGTGCAGTCAGCCCTGTATGAATGACAGTTCTGCATTACTGCAGTACCCTTGCACGCTATGGAAGTGTTTACTGTGTTCTGTGATGGAAGTGTATACTTTCATAGATGTGACCTCAATGAGGAACATGTTACTGATCTTTGAATTTTCTCCCTGACAGCTTCAGGATCTGAGGAAGGGCATACAGGACCTATGCTGCAAGAGTTCAGAGCTTCTAGCACAGGTACTGGCAGAGATGAGGGCCCAGGAGGACAGTGAGTCTAGAGAGTTCAATAAAGGAACTATTGTGCATGTCTTCATCCAGCTGCAATGTATGCAAACTTTGACCCAGGGATGTGGCGAGAATCATGTATGCAGCCATTCTGTGCTGCACATGGCACATGTTTGCCAGTGCTACCTGTGTGGCTTGCCACTATGCCCCAGAGATTCTTTATGCATTGGTGAGGCAGTACATAGTACATACATTTACAATGTACATTTCAAGTCTGCAGCCATGGCCACTGTCTGTATGATGCGCCTCACTGCTATGTGAAGTCAAGCAGGACACTGTTCAAACCCACAGAACAAGTTCTAGCCTATATTATTTCACAACACTACTACCCCCAAACAAACTGTACCCACACCTTACTATAGCTATATTATTTCACAGCATTCCCAAAGTGCATGCTCTTCCAATATCTGCCTAGCCATCACATATGTCTGTGAGCTCATCTACTTCTTCTCAGCATGTGTGCACACTCTTGCCAAAGGCCAAATTACCTCCTTGCTACACATTTTGTCACTGTCTTCTCTGTGGCCATTCTAGGGATCACACTGTCATGCTAGCAGTGAGAGAGATGGACACATGCCATCATGCTCCTCTAATGTGGCTTACAGTGTACTCCAGTGTTTCTCAACTTTATTTAACTAGGCTTATATACCACTTTTCTACCAGTCAAAGCAGTATACATTCAGATACTGTATATATATGTTTTTCCCTTGTCCCTGAAGGGCTCACAATCTATCTTTTGTACCTGAGGCAACAGAGGGTTAAGTGGCTTGCCCAAGGCCACAAGTAGCGCCTATGGGACTAGAAACCTCAGTCCATCTGGCACAAGATTGCTGTCCTCTTGTGGGATTTGAATCCCTGGCTCTCCAGCCTGATGTTACTTGCCCCAACCACTTGGCTACTCCTCCCTCAATGGAAGCAGTGCATGCAGATCTATCTCATGCATATTAATTGTGGATATTCTAAAAACCTGACTGTCTTGGGGTCCCAGGACTGGGTTGAGAACCACTGGTGTACTCTGTTCAGCAAGAGGAGCTTTCTATGCATTATGTTTTGATATCTGCATGGTGGCTTTTACCACCATGACAAAGCTACCCTTTCTTCTTTATCTGCTCTGTAGCATTGTGCTCTTCCCCCCATAGTTAGAATCAACAACTTTCTGCAAGGCGAGCCTGCGATGCAGCCTCAGCCACAGCTAGCTGGTCTGTTAGGCCCCCCCCCCCATTTTCATCAAGCCATAAACTGTTTTGCTGCCAGGACAGGTGGCACAACATACAGAGATAGCAGTGTTGGCAACCTTTGTATGTTAGATTGGCTAAACAGGACCCGTCAGATTTGCACAGATCATACTCATTATGTATGCTCCCTTAAGGCTGTGTAGATTCAAATTGACTGAATACTAATGTGGCCAGTATAACCCACTGCCATCAATGTGTACAAACTGTGAGTGTCATTGAAAACCAACACCACAGCTGATCACTTCTGTCAGCACCATAACCAGAAACTAAGCACTATAGAGCAATGTCTGTTGATTTTGCAGATACCTGGATTTGCATCTAACCCCACTTGATATGTCAGGACCTACTGGTCACCAGTGGTTCCCTGTCAAATGCTTCCAATGGATGTCTATGTGTTTTATGTGGCACCAGGTCCCCAGATAAAGGGTGCAAGACATGCACTTATTGACCATGTGTATGTTTTGTTGCAATGTAAACTGCTTTGACCACAGGATAAAGTGGTATAGAAAAGTTGTTAAATAAATAAATGTGTAGTGCTCAAACACCATGACTCTGTGGAAGACAAGCAGTACAGCATTTCAATAACAACATGTACTTGTCAACTCATGGCTGGTATACAGCCATTAGGTGTGAGTACAGAAACTTAGTAAGAATGCATTTTTCAAGTATTTACTCCAATACACTGATCACAGTTCTAGGCATGGCACACAAGTATGACACATGGCAAACCATCTTTTCTACCTCTTACTGTGAACTTTGCGACACCTTGGACCAGTCCCAACAGACAGGTCCAGAGTCCTAGAGCAGCTCACCATGAGTATTGTGTGCAGTCAGTACAGGTAGCACTATGTCACTTTCATATAGGCAGAGCCATGTCATTTCTGCATGCACTTAACACACATACAAGTTGCCAATGGCTTCAGTTCCAGATGTGCATACATGATGAAAATGTAGGCACTAGACATGTTTTGGTGATGTTCAGATGACATCCATAGGGATATGTGTTATCCCACAGGATATAAATGACACACATGTGTCATAGGAGCTATAGTTATTACATGTATGTGGTTCACATTGTAAGAGCTTGGCCAACCAGGTCTTTCATTAATCATCTCATTAATTACTGCATGGACATTCAAATGTTCCACTCTGGATCTGTTGTTCTCTGGGAACAACAGGAAGTCAGTCCTCACATATGGGTGACGTTGACGCCGACAGAGCCCTTGCAGAAGCATCTCGCCAGCTTCCAAAGAAAACCTTTGGGAGATGCCACAATGCATGCATGGTCCCCTTCCTGCTTAAGGGTGCCATCTTATTCAGACTCCCTTTTTCCATACACTTCTGTGTGCCAACCGGTTAGCACGTGGAACCAGTGGCATAACAGAGAGGCACATTGGATGGATATGGGGGTCACATTGACCGATTTGTGGGGAAATGAATGAGCCAGAACAGCCACTTCAGCAGGACAGCATCTGTACACGATTGTGGCAACAGAGATCTGCAGGACAGATTAACCCGTTTAGATTGCCATGATGTTTTATCATTGTACATTTGCTCTTCAAGGGTGCACATAATCATACTGGTGTCACCACATGACTATATTGGCTATGCTGCAGCACATCACCATGGTTACTACAACTCCACTCAGTAGATGTGTGACACATGATTTTTACATGAGTGGAAACTTTATTAATAACATTGAATGCACATCTTTTGCTTCATCACATATTATACACAGTCCATGACACCAGGTCACACTGCTGGACAGGCCACCTGCACAGGTAATTCAACTTACTTAAATGCTCCATATTGGCCAGATGAGACACACAGCAATTCAGAGAAGTGAGTGGACAGCAGATATCTTATTTCATGCGAGGGACTTTATTCCAGCATACAGTCTGACTTTTGACCTGGGAAAGGAACATCTCCAGTGCGGCAAGAACATCATCTGTACAGGTTACTTGTGCAGTTATTATATGCATATGAGTGCAGATGATTGTTGAGTCATTAGAGCAGATGAAAACAATATAGATGTTCTTAGATGTTTCCTGTGTAACAGCAAGTTCTTATCACACACACTGCAACCAAGGTTATCTGCATTTGGAATGTCACATCAGGGACACATGAGCATTGCACAGCTGGCCTACACAGGGGTCAGGGCCCTGCCTTACTGTGGAACTTTACAAGCCTCATGCACAGTGTAAGTGGCATATATTCATTCTAGAGCTATGGTTTCCATCCCTGTCCTGGGCCCTCCCCAGCCAGTTGGATTTTCTGGATATCCACAATGAATATGCATGAGAGAGACTGGTATACAATGGGGCCAGTGTCAGCAAACCTCTCTCATGCATATTCATTGCGCATATCTGGCTAGGAGACAGATTTGGAAACTCCTGTTATAGAGGGTAGCAGAATATGGTAGCAGCCTCTGGAGTCAGAGAAGTACATACTGACATATATAATCAAAATCTGTGTTATTGATTTCTCAAGGTTCTGCATTGTTTTTGCTGCTAGCTTCTTTTCTTCATGCTACAAGGTCTTTTTAATGAATGCATCTTCCTGGATACAGCACTTGATGATTTTCAGGGTTCTTTATCTCATTCTACACTATACATCAGTGACCCCTGGAGATATGTGCTGATCTTACATACAATTGATATGGCCAGTGGAGGGGTTTCAAACTTTCAGCTTTTCCTGTATGGGGCAATTAATATGTCACTGTGCTAAATACAACTGCCTATAAACTATTTTTTTCCAGTAGACATGACTGACACATTTGCAAATACAGCAACAGCAGTGGAGCCAGGGTGACATTTCACCTCTCATGGGGAGGGCCTTGTGTGCCTAGACCAATGTATTGCTGACTTAGATCTCATTTGTGTGCTTTCAAACTTTGGGGCTACACATGTGCCTAGATTCTGAGAGTGCTGTGTGCATTGGCCATTGAGTGCAGTCTTCATAAAGCAGGCCTGTAACATGTCCGTAATTAAGCTGTGGCTGGCGTACATCATATAATTTCAGGACATCCCATACAACCCTTCACTGTACTTCCTCCCCCACTGGTAGCATGTGATCCTGTTTGCATAGAACAGTAGTTCAAACAGGATGTGCTTCTTCTCTACTCCTCCTCTGCCTTGACAGATGTGTGACTATCTCACAGACCCTATGAAGCCATCAAAAGTGGAAGCACTACCACACTGAAATCAGTGACAGCAGCCATATATGCATATGTGAGCTGTATGAGGCTGCAGAGAGGCCTAGTGGGATTCAAACTGGCATCCCTGTGAGAACCCCACTGTTTCTCAGACCATGAGGCTACTATAGAGTTACCAACTTTTTCACCGAGAAAAACCCGACACCTGTGGCTCGCCATGCTCCACCCATTCTCCGCCCCTAGTCCCACCCCTGCCCCACCCCCAGCCCCACCCCCAAAAATTACCGAGGATACGTGTAGGCTAACTTCCTTGGTCATATAATAATTAAACTGGGAACCCCAAAATCCAAACATGAAATGTACAACACTGGAGAAATAAAACTATAAAGTAATTTCCTCTTGCACTAAACAAAAACGCAAAGATGTTATCAATACACACTTCCCAGACCAAACATATTCCAGCTAATAAATTCAAAATAAAAGTATTTTTCTACCTTCTGTTTGGGCGTTTTATTTTCAGTTGCAATTGCTCCAGTCACTTTCTTCTGGTTTCTTCGTGTCTTCTGCGAGCTATCCATTTGTCCTTTCTTCTCTTTTAGATGTTTTCCATTCTCTCTCTATTTCTGCTTTAACATACTGATTGTTTCCCTTTTGCTCTTTCCCCCAATTCTTTCCTTATTCCTTTATCATCCATTTAAATTTCACCCTTCCATTCTCAAGCCCCTCACTCACTCTCCCAATACCCAGCCCATCATAGACTTTTCTTCCACACAAAATATTTTTTCCCCTCTCCATTCTCATTCCCCATCTATTCTAGTCCTCCCCAAAATCAGTTCCCTTATAGTTCTAGACCCACCCACCAGCATCCACTCCCTTCTAATCCCATTCTCCCATGCCCCACATCAGCCCATTTCCAGACCTATTCCAGCTCTTCATCAGCCCATTTCCAGTGCTAGCCCTCACATCACAGACCATTTCCAGTCCTAGCCCCCCCCATCACAGCCCATTTCCAGTCCAAGTCCCCCATCACAGCCTATTTCCAGTCCTAGGCCCCCCATCACATCCCATTTGCAGTCCGAGTCCCCCCGCACCATCACAGCCCATTTGCAGTCCTACCCCCCCCCCCCACCATCACAGTCCATTTGCAGTCCTAGCCCCCCTAATCACAGCCTATTTCCAGTCCAAGTTCCCCCTCCCTCCACCATAGCCCATTTCCAGTCCAAGTTCCCCCCCCCATAGCCTTTTTCCAGTCCAGGTCCCCCTCCCCATCACAACCCATTTCCAGTCCATGTCCCCCCCCCCCATAGCCCTTTTCCAGTCCAGGTCCCCCTCCCCATCAAAACCCATTTCCAGTCAATGTCCCCCTCCCCCCCACATAGCCCTTTTACAGTCCAGGTCCCCCTCCCCATCACAGCCCATTTCTTTCCAGTCCAATGCCCCCCATAGCCCTTTTCCAGTCCAGGTCCCCCTCCCCATCACAACCCATTTCCAGTCCATGTCCCCCGAATCACAGCCTATTACCAGTCCAAGTTCCCCCTCCCGCCACCATAGCCCATTTCCAGACCCAGTTCCCCCCCCCATAGCCCTTTTCCAGTCCTATTTCCCCCACACCATAGCCCTTTTCCAGTCCAGGTCCCCCTCCCCATCACAGCCCATTTCTTTCCAGTCCAATGACCCCCATAGCCCTTTTCCAGTCCAGGTCCGTCCCCCCCTTCACAACCCATTTCCAGTCCATGTCCCCCTAATCACAGCCTATTTCCAGTCCAAGTTCCCCCTCCCTCCACCATAGCCCATTTCCAGTCCAGGTTCCCCCCCCCCCACATAGCCCTTTTACAGTCCAAGTTCCCCCCCCATAGCCCTTTTACAGTCCAGGTCCCCCTCCCCATCAAAACCCATTTCTAGTCCATGTCCCCCTAATCACAGCCTATTTCCAGTCCAAGTTCCCCCTCCCTCCACCATAGCCCATTTCCAGTCCAAGTTCCCCCCCATAGCCCTTTTCCAGTCCAGGTCCCCCTCCCCATCTCAACCCATTTCCAGTCCATGCCCCCCCCCAGCCATTTTCCAGTCCAGGACCCCCTCCCCATCAAAACCCATTTCCAGTCCATGTCCCCCCCCCCCCCACACATAGCCCTTTTACAGTCCAGGTCCCCTCCCATCACAGCCCTTTTCTTTCCAGTCCAAGTCCCCCCCCCCATAGCCCTTTTCCGGTCCAGGTCCCCCCCCCCCCATCACAACCCATTTCCAGTCAAATTCCCCCTCCTAGCCCTTTTCCAGTCCAGGCCCCCTCCCTCCCCCCATCACAGCCCAGGCAGTCCTTGGCCTCCCCCCCCCCCCCAACACCGCGGCTGTCTGAGGCTTTAGAGGGAGCTGGGGAAGCCCGCGCGAGGCCCCGGCTCCCTCTGAACAGCTGCCAGCGTGAAGAGCCTTTTCCTTCACGCTGGCGGCTGTTCCTGTGAAGCCGCGAATGCTGGGAAAGGTTAAAGGGCATTGCCTTTAACCTTTCCCACCAATCGCAGCTTCACAGGAACAGCCGCCAGCGTGAAGGTAAAGGCTCTTCACGCTGGCGGCTGTACAGAGGGAGCCGGGGCCTCGCGCGGGCTTCCCCGGCTCCCTCTGAAGCCCTCCGGGTTGGGAGAAAAGCCGGTTTTTTTGCTCTGGCCGCTCCCGATCTTGCGGCCAGAGCAAAAAAACCGGCTTTTCAAGGGCCGGTTTTGCCTCTGCGCCGGCAGCCGACCTGGCCATGGAAAAACCGGCCAGTTGGCAACCCTAGGCTACTATGGCTGCCTGTGCTGCAGTGGCTCCTGTTGTCTGACATGTTGTCTGAGAGTTGTTGGGGCCCATACTCGCTCCCATGAACATCGATGCCAGGGTGATCGCCCAGAGCAGTCTGTTGTACACACATGGCACTGCACTTGTATCGTGTGCTGCATCTGTCAAAACAGGATTACTGATCACCCTTTCTGTGATCATGAAAAGCGGATTACTGTGACATTCTCGATTTGTCCTTCCTGCTGGGAGTCAGAGCACATACTTCACAGATCTGAGTGATGCATGCTTGGTTAGTCACACTGACACTACCTATGTTTTGGGTGTGATGCTTATTGAACCATACAAGACTGATATTAATTTGCCCCCACAAATGTCACTATGCACAATATTAGGTGCAGATTTGAAGCAGGGGTACATTTTTTTGTCCTGTTGCTGTAAAGGGATCTGCTGTGCTTGTCCCATGCTGTTTTGAATTCCGTCACCGTGTTTTCCCTCTCCCGATGGAAGTGGTGGGGGCAAACAAGGTGACGGAATTCAAAACAGCATGGGACAAGCACAGCAGACCCCTTTACAGCAACAGGATAAAAACAAAATAAACTGAACCATCTAACTTCTCAATAAATAGGGGTGTCCTACATGGAGTGGTGGGTCCACCCCTAAACAAAGACATGGGGAGGGGTGGCCTGCATAGAGCGACAGGTGCTCCTACTCTTGCCATATTGCTGGGCAGACTGGATGGACTCATTTCTTTTCTTAACGAATTGCACGTTGCCCACGATCACGGTTCTATCTCTTTGGCTGTCTCACTTGACCTCTCTGCCGCTTTCGATATCGTTGATCACCGTACCCTTCTCCTAAGGCTTTGTTCTATTGGTCTTTCTGGTTCGGTTCTTCGCTGGTTTCATAGAAACATAGAAACATGATGACAGAAAAAGACCACAAGGCCCATCTAGTCTGTCCTTCCATAACAACTACAACAGTCCACTTTTTACCTTTAGAGATCCTCTGTGTTGGTCCCATGCTTTTTTGAATTCAGTTACTGTCCTCATCTCTACCACCTCCACTGGGAGACTATTCCACGGATCCACTATTCTTTCCGTAAAGAAATATTTCCGCATATCACTCCTGAATCTATCTCCCTTCACCCTCATCCCATGTCCCCTCGTCGCAGAACTTGCTTTCAATTGAAAGAGGCTCTCTCCCTGAACATTTATGCCACGGAGGTATTTAAACATCTCAATCATATCACCTCTATCCCGCCTTTCCTCTAAGGTGTACATATTAAGATCCTTAAGTCTGTCCTCATATGCTTTATAATGAAGACTACTAATCATCTTAGTAGCAACCCTCTGCACCGACTCCATCCTGTTCACATCCTTTTGAAGGTGCGGTCTCCAGAATTGCACACCATACTCCAAATGAGGTCGCACCAAAGACTTATACAGAGGCATTATCACCTCCTTTTTTCTGCTAGCCATTCCTCTCTGTATGCACCCAAGCATCCTTCTAGCTTTTGCCGTCGCCTTTTCTACCTGTTTAGCTACTTTAAGATCATCGGACACAACTACGCCTAGGTCCCGCTCTTCTTTAGTGGACAAAAGTACTGCACCTCCTATGCTGTATTGCTCCCTTGGATTGCTGCAGCCCAAATGCATGACCTTACATTTTTTAACATTAAATCCCAGCTGCCAAATTCTAGACCATTCTTCAAGCTTAGCTAGATCCCTCCTCATGTTATCTACACCTTCCTGGGTGTCTACTTTATTGCAGATTTTGGTATCATCTGCAAAGAGGCAAACCTTACCAGACAGCCCTTCCGCTATATCACTAACAAAGATGTTAAAAAGAATCGGACCAAGGACAGATCCCTGGGGCACACCACTGGTAACATCCTTCTCCTCAGAGTGAGCTCCATTTACTTGTACTCTTTGTCGCCTCCCACCCAACCAATTTCTAACCCAAGCAGTAACTTTAGGGTCCATCCCTAGGGTGCTCAGTTTGTTTATAAGTCGCCTGTGAGGAACAGTGTCAAAGGCTTTACTGAAATCTAAATACACCACATCTAGAGCTCTCCCTCGGTCCAACTCCCTGGTCACCCAGTCAAAGAAATCAATCAGATTTGTCTGACAAGACCTGCCTCTGGTGAATCCATGCTGCCTCGGATCCTGTAATCCGCTGGACTCCAGAAACCTCACTATTTTCTCTTTCAACAGCGTTTGCATTAATTTACTCACCACCGAAGTTAAACTAACCGGCCTGTAGTTTTCAACCACATCCTTACGTCCGCTTTTGTGTAAAGGCACCACATGAGCCTCTCTCCAGTCCTTTGGCACCACTCCCGACTCCAACGAGGCATTGAAAAGGTCAGTCAGTGGAGTTGCTAGAACGTCCCCAAGTTCCCTCAGTATTCTAGGGTGTATCCCATCCGGTCCCATCCATTGTCTACTTTAAGTTGAGCTAGTTTCTCACGAACACAGTCTTCTGAAAATTGTTCAAGATGTCCCTCGCTTCTGTTCTTATTTGTGGGTGTTTTCTGAGGTCCTGCTCCTGGTTCTTCATCTGTGAACACAGAACAAAAATATTTGTTAAACAATTCCGCTTTATCCTTATCAGCTTCTACATATTCCCCCCCTGTACCCTTGAGTCTGACAATACCACTTTTGCCCTTCCTCTTCTCACTAACATATCTGAAAAATGTCTTATCTCCCCATTTTATTGCATTGGCTATTTCCTCCTCCTTTTGAATCTTTGCCTTCTTGACTACTTTGCTAGCTTCTCTAACTTTTTCCAAATACAGATGCCTGTCTTCCTTTCTCTGTGATCTCTTGTATTTCATGAAGGCCTCCCTCTTTTTCTTCAATTTTCAGCTACTTCCTTCGAAAACCATAGCGGTCTCCTGTTCCTTTTGCCTTTATTTACCATTTTAACAAAAAGGTTGGTTGCCTTTAAAATACCCCCTTTCAGTTTTGCCCACTGTTGTTCTACATCCCCCAGCTGTTCCCATCCCACTAACGACTCCCTGAGGTATTGGCCCATCTTCGCAAAGTTAGTCTTCCTAAGTCTAAGATCTTCACCTTGGAATGGATTCTAACAGCCCTAGTCCTAATACTGAACCACACCATCTGGTGATCACTGGATGCAAAATGATCTCCCACTACAACATCAGAAACACTTTCACCATTGGTAAGCACCAAGCCCAGTATGGCCCCTTCACGTGTGGGGTCTGTTACCAATTGCCTGAATAGTTCTCCCTGTAGAGAATCCAGGATCTCCTTACTCCTAGATGATACTGCAGCAGGAAAGTGCCAATCAACATCTGGCATATTGAAATCTCCTAGCAGTAGCACTTCCCCTTTCCTAGCAATGCTGCGTATGTCTTCAATTAACTCTCTGTCCACCTCTTCCTCTTGTGAGGGAGGTCTGTATATCACACCAATGCAAATAGATTTCTCTTTCCCTCTTTCTAGTTTAACCCACAATGCCTCCTCTCTCCCTTTTAAGCTCTGAAATTCCAAAGCTTTAATAGTAGTTTTTACATATAGTGCTACTCCTCCTCCCCTTGTTCCTACCCTGTCCTTTCTGAATAAAGTATAGCCAGGTATAGTTACATCCCAGTCATGGTTTTCTGTGAACCATGTTTCTGTAACTGCCACTAAATCTAAGTCAGCCACTCCCACCAAAGCTTCAACTTCAGAGATCTTATTTCCCATGCTACGGGCATTAATACACACTGCTTTCCATATGTTACCCCTGTTACCCATTTCCATAAAGGTATTTAATGTATCACTTACCTGGGGGCTTTCACTTACCTGGGGGCTTTCTTCACCCATCCCCAACGAATCTAGTTTAAAGCCCTCTTCAGTAGATTAGCCAGTCTACTACCAAAGATGTGTTGACCTTTCTTGGACAGATGGATGCCATCTCTGCTCTGCAACCCTTGGAACAGCATCCCATGGTCTAGGAAACCAAAACGCTCTCGAAGACACCATCCACGCAGCCATGCATTAATCTCCAGGATGCGAGCCTCTCTGCCTTGGCCTTTACCCTCAACAGGGAGGATTGAAGAGAACACCACCTGTGCACCTACCTGCTTCACCCTCTGTCCCAGAGCCATGAAGTCACTTTTGATACGTTCCGAGGTATACCTGGCAGTATCATTTGTTCCAACATGGATTAGCAACATTGGGTAATAGTCAGTGGGCTTGATGAGTCTCGGCAAATTCTCCGTAACATTTTGGATCTTGGCACCAGGCAGACAGCATACCTCTCTGGACATCAAGTCTGGTCGGCAGATGGACGCCTCAGTACCCCTCAGAAGAGAGTCTCCAACCACCACTACCCTTCGTTTCCTTCTGGTCACTGATTCTGCAACTATGGGGTACTTGAACTCTGGTTCTTCCCTTTCCAGGGATGTTTTCACCTCCTCCACTTCCAGGGCTGCATAATGGTTCTTCAATTCAAGGGCTGGAGAAGTTGGATTGGTGATTTTGCAGGCTCTGGTGACTTTTGTCCAACCATCGACATTCTGTTGACACCCATCTTCTCCTGTGCTGGAGAGCCTGGTTGCTGCAAGCAGCATCTCATCAATGTACTTCTCACTGTCTTGAATGCTCCTCAGCCTCGCCACCTCCTCTCTGAGTTCCTCCACTTGTTTCCTCAGAGCTTCAGCATGCAGGCACCCTGCACATGGAACTGGTTCTTCAACTGGCAATAGGGCCTCTGTCTGGACCGAGGCAGAAGCTGTAACGGGGGCAACAGCTTTAGCAATACGATTTTTCCCAGCCATTGTTCTGTTTGTGGAGCTTAGGTATCTGTTAAAGCAAAAGAGAGAGATCTACGAAGTACCAGCTGGTTTCGCAGCTGTCCTTTCAGAGAAAAAGCAGTTAAATCTCTTTAATTATATTCAAAATGTGCTGGTCCAATTCACTGTGATTTGATAAAGGGGGAGGTGCCCTATAAAGCAAGACTGCTCACTAGGGGTGGGTGGGAGTCGGGGTGGGTAGGGAGGGAACTAACACCTGATTAGGTGTTAGCAGTTCCTGAACCTGGAGGGGGTTACAGAGTTCAGCAATACTACTGTGCTCAAGTACAGATTCCCCTAAAACAGCAAAAATGAATTTAACCTTGCTTTAAAAAAATATACACAAAACCCTTTTAAGAGCTCCCAGTCAGAGAGCTAGCAATGTAACAAAAAACCCAAACAAAGAAACCCTCAAAACCTCACTTACTGTTTGATGTGTGGAGCCCTGGTTAAGAAAGCCTCAAAAGGGCAGGGCCAAGCAGCCTTTTTATGCAGGCTTCAATTGCACTCAGGAAACAGGCCCACTAACCCCTGATTAGGTGTTAGCAGTTCCTGAACCTGAGGGGGTTACAGAGTTCAGCAATACTACTGTGCTCAAGTACAGATTCCCCTAAAACAGCAAAAATGAATTTAACCTTGCTTTAAAAAAATATACACAAAACCCTTTTAAGAGCTCCCAGTCAGAGAGCTAGCAATGTAACAAAAAACACCAAACAAAGAAACCCTCAAAACCTCACTTACTGTTTGATGTGTGGAGCCCTGGTTAAGAAAGCCTCAAAAGGGCAGGGCCAAGCAGCCTTTTTATGCAGGCTTCAATTGCACTCAGGAAACAGGCCCACTAACCCCTGATTAGGTGTTAGCAGTTCCATTTCTTTTCAAGCGGTCGTTCTCAGTTCTCTCAGGCTCTAATTCGTCTTCTTCACTTCTGCCTTGTGGTGTCCCTCAGGGTTCTGTGTTAGCCCCTCTGTTGTTTAACATTTTTCTGGCCCCCCTTGCTTTACTTATCCAGCAGCACGGTATCTCTGCGTACTATTACGCAGATGATATCATCCTCCTCTACCACACTTGCCCTCTTACCCCTGATATTGGTCCCCTCAACGTCTGTCTTTCCGCTGTTTCTTCTTGGTTTTCTGAGAACTTTCTGCACGTCAATTTGTCTAAGACTTCCGCTATCTGGTTCACTGCCGGTGCCCCCATTCCCACCCTCACCCCTTCTCTATCTGCTGGGCCTATTCCTCTCGTTTCATCTATGCGATATCTTGGTGTCACCTTGGACTCGGCTTTAACTTTTAAAGATCACGTTTCCTCTATTGTTCAGCGTTCCTTCTATACACTGCGACGACTTCGCGCTGTCCGACCTTTCCTTTCTTTCTCCTCTTTGACCACACTTCTTCTTTCTCTCGTTGTTTCTCGTCTAGACTATTGTAACGCCTCTCTGGCCGGCCTTCCTCTTTCTCAGCTTCGTCGTCTTCAACTGGTCCACCATACCGCTGCCCGTCTTTTGACCAACTCCTCTCGTTCAGCTCATATCACTCCTCTTCTCATCCGTCTACACTGGTTGCCTATTCCTTTCCGTATTCAATATAAGATTCTGATTTTCGTTCATAGGGCTTTGCACACTGGTGTTTCTCTTTATCTCTCTGACTTGGTCCACTTTCACTGTCCCTCCAGAACTCTTCGGTCGATTCACGCTAACCGTCTTTTTCTTCCACCTCCTTCTAGGGCTCGTCTTGAATCAACACGCTCTTCTGCTTTCTTTTTCCTCGGCCCCCGCCTTTGGAACTCCCTCCCCTTAGCTTTACGTCTGGAATCATCTTTCTGCACTTTTAAGGCCTCTCTCAAGACTCACCTCTTTTGTACTGCTTTTGACATCCCTTCCCCACTTGCTCACAGTTGATTGGTCTTCTTCCCCCTTTCTGCATTTTCTGTTTTCTTATTTCTTTTCTTTGCTGTCTCTTTTTGTGAATAATTGGCGTTCTTTTCTGTTTCCCCAGTAGTCTCCTGTTTTTATTGTACACCGCTGTATGCCTTTCAGGTTTAGGCGGTATAATAAGTTTTTAAATAAAGATAAAGATAAAGACCATGCTGGTCTTTATCTGCCGTCATTTGCTATGTTACTATATTGGGTCAGCAAGCCCATAAAGCACTCCCTTCCACCTCCATGTATTGTTCTCCACATGCATCTCCACATAGGCTTAAGAAATGCCTATTGGGTCAGACCAAGATCCATCATGCCCAGTATCCTGTTTCCAACAGTGGCCAATTCAGGCCACAAGCACCAGGCAGGTTCCCAAAGAGGCACACGGGTTCCACAATGCTTATCCTGGGGTGAGCAGTGGATTTCCTGGGTCTTCTTTAATAATGGTTTATGGGTCTTTCCTCCAGGATCTTGTCCGAACGTACAGCTACACTAACAGCTTTCACTACATTCTCCAGTAACGAATTCCAGAGTTTGATTATGCGTTGAGTCAAAAAAACATTTTCTCCTATTAGTTTTAAATGGGTTGCATTGTAGCTTCATTGTGTGCCCTCTTGTATTTCTACTTTTTGATGGCATAAACATCGGATCTACGTTTACCCATTCCACTCCATTCATTAATTTATAGACCTCTATCGGCCATCTCTTTTCCAAGTTGAAGAGCCCCAATCTTTTAAGTCTCTCTTCATAGGAGTATCCTTCCATTCCCTTTACTATTTTTGTTGCTTTTCTTTGTACCTTTTCTAATTCCGCTATATCCTTTTTAAGATACGGCAACCAGAATTGCATGCAGTATTCAATAAGGTGTTAGTGGGCCTGTTTCCTGAGTGCAGTTGAAGCCTGCATAAAAGGCTCCAGTGCCCTGCCCTTTTGAGGCTTTCCTAACCAGGGCTCCACAGATCAAACAAACAGTAAGGATTTGAGGGTTTGTTTGTTTTATTATATTACATTGCTAGCTCTCTGACTGGGAGCTCTTAAAAGGGTTTTTTTTATATTTTTTTAAAGCAAGGTTACTTTCTTTTTGCTGCTTTAGGGGAACTTTCCTTGAGCAAAGTAGGTTGCTGAACTCCAGTAACCTCCACAGGTTTAGAAACTGCTAACACCTAATCAGGTGTTAGTGCCCTCCCTACCCACCCCGACTCCCACCCACCCCTAGTGAGCAGTCTTGCTTTATAGGGCACCTCCCCCTTTAACAAATCACAGAGAATTGGACCAGCACATTTTGAATATAATTAAAGAGATTTAACTGCTTTTTCTCTGAAAGGACAGCTGCGAAACCGGCTGGTACTTGGTAGATCTCTCTCTTTTGCTTTAACAGATACCTAAGCTCCACGAACAGAACAATGGCTGGGAAAAATCGTATTGCTAAAGCTGTTGCCCCATTACAGCTTCTGCCTCGGTCCAGACAGAGGTCCTAATGCCAGTTGAAGGACCGGTTCCATGTGCAGGGTGCCTGCATGCTGAAGCTCTGAGGAAACAAGTGGAGGAACTCAGAAAGAAGGTGGCGAGGTTGAGGAGCATTCAAGACAGTGAGAAGTACATTGATGAGATGCTTCTTGCAGCAACCCAGCTCTCCAGCACAGGAGAAGATGGGTGCCAACATAATGTCGATGGTTGGACACAAGTCACCAGGGCCTGCAAAATCACCAATCCAACTTCTCCAGCCCTTGAACTTAAGAACCATTATGCAGCCCTGGAAGTGGAGGAGGTGAAAGCATCCCTGGAAAGGGAAGAACCAGAGTTCAAGTACCCCAAAGTTTCAGAATCAGTGACCAGAAGGAAATGAAGGGTAGTGGTGGTTGGAGACTCTCTTCTGAGGGGTACTGAGGCGTCCATCTGCCTACCAGACTTGATGTCCAGGGAGGTATTCTGTCTGCCTGGTGCCAAAATCCAAGCTGTTATGGAGAGTTTGCCGAGACTCATCAAGCCCACTGACTATTACCCAATGTTGCTAATCCATGTTGGAACAAATGATACTGCCAGGTATACCTCGGAACGTATCAAAAGTGACTTCATGGCTCTGGGACAGAGGGTGAAGCAGTTAGATGCACAGGTGGTGTTCTCTTCAATCCTCCCTGTTGAGGGTAAAGGCCAAGGCAGAGAGGCTCGCATCCTGGAGATGAATGCATGGCTGCGTGGATGGTGTCATCGAGAGCGTTTTGGTTTCCTAGACCATGGGATGATGTTCCAAGGGTTGCAGAGCAGAGATGGCATCCATCTGTCCAAGAAAGGTCAACGCATCTTTGGTAGTAGACTGGCTAATCTACTGAAGAGGGCTTTAAACTAGATTCATTGGGGATGGGTGAAGAAAGCCCCCAGGTAAGTGAAAGCCCCCAGGTAGGTGATACATTAAATACCTTTATGGAAATGGGTAACAGGGGTAACATATGGAATGCAATGTGTATTAATGCCCGTAGCATGGGAAATAAGATCCCTGAAGTTGAAGCTTTAGTGGGAGTGGCTGACTTGGATTTAGTGGCAGTTACAGAAACATGGTTCACAGAAAACCATGACTGGGATGTAACTATACCTGGCTATACTTTATTCAGAAAGGACAGGGTAGGAAGAAGGGGAGGAGGAGTGGCACTATATGTAAAAACTACTATTAAAGCTTTGGAATTACAGAGCTTAAAAGGGAGAGAGGAGGCATTGTGGGTTAAACTAGAAAGAGGGAAAGAGAAATCTATTTGCATTGGTGTGATATACAGACCTCCCTCACAAGAGGAAGAGGTGGACAGAGAGTTAATTGAAGACATACGCAGCATTGCTAGGAAAGGGGAAGTGCTACGGATAGGAGATTTCAATATGCCAGATGTTGATTGGCACATTCCTGCAGCAGTATCATCTAGAAGTAAGGAGATCCTGGATTCTCTACAGGGAGAACTATTCAGGCAATTGGTAACAGACCCCACACGTGAAGGGGCCATACAGGACTTGGTGCTTACCAATGGTGAAAATGTTTCTGATGTTGTAGTGGGAGATCATTTTGCATCCAGTGATCACCAGATGGTGTGGTTCAGTATTAGGACTAGGGCTTTTAGAATCCATTCCAAGGTGAGGATCTTAGACTTTAGGAAGACTAACTTTGCGAAGATGGGCCAATACCTCAGGGAGTCGTTAGTTGGATGGGAACAGCTGGGGGATGTAGAAAGTGGGCAAAACTGAAAGTGGGTCTTTTAAGGGCAACCAACCTTTTTGTTAAAATGGTAAATAAAGGCAAAAGGAACAGGAGACTGCTATGGTTTTCGAAGGAAGTAGCTGAAAAAGTGAAGAAAAAGAGGAAGGCCTTCATGAAATACAAGAGATCACAGAGAGAGGAAGACAGGCATCTGTATTTGGAAAATCTTAGAGAAGCTAGAAAAGTAGTCAAGAAGGCAAAGATTCAAAAGGAGGAGGAAATAGCCAATGCAATAAAATGGGGGGATAAGACATTTTTCAGATATATTAGTGAGAAGAGGAAGGGCAAAAGTGGTATTGTCAGACTCAAGGGTGCAGGGGGGGTGGAATATGTAGAAGCTGATAAGGATAAAGGTGAATTGCTTAACAAATATTTTTGTTCTGTGTTCACAGATGAAGAACCAGGAGCAGGACCTCAGAAAACACCCACAAATAAGAACAGAAGCGAGGGACTTCTTGAACAATTTTCAGAAGACTGTGTTCGTCAGAAACTAGCTCAACTTAAAGTAGACAAAGCGATGGGACCGGATGGGATACACCCTAGAATACTGAGGGAACTTGGGGACGTTCTAGCAACTCCACTGACTGACCTTTTCAATGCCTCGTTGGAGTTTGGAGTGGTGCCAAAGGACTGGAGAGAGGCTCATGTGGTGCCTTTACATAAAAGCGGAAGTAAGGATGTGGTTGAAAACTACAGGCCGGTTAGTTTAACTTCGGTGGTGAGTAAATTATTGGAAACGCTGCTGAAAGAGAAAATAGTGAGGTTTCTGGAGTCCAGCGGATTACAGGATCCGAGGCAGCATGGATTCACCAGAGGCGGGTCTTGTCAGACAAATCTGATTGATTTCTTTGACTGAGTGACCAGGGAGTTGGACCGAGGGAGAGCTCTAGATGTGGTGTATTTAGATTTCAGCAAAGCCTTTGACACTGTTCCTCACAGGCAACTTATAAACAAACTGAGCACCTTAGGGATGGACCCTAAAGTTACTGCTTGGGTTAGAAATTGATTGGGTGGGAGGCGACAAAGAGTACAAGTAAATGGAGCTCACTCTGAGGAGAAGGATGTTACCAGTGGTGTGCCCCAGGGATCTGTCCTTGGTCCGATTCTTTTTAACATCTTTGTTAGTGATATAGCGGAAGGGCTGTCGGGTAAGGTTTGCCTCTTTGCAGATGATACCAAAATCTGCAATAGAGTAGACACCCAGGAAGGTGTAGATAACATGAGGAGGGATCTAGCTAAGCTTGAAGAATGGTCTAGAATTTGGCAGCTGGGATTTAATGTTAAAAAATGTAAGGTCATGCATTTGGGCTGCAGCAATCCAAGGGAGCAATACAGTATAGGAGGTGAAGTACTTTTGTCCACTAAAGAAGAGCGGGACCTAGGCGTGGTTGTGTCTGATGATCTTAAAGTAGCTAAACAGGTAGAAAAGGCGACGGCAAAAGCTAGAAGGATGCTTGGGTGCATACGGAGAGGAATGGCTAGCAGAAAAAAGGAGATGATAATGCCTCTGTATAAGTCTTTGGTGCGACCTCATTTGGAGTATTGTGTGCAATTCTGGAGACCGCACCTTCAAAAGGATGTGAACAGGATGGAGTCGGTGCAGAGGGTTGCTACTAAAATGATTAATGGGCTTCATTATAAAGCATATGAGGACAGACTTAAGGATCTTAATATGTACACCTTAGAGGAAAGGCGGGATAGAGGTGATATGATTGAGATGTTTAAATACCTCCGTGGCATAAATGTTCAGGGAGAGAGCCTCTTTCAATTGAAAGCAAGTTCTGCTACGAGGGGACGTGGGATGAGGGTGAAGGGAGATAGATTCAGGAGTGATATGCAGAAATATTTCTTTACAGAAAGAGTAGTGGATCCATGGAATAGTCTGCCAGTGGAGGTGGTAGAGATGAGGACAGTAACTGAATTCAAAAAAGCATGGGACCAACACAGAGGATCTCTAAAGGTAAAAAGTGGACTGTTGTAGCTGTTGTTATGGAAGGACAGACTAGATAGGCCATGTGGTCTTTTTCTGTCATCATGTTTCTATGTTTCTATGTGGTCACACCATGGAACGATATAGAGGCATTATAATGTCCTTGGTTTTATTCTCAATTCCTTTCCTTATGATTCCTAGCATTCTATTTGCTTTCTTGGCTGCTGCTGCATGCTGGGCAGATGGTTTCACTGTATTATCCACAATGACGCCAGTTATGGGAGCACTTCCACAAAATAGGAACCAAGCAAATCACAGCCATTGTCACAAGCCTGAAAAGCACCACCTCCCCACTAGATCCCTGTCCTGCATCCTGGATCAAGGCAGTGAAACAAGACATAGCACCTCACATAGCACACATAGTTAACCTATCCCTACAACAAGGAATCATGCCCTCAGAACTAAAGAAATCAGTCATTAGACCGATCCTAAAATACACTACACTCAACGGAGAAGACCCAGCCTCCTACCGTCCCATATCAAGTATCTCATTCCTGGCAAAGATCATAGAAAAAACGGTCCTTCTACAACTCCAAGACCATCTGACTGACAGTGCTCCTCTTGATGACCAGCAATATGGCTTCAGGCAACATCATGGAGTTGAAACCCTGTTACTAGTTCTACTTAACAACCTCCTAAAGGGCCTTGAAAACAAAAAGAAAATGTACATTCTTGTATTCATTGACATCTCAGCTGCCTTTGATACAGTTAATCATGGGACCCTCATAAATAGGATAAAATCAATAGGAATAACAGGAACCCCACTAAAATGGTTCTCATCCTACATCTCAAATCGAACACAACAGGTTCAATTCAACGGAGAAAAAGCAGAATCTTTCTCACAAACACAGGGAATCCCCCAAGGCTCTGCTCTCTCAGCACTTCTGTTTAACATATATATGCAGCCACTATGCAAAATTTTCTCACGGCACGAAATTAATTACCACATCTATGCCGATGATATCATGCTATACACACAACTAGACACTAAAAACCCAGACTACAACCCACTGGAGACATGTATCGGAGAGATGCAAGACTGGTTACAACAAAGTAGTATGTCAATTAATCACAAAAAAACCGAAGTAATGTATATCTCCAAAGAACCGAATTTTGACCCTCCCACATCAATAACACTATGTAACAACACTTACCAAACAAAAAAAGAAATAAAGTATCTAGGAGTCACATTTGACTGTGACCTAAAGATGGAAAAACACCTCCGAAAGACCAACAGAGCAGTTTTCCACAAGCTTAGAGTGCTCCAACCCATTCGGAATATTATTGATCCCCAAGACTTCAGAACAGTGGCCCAAGCACTCATCATGCCACATTTTGACTACTGCAACGCCATCCTACAAGGTTTACCTAAAAAAACCCTAAACATATTACAAATGGCACAAAATGTAGCTGCCAGGGTCATAATGAAGAAAAATCTAAGTGACCACATCACACCAGTACTAATTCAATTACACTGGCTACCCATAACAGCTCGCACAAAATACAAAATACTAACAACCACCTTCAAACTCATCCACAACTTAGCACCTTCCTTCCTCAACAACCTAGTAAGATTGCAACCTCCTACCCGAAACAGAAGAACCCACAATTCCAACATCCTTCACACTCCAACAGATATAAGATCTGCCAAAGCTAACACCAGCCACAGGGCTTTCTCATATGCGGCGCCAACACTGTGGAACCAACTCCCACCAGAACTACGAGCTAGCAATGACCTTCTAGACTTCAGAAAGAAACTCAAAACGCACATTTTCCAATCACATTTCAACCTGAACTAAACCCACAGATGGAGCAGCCCCTGACCACTGTGTCCAAGAAGATTATCCTGTATATATGTATTTATGTATATATGTAAATGAACTCCCCCATAGCTAAGAAGTGTTAACTCTGTATGATGTGCTTTTCTGACAATCTGTATGTAAACAAAATTTGTACCTGCCTTGATTCGGCAG
This sequence comes from Ichthyophis bannanicus, assembly GCA_033557465.1. Lineage (NCBI taxonomy): Eukaryota > Metazoa > Chordata > Amphibia > Gymnophiona > Ichthyophiidae > Ichthyophis > Ichthyophis bannanicus. Next base: position 310,783,077 of record CM066032.1, on the reverse strand, counting down.
TTTCACAATAGTAATCCTACCCGCTTCTGATCGCTGGAAGGAGCGGGCTACAAATGCTTGCTAAATAAATAAATAAAAATAAATTCTTTTTTCTGGGTGGTGGTTTCTAAGGTCGTACCTTGCACTGTGTAACCACAGTTTGAGCTGTTCTTTCCTAGGTGCATAACTTTGCAGTTGTCCACATTAAAATTCATCAACCATTTGGATGTCCAGTCTTCCAAATTTTCAATGTCCTCTTGCAATTTTTCACAATCCTCTTGCGTTTTGACAACTTTGAATAATTTTGTGTCATCTGCAAATTTGATCACCTCACTTGTTATTACTATTTCCAGATCATTTATGAATATGTTAAAAAGCAGCATGCCCAGCACAGATACCTGGGGTACTCTACTATTCACCTTTCTCCATTGAGAAAATTGGCCATTTAGCCCTACCCTCTGCTTTTTATCTTTTAACCAGTTCCTGATCCACAATACTACCTTTGAAATCTGGCTTTGTGATCACTCATATCACTGGTCAATATTGAAATCGTTACAGACTTTAAAAGGCCCTAATCTGTAGTATCTTGGTGAGCTGAACATGAATATAACATTAAAAAAAATTTATTGGCTCTCGTTTTGAAGATATTGCATGTAGTTCATTTTTGACGTTTCACCGTGTAAATTTATCCAGTAGGACATCAACAACATCCCAAATAAGCCTTGAATGATGTAATATTGCATCACATTGCATAATACCAGCATGTGCACATCATCCAGAGTTAATTGCATCAGTTTCTGATGCAATGCAAAACTACTGCCAGACGGCTGCTGAAGCCATCTGATGTCAGTAGTGTACTATACGCAGTCGCAAAGGAAAGTAATCTGGTATTCTGTTCCGATATTGAAAGCCTCATGAATGCCTTAAAAATCACTCATGACCTAGAAGACTGGAGACTATTTATAGACTCTTCGAAACTGAGTCTGAAGGATGTGCTTTTGAACAATGGAAACCGTCTTCCATCTATTCCAGTAGCTCATGCTGTCGACATGAAAGAGACATACGATAACTTAAAGCATCTACTGACTTCCATTAACTATAACAAGTACAGCTGGCTCCTCTGTGGTGACTTGAAGGTAGTTGCCCTTTTAATGGGACTGCAGTAGGGATATATAAAATACATGTGTTTCTTATGTGAGTGGGATAGCCGAGCAAGGGATTGGCACTACTTGCGGAAGGAATGGAATTGCAGACAAAATGTAACAGTTGAAGAGAAGAATATCCAGCACCCAGCTCTGGTTGAGGCTCACAAAATCCTGCTACCACCCCTTCACATCAAACTAGGTTTGATGAAAAACTTTGTGAAAGTCATGGACCGCACTTCGCCAGCTTTCCGATACCTGCATGAAAAATTCCCTCGACTCAGTGAAGCAAAGATTAAAGAGGGAGTTTTTGTGGGTCCTCAGATTCGAGAGCTCTTCAAAGATGACCGGTTCAACAACTTGCTGCAGGGTGATGCGAAACAAGCAAGGAATGCTTTTCGCTTAGTGTCAACAAACTGTCTCGGGAATGTTAGGGCAGAAAACTACAAGGAACTAGGAGAAGACATGCTGATGCAGTGTCAGAAAATTGGCTGCAATATGTTTCTAAAGATCCATTTCCTTGATTCCCATCTTGATTTCTTTCCTGACAACTGTGGTATGGTTAGTGATGAACAGGGCGAACGTTTTCACCAGGATATCGCAATGATGGAGCAAAAATACCAGGGAAAATGGTTCACTATAATGCTGGCTGACTACTGCTGGTCACTCCCCAGAGAAGCTCCCGAACAGCTGTACAAGAGACAGGCAAAAGAATCTAAGAAATAGTCTTTGACTTGTTTTTTTACAGATATTAACCAAAGGCCTATTATATTTACTATTGACATGAAATTCTTGTAGATTACAAAAACTCTAGAGCCAACTTTGCAATTTCACTGTCATATTCGTGTTCAGCATATAAAAATTGATAAGAAATGACTATTTTTATTTCAGTAACATGACTTTTGTTAAAATTTGTTGACCAATATTCGCCTGACAGCTGGCACACCCTCGCCCACACCTAGCTGCTTAGGACATATCACACATACATCACCTGCAGAGCATGTGCAGGTCACCACTCATGCTCAGCCACTACAGCTCCTTACTAGCACACACATCCCCACTTTTATGCCACCCACTGACATCACACCTAATGACCAGAACACCCCTCACTGATACCATCCTATTGCCTCCCACAGTATCCTGCCACTTACAGCCTCAAGAACTGATCATATCATACCACTTCTTAAGGATCTGCATTGGTTGCCTGCATCTCACTGTATTAAATTTAAATCCCTACTCATGACTTTTAAGGCCTATCATATTATTTCTGTTAATTATCTTCATTCCCTTATTCAAAAAGTGCCTGACAGTAGGAGTAGAAGGACTAATACGCTGAATTCTTTATATGTGCCTCCTGCTTACACTAAAGCAAGTTTTGTAAGATTATGAAGAACCTTCTCCTTCTTTGCGCCTATGCTCTGGAATCTACTCCCAGATCATCTTTGAGCCATAAATGACCACCTGGACTTCAAAAAAGTTTAAAACGTACCTTTCTATTCAATATTTTCAAAAAGTATAATTTAATTTTGTGTTATACCTTGTATGTAATATTTAACTGTTACTTATCACTTGTTTTATGTAAGACCTTTATGGCCATGTTGTTTTATTGTGAGCCGCTTAGACTCTTAGGGGTATATTTACTAAACAGTGGTAGTGGCTTCTGTGCGATATCAGAGCCATGGCTCCGATATCGTACCGAAGTCGCTACCGCTGTTTAGTAAACATACTCCTTAGATTTGTGGTACATAAGTTTAGCCATGTTGAAACTATGTGCAGAGGTTAGAAGGCTAGGTCCAGACTTACAGTCTTGATGTGAGCTAATTATTTTGAGTCTCTGTCCTCTGTATGTGTTAGTGGGGATAGAGTTATTTTATGTTTGGAGTGCAGAGTGAAATGTGGACTTGTAGGCGTTTTCTGGTGTGGTATTATGTGGGGTCGGTATTGGGGGGTTCCAATAAATTTCCAAAATGCTGTATAAAGAGGTAAGTTTTGAGTTGTTTGCGGAATGAGGAGAGATCTTTGATAGCTCTTAGTTCATTGGGTAGATTATTCCACAATATGGGTGTGAAGTGTGAGTATGCTCTGTTGTTAGTGGTTCTAGTGGATGTCGGGTATTCTGGAGAGACTGTTAGTTTGTTCTGTTTGCAACCTTTTTTTATTCGTGTGTCTTTTTGATTATTGTTGAGAGAGGTTAGTGAGGCCTTCTCTGATTAGTTTGAAAGTAGTCATAAATGTTTTGTAGTTTATTCTACTTTGGACTGGCAGCCAGTATAGCTTACATAGAATGGGTGTCATGTGTTCGGTTATATGGACTTTCCAGGCTATTCATGCAGCAACATGCTGAACCATCTGAAGTTATTTTAGGGCCTGTTTAGTTAAACTTTGCAGAATGTTGCTACAGAAGTCAAAATGAGGAGTAATTAGTGCCTGGAAGACTGATCTGAAATCATGGTTGGGGAGCAGTGGTCACAGGGGTTGAAGCATTCTTCGTTTGTAGTAGATTTTTTAGTTGTGAGTTTTATGTGTGAGGTCATGCTAAGAGTCTGATCTAATATCACCCCAAGGTATTTTAACTAATATCACCCCAAGGTATTTTACTTCATTGCTTACTAAGATGTCAGTATCACCAATTCTGACTTTTGAAGGTGGGGAGAAGCCGTGGCTCCTGGTTATATATAATACTTCAGTATTACTGAATTTGATCCGGAGGTTATTACTGTTGAGCCAGTTCAATGCTTCCTTAAAGCATTCTATAATTTGGGGGATAGGGTTCATGATGTTAAGAGGAAGATATAACATTATATCATCCATGTAGATATGGTATCCTATTTTGAATTTTTTAAAGATGTTGCGGATGGGTTGGAGGTCTATGTTAAAGAGAAGGGCTGAAAGGGCAGAGCCTTGTGCTAGGCCTTATTCTTGTTTATAGGGATTAGATCAGAGGTTCTCAACTCCAGTCCTGGAGGGCCAAACACCATTCAGGTTTTCAGGCTGTCCCTAATGAATATGCATGAGATACATTTGAATACAATGGGGGCAGTGCATGCAAATGCATCTCATGCATATTTATTAGGGACAGCCTGAAAACCTGAATGGTGTTTGGCCCTCCAGGACTGGAGTTGGGAACCTCTGAATTCGATTTTTGCTGTTCAATTTTGACTTGTTTGGTTCTGTCTGTGAGATAAGACCAGAACGATTGGAGTGCTGTTCCTTTTATTCCTATCCGTTGAAGTCTGGTGAGCATTATGCTTTGACTGATTCTTTCAAATGCTGAGGTGATATCTAAGAATACGAGTATGAATGCCTGTTTAGTGTTATCTATGCCACATATTAAGTTGTCAAATAATACAAGTAGGAGGGTTTCCATGCCGTGATATGTCCTGAAGCCATATTAGTGTTTGTCTAGGGGCGCATGTGTGTCAACATGGTCCTGGAGTTGATTCTGTACTATTTTTTCAATTACTTCGGCCATGAATGGGAGGCTTGATATTGGCCTGTAAGAAGTGGGGTTCTTTTTATCCAGGGAATTGTTCTTCATTATATGGCGAATCATTACTTGTTTTTTTAATGTTGGTGGGATGTATCCTTGTTCCAGGGATGTGTTAATGATATTAAGGATGAAAGGGCACAGTTCTGTTTTGTTGCTTTTATCCAGCTGACCGGACATGGGTCACGACTAGATGTTGTTGTATTAATTTTGGTTATTATATTGCTGAGGTTTTTTGCTTGATCTGTATGAACGTTGACCAGGTTGACTTAGGGGTAAGGTTGGTGTCTAATGGGGGAGGGGGTTAAATCTATGGATGGTAGTTTTAGTTTTTCCTTATAGTGGAAGGCTAGGATTTGGAGTTTGATGGGGGGGGGGAGGGGTCTGTCATTGTTTTGTGAGTTGTGAGAGAGGGCTTTTACAATTTCAAATAGATCTCTGGGGCGATTGAGTGATTTGGTAAGTATGTTTGAATAGTGCTCCTTCTTTTTACTATTTATTCCCTTTGCTCCCATCCAGCACCTAAAATGTGACTTGAAGAAAGGTAGCTGGCCTTAGCGGGTGAAAACCTACACATTTGGCACCCTTAACGCCCGATGTCCTGTTAACACCTATTCCCCGCCCCGTCCTTTAACACACGAAGGAGCCTTAATGCTGCCATTAGCATGCGTAAAACAGTGCACCCTTAATAAACTTAGGAGTATGTTTACTAAACCGTCTTAACGTCACAGCAGTGGTATTATCGCTTATCACGCGATAATGCAGCAGCGGCGTTAAGGCACACTAACACTGTGAAATCCGGGTCTGAAGGGTGGAGTAAGGCTTCCCAGAGGGCGGAGAGAAGGGGTCAATGGGCAGAGAGTGGGAGGGGAGAGGCTCCAGGCACACTAATGCTGTGGAATCAGGGTCTGAACACTAACGCCAGTGAAACCCTCGTGTTAAGGAACAATTGCAGGAAAGAGAAACCATTTATGTCAGCAATGTGCAGCAAAGGCAGGGAAACCCAGAAAAGTGATAGTTGTGATACATGTGCAGGGAACAAAGAGGCAAATAAACATATAAAAGGACCACAACCACATCTAAAAGCCCAATAACCAAACTGGCCAAAAGTGATATTAATGATAAACATAAAGCAACACCACTGACAAAACTCAAAAAATAAGATATCATGTTTGGAAGGGTCTATCTCTGTCCCCCTACAAAGTGAATGATCCCACATTGAAATAGTGCTGATCAGGGTTTTTTCACATTTATATTGGGCAGGTTTGTTATGGCATGCACATGTGCAGTAACAGCAGAGTGGGCATGTAGGAAAAGGCAACTGTACTGATGCTGTAAATGGGATATAGAGGAATGCAGGTGGCACAAGCTGTGGTCCAGCTGGGGCACAGTGCATGTTAGGCAGATGCCTAGGTGGCACATAGGGATGCCTAAACTGTAAAGCAGCAAGACATTACGTGACGAGGGTCCAACATGGGCATGAGTGTGTGTTCCACAGTGTCACAGGAGAGATTACCCAGCAGGTACCCCCAAGGGCACATAACATTGGCAGGCAGTGTGGGAGGGAGAAGCGTGCATGTCCATGTAGGCACCCCTACCTGAGAACCCACCCCATAGGCAGCTGCCTACCTGCATACTGGATGGCCTGGGACTGCGCACCACCAGCACCACCGGCATAATGGCATGGCAGCATGGTGGCCGAGGGGTGCTGGTGGTAGAGGGGGCAGTGGCATCTGCCCACAGAAGATCATGGCCTAGCCCCGTTTAGGTGGGTGCCGTGCACTGCAACATAGGGTCTGTCTGACGAACAGTCATGGTATCCCCAGGGAATGAACTGTCCCTGTGGCAACAGTGTGGTGTAGTACACACAGCCAGTGTGTTCATGAGCAGAAGGTCACAAGTTCAAGTCCCAGCTGTGGCTCCTGCCAACCCAGTCCCCATATTTTACCCAGTACTAAACCGTGGTATTAAAGACAGAACCTTTATTGCAGATACAATAAACATGCCTGAAACGCCTATATTTTACCCTACAGAGCACAGACATCATAAACATGTGCAATCCCTAGAGCAGAGTTTCCCAACTGCAGTCCTGGAGGGCCAAACACCATTCAGGTTTCATGCTGTCCCTAATAAATATGCCTGTGCTGCATTTGTATGCGACGCCCCCATGGTATGCAAATGTATCTCATGCATATTCATTAGGGACAGCATGAAAACCCGAACAGTGTTTGGCCCACCAGGACCGGAGTTGGGAACCTCTGCCCTAGAGCAGCAGCCAACAGGGGCATAAACACCCACACCCACAGTCTCCACTATCCAAAGCCTTTTAGAGAGTGAGGCTGTTGGGCTCTGCGTGCAGCAGCATCTCCCAATACTAGCACTTGCATACCTTAGCAATGCCACCCTAATCCTGGGGATAGGTTACACATGTATCAAAATGTTGCTATGATTAATGGAAGATAATAATTCCTAAGTTAATCACAATTTGTTGATAGAGCTGCATCATAGCAACCTTTCTGATATCTGTGGAGTGTGTTTCAGTTTTGGTTCCTGACAGTGTTTACCACCCTGGGGAGTGACCCTAACAGTATTGCGTACCATAGCCATGCCTGTACTGTGCCCAGGACTGGTGTGGTTGCCAGGGCTGCTAAAAGCCTGTATATTTGCACAATGCTGGCATAGGTGTGGGAGTGTGTGTCTGTCTATCCAGTGTGTTGTGGCTGCCTTACACCTTACTGAGCCCACACTGCTTGTACTGTCGCCAGTGTTAGCCTGCCAATGTGCATAATGAGGAGCATGCACATGCACTGTGGGTATGGGCCGGACAGGGCGGCCTGGGCAGGATGCATCTGCACAGGATATAGGGCAATGGCTTGGACATTGTAGTGCCCAACCACTACCTGCACAGACAGGGTGGCCACAGCGTGTTATGCTGGAAGGTCACTCTCACCCTGACTGAGCAGTGACCACGGCATGGCTAGGTTCCCCTATAGTACCATGTAGCATTTCTGTCAAGTGATATTTATAGGTTTCCTTTTTTGGGGCTCAATCACTGATATAGCTCCATGGTGTGTATGTCAGATCCCCCACCAGGGTGCACAGTGTTCCTTTTGGATCATGCATTATGTATATGGCAGCAAACTGTCTGTAGCTAGCATGTGTATGGCTGAAACACCCTGTAGGATGCTGCAGCTGCACCCTGACTGCCCTCTGCTGTTGAATGTCAGAATGTAGTGGGGGCAGCTTAGCTGACCAGTTGCACTGTCAGTGGTCGAGTTCCATGTTCAGATCTGCATCAGCTCTCTGTTCCTTAGTTGGCCGGGGGTTGCTGGATCCACAGTCTGTCATCATTTAGCTCAACTGGCCCTATTGGAAACAATGATAGTTTATGTCCAGATCATGTTCCCTACCCTGACCCACAGAGGGTGGGCTTGCTCCGTATATCATCCTCATGTGAGTCCAGACACACCCCTGCTCCAAAAACAGGTGTCCATGGCAACCTCACTCAATATGCATTATGTTACGAGCATCCTGGTCCACATGGGCTATGCATCAATGGCATATAGAAATGTACATAGAAAACTTCCAAGGCTGTCTGTAAAGAATACCCCATACACTGGCAGTGATGGTGAACTGTAGCAAAACCTACTGCAAACAGCCCAGGTACTGTGGACCTGGTGCTGTCCCCATGACTTTATTCTCAGGGTGATCACAGAACACGCACAATGGCATGGTCAGTAGGCACACTGTAACAGTAGCATGCATGCTTGGTCCCCCTACCCAGTTGATGTGCTGCAGAGTTGCAAACCCCTATCCGGTGAGCAGATGTAGACTGCTGATCTGCATGTGCATTGCATCATGGGTACCCTTGGTGCTAACTTATCCTAGTAGCCACACCAGACAGTGTGTCTGGTGACCTGCACTGGTTGAGTAGCTAGCCATAGTTTAATTACAACCAATATTGTTGCAGGACAATGGTGAATATACTGACCTTAGTGGGAGAGGTCACGGGTTCAATACCCCAGTGGGCCTGTATATTGATGTATCAGGATGTATAGAATATAGTATATTATCATTACATCAGAGTGTGTTACCACATGACAGTATGTCCAAAAGTGTGGCCAGGTGCATGCAGTGGTTATGTTGGAAGAGTGGCATGGGCTGCAGGTTGCTAGATTAGCTGGTGAGCTGTATACAAAGTGCGTCCGTCAGTATAACTGTCAGAGGATATGGCTGTCTATGCATGTAGCAGTCTGACATAGATCTGAAATCCGTGTGCACATCCCAAAACACCTGCAGCTCAGTTGGACAAACCAAGGTACCCTGTAAAGTGCCCTAGCTGTGTCCGTACACTAGCCTGGTAAGTAGAGTAGAAAGTGTATGTAGATGACCTGGTGTAACTGTGTAGCCAGCCATTGCTCTGTGAAAAGGCATAGCACACTGGTTAATGCAATGCCCTCACAGCCAGTGGTGATGGGTTTGAGACCCCAGTGTGCCAACACTAAGATAAATGCATAATAAACAAATTGTGTTAAGAAACATCACACACATCACTGCAATGTGTGTCTGCAGCATAGTTCTTTATATATATTGACGGCACCACTGTTTGCTGTGTACCAGCCATGGCACAGGCATGGGCACGTTGCTAGCGCGCCTTAATGATGCATGGCGGTGCTGAGGTGCGCCAGCGCGCATTGAGGCGCATATGCAACGTGCATGCGTGAGTAAGGCATTGCTGAAAATGGTGACTCATTCTAGAAAGCCTGCTTTTACCCACAGGGAGCTGCACCACCTTGCAGGGCTGATCTGCACTAGGCAGGAGAAACTGTTCCCTGGCTCCTCCAAGCGGCAGGACCTTGGGCGCATAAGGAGGGCCTGGGACCATGTCACCAGGTGTTATAATCGTCTTGCTGACTACCCACGTGAGGTAAGTGTATGGGGACAGGTCAGTATATCCATATACATATCCAGTGTTGATTGTAGCTGTGTATGCTGCTGTGTGTAGGCATTCTATCTCATTTATGTTTTTTAGTTAAACTCACGTGATATACCGCCTATTTATCATATCAAAGTGGTTTGCCCTATCCCCAGGAGGCTAAGGACCTGATCACAGAAGTCCAGTTGTCAGTCTGGTGTTATGGCAGCTGCTGCTGTTGATGTGTTAAAATACACCCTAACACAAGGAGCCCCTAGATCTGCCTAAACAGGTCTGGTAAACAGCATGCTGATATGGTAGGTTCTGCAGTTGCAGGATCATACATCTGCCCTACACCTAGGGGTCCTGAAACATGTTCAAAATGGTCTGTCAATCACCCTGGTGATATGGTTGTGTGTGCATTTGCAGGTTAAAACATCTGCCCTACCCCCAGGAGTCCAGAGACCTGCTCAAAGTGGTGTGTCAGTCACCCTGGTGGTATGGTTTATGTTGCTGTTGATGTGTTATAATCCACCCTACCCCCAGGAGTCCTGAGACCTGCTCAAAGTGGTCTGTCAGTCACCCTGGTGGTATGGTTTATGTTGCTATTGATGTGTTATAATCCACCCTACCCCAAGAGGCCTGAGACCCCATCAAAGTGGTCTGTCAGTCACCCTGGTGATATGGTTGTGTGTGCATTTGCAGGTTTAAACATCTGCCCTACCCCCAGGAGTCCTGAGACCTGATCAAAGTGGTCTGTCAGTCACCCTGGTGATATGGTTGTGTGTGCATTTGCAAGTTTAAACATCTGCCCTACCCCCAGGAGTCCTGAGACCTGCTCAAAGTGGTCTGCCAGTTATACTGGTGGTATGGTTTATGTTGCTGTTGATGTGTTATAATCCACCCTACCCCCAGGAGTCCTGAGACCTGCTCAAAGTGTTCTGTCAGTCACCCTGGTGATATGGTTTATGTTGCTGATGAAGTGTGCTAAGCCACCCTACCCCCAGGAGTCCTGAGACCTGATTGCAAAGGTGGGTATGGCATCTAGATATTGTGGTAGGTTATTACGGGTTAGGTCACACATTTGCCCTATTCCCCGGAGGCCAAGACCTCATTACACACGTCTGTTATGGATCCTGATGGTATGGTAGGTGCAGCTGTGGATGTGCTCTAAACACCCTCACCCCCAGGAGCCTTGATACCTGATTATGAAGGTCTGTAACAAATCCAGATATCATTGAAGTTTACGCAGTTTCAGGCCACACATCTCCCACTCCCCAGGAGTCCCGTACCTGATCGCAGAGGAACATTATATATGCTGGTGTAAGGGTACATGCACCTGTTGGGGTTTCACAGCTCTGCCATAACCCCAGACAGTAGCACATATGTTAATAGGCCAGCTAGGTGTGGTGGGCCATGCTCCTGTTGTAGTCAGCCACAACTGACCTAATCACAGGAGGCCCTAGTCATGACCATAGAGGTATGGTTGAAAGCCAAGTGTCATGGTATTGGCACCTGGCAATGTGCACAGGGCCACCCACCTTCCACTCTATGTCAGAACACATCACCCATGCATGGTAGGATATCATGGTGCCATGGCGGGTGTGTTGGATGATGTGTTTGCCAGACCACACAGGGAGTTAGGGAAGACCTCCCCTGGACACCAGCATGGCCAAACCACATGTGGTATGGTGCTGCCATGTCATGCAAGAAGAGTGTAGGAACAGGGTACAGGGTGTCCGGGGTGTTACGCACAGTACACATAGGTGGCACTGCACACATGACCAGACCCACAGCCACACATGCAGGTGGCACTGGCAACAGTTAGTAGAGGACACACTGGCCAGAGGAGCAGGAGCAGCACAATGCTGCTCACAGAGATGTATGATATGTGTTGGGCACCCACCAGAGATATATGGTCATTAATGCTCCCACCCATTGCTTTCCCTCCCAGGTAGAGGACCTACGGAAAAAGGATCGGGAATTGCTGCTGCACTGCCCGGAGGTCCTTGCCCGCCTCCAGAGGGGGGCGATGGCACAAAGTGGAGGTGAGTGTTGTGGCCTCTTCAGCTCAGTACAGAATGTCACAGTGGCCCACCAGCCTGTGCGCGGCCAAACTATGTATATGTGGTATGTGACTCACATGATAGTGTGCTAATGACTGTCATCCCCCACAGAGGATGCTTCTGCTGGCGAGGGCCCCTCAATATCAGGGCACACAAGAACATGCCCCACAGCACAACACCGGACAGAGGAGGAGGAGGAGGCAGAGGAGGAGGAGGAGGTGGCAGAGGAGGAGGTGGCAGAGGAGGAGGCGGCAGAGGCGGCAGAGGCATCAGAGGTGGAAGAGGATGATGGGGGACATGGAGAGGGTGTAGGGGGTGGAGGGTGGGGTGGGAGGGGAGGGTGAGAGTGTGTGTGATGTTTTAGGGGGTGAGGAGGAGGAGGAGAGCGTGGAGGGTGTGTGGGAGGTACCAGGGGGGAGGGAGGGGGTGTGTAAGGGGGGAGGGTGGGAGGGAACACAGGACAGCACAGGGCACTGTGGGTCCCTGCCAGCTGCCACATGTGTGTGGCGATGGTGCCCGTCTGGGTGTAGCTATGCCACCCATTGCCACAGACAGGGCCCACGCACATGCCACCACACAGACACCTGGCACCTTGTGTGTATGTGGTGATAGGTGCGTCCAGGACCTGTATGTGGCAATGGAAGGTGTGGTGCAATGCCTGCGGGCCCAGGATCATACCATCCGGTGGCTGGCAGGCTCCATTCAGTGGATGGCTGCCGAGATGCAACATGTGGTGTGTAGGGGTGCTGCATCTCAACAGCCATCCCCTGATGGGCATCCCAGGAGCATGTGATGGCCCCTGTGGCTCCCACACATGTGCCCTGTGCTGTCCTGTCTCCTGGGACCCAACATGTGGGCTTTGGTATATAATACCTTTTGTAAATATGTTTTTAAATACAGTTGTGTTACTACATCACAATGGTCATGTGTCTCCCTTACAGACAGACTGTGGACGTAAGCATGGGACATGTGTGTAGATCACTATGTGTATGCATGGTAGACATGGGTAACATACATGGACCATCTCCACATGCAGTTGTGGGGGCTGCCCATGTGCGTAGGCATCTGTGTCCCATGGTGCCCCTGTGATGTGCCAATGTGCAGTGTGTCCCGACAGCTATGGTCACATGCATGCTGCCTGCGATGTGTGGGCACCATATCTGGTGCACCATGCTCATAGGGGAATAGTGGGGATGGCCAGCAGCAGGTATGTGGCAGGAAGGCTGAGAGGGACTGCTGTACCCAGGAGCTGCCCAGGGGGATAGCTGGTGAGGTCAAGACAGGTGGATGTTGGTCTGGAGGGGGAGAAGAGGCTCACTACAGGTGCAGGGGGAGAGTGAACAACTGTCTGTAGCTAGTTACCTATGTCTGCCTGTGTCTTACACAAACATCTACAGCTAAACAGCCACATAGGCCCTGGTGTGGGTCAGAGGGAATGGCACACATGTGGGTGGGGCACTGGAGAGGATATAGGGTGTGAGAGACTGACTGATCCGTAAAACTTGCATGTACCACCATATACTTATTACTGTCTAACTAGAGAGGTAGGATATACCCCCACGCATAGGTAGAAGGGTGCACACATGGCATGGTTCCTGGCACACAGGGCATGGTATAAGGTCTGTGCGTTGATTGGTGGTAGTGCATATGCCACACCCCTAAGGGAGCTGGGGAGGCACATGTGAACATGTTGACAATATGGGGGACAGGGTACTCAGGGGAGTACAGTGTCAAACACCGGAAACGGGCATATAGATATAATCAGGTTTTGTCTTCTTTAGTGGCACACAGTGACCCAATCCCCCCAATCAGGACCTGCATGGGCGCCCACATCCACGGCAACCACGGCCCATGCAACCCCGTTGTTGTGGTTCCGCTGCTTCTGCCTCTGGGGCTGTGGCTGGCTGCTGCAAACGCCCAGCCATGGCCTCGTGAGCATCTGCAATCCGCAGTAGCGCCGCTGCCATCACCTCAGCTGTGGCATGCATCCGGTCCATCCTCTCCTGAATGCCCATCAGAACCTGACGAGTGGCTGTGGGTGAGACACAAGGTGATGTGTGAGACATGTGTTGCACCCCCCCACTGTGACTCATGTAAATGTCCAGCGTATCCAAACACACGAGTACGCAGACCAACCATGTATGTGACGGCTAGCAGCGCAGTACCATGTTTACATCTGTGTGTCCCATGACCCATCCACAGGCCAGCAAATGATCCCGCTGGGGGTCGTGGTGATCACAGATATGACACATTGTACTGTGTCTCACTTCATTGTGTCACTGCTGTATCTGTGCACAGGTCGTATGGGATAGGTTGGATAATGTGGGAATTCATGGCACACAGATAGATATCTGTGGGGTGCTGTTCACTCTAAACCTGATGCACAGTTCTGAGTACCCTGACTATCTCTGCTACGTACCACTACCCAGGGAGAGGGGTTCGATGGGTAAACTGTATAGGTGATCTGGGGTAGCTGTGTACCACTGTACGTCTCCATGGGGTATTTTGTGGTGAATAGTAGGTGGATGTATGGGCCCATTATCATGATGACACCAGATGACACATGATACAAGGGGGGGGGGAGTGCACATGGCACCCATCCCCACTACACATACAGAACTATGTGCTATGGTGTCCTAAGATTAGGGGGCACATGGAATCTCATTGTGGATGTTCTGTCAGCCCCCAGGGGGCTTGTTGTGTATTCTGTTACCCACCTTCCTCATCGTGCTTTGCAGAGGCAGTATGAGCCCACAGCTCTGCAAGGATGATATCCATGCTGGTGTGTTGCGTGCGTGATGTTCCTGGTGCCTGCATCCTGTGGGGACTCCCCTCTGACTCTGCGTCCTCCACAACCCGTGTGCTGCTGTTACTGGCCCCCACCTGTGCGTTAGCATCCACCACCCAGTCCTCTGCCTCGGCCAGCACGATGTTACCTGGGGTCTCCCTGCCAGTGCCATCTGTGTCCCCGGACTCAGCGGCCTCTGGCCCCTCGGCATCCCCTGGCGCCGGCACATTTATTTATTTATTTACGAGAGAGGTTATCAAATTTGCAGATGACACAAAACTATTTAAAGTTGTTAAAACCCAAGAGGATTGTGAAAAATTGCAAGAGGATCTTGATAAATTGGAAGACTGGGCATCAAAATGGCAGATGAAATTTAATGTGGACAAGTGCAAGGTTATGCACCTAGGGAAGAACAACCCAAACTATGGTTACACGATGCAAGGTTCCACATTAGGAACCACCACCCAGGAAAAAGATTTAGGCGTCATTGTGGATACCATGTTAAAACCCTCGGCCCAGTGTGCAGTGGTGGTCAAGAGAGCAAATAGAATGCTAGGTATGATAAGGAAAGGAATGGAAAATAAAACAAAACATATTATAATGCCTCTATATCGTTCCATGGTGAGTCCGCACCTTGAATATTGTGTGCAATTCTGGTCGCCTTATCTTAAAAAGGATATAGCGATTTTAGAAAAGGTACAGAGAAGAGCCACCAAAATGGTAAAGGGGATGGAAGGATACTCCTATGAAGAAAGGCTAAAAAGGTTAGGGCTCTTTAACCTGGAAAAGAGACGGCTGAGGGGAGATATGATAGAAGTCTATAAATTAATGAACGGAGTGGAACGGGTAAACGTAGATCGATTGTTTACCTTATCAGAATATAGAAAGACTAGGGGACATGCAATGAAGCTACAGGGTAAACTATTTAAGACTAATAAAAGAAAATATTTTTTCACTCAACGTGTAATCAGACTCTGGAATTTGTTACCGGAGGATGTAGTAAAGGCTGTTAGTGTAGCTGGGTTTAAAAAAGGTTTGGACAAGTTCCTGGAGGAAAGGTCCATAAACCATTATTAAGAAGTGACCGAAGATATCAATGCTTGACCCAGTACAAGCATTGTGGAACTTGTGTCTCTTGGGCAAACTGCTAGGTACATGTGACCTAGATTGGCCACTGTTGGAAACAGAATACTGGGCTTGATGGACCTTGGTCTGACCCAGTATGGCATATCTTATGTTCTTATCTTATGTTCTTATGTTCTTATGTACATTCTCTTATATACTGCACTATTCTGCATCAGTGCGGTTTACATTGAACAAACTGAAATTACATTGAACAGGGCATTATAACTTGGAGATAACTATTTTACAGGGAACATGGGCTATGGAGGGTTAAGTGGCTTGCCCAAGACCACAAGGAACACATCCCCCTCCTCATATGCCTCCATGGCCTGGATGTCACCTGGGGGGTAGAACAAGGTACACAGCAAGGATGAGTTAGCGCAGGTCACATACCTACACCTGTGCAGTGCTGTAAAATGGCCAGGACTGTGGCTGTCATGCAAGCAGCCCCAGGTACCTGTCACACTCACCCTGTACCTACACAGCCATGTTTTGCTCGATATGTGGACCCCAGTTGCCTGTGTTAGGGCACACGTGTTCTCAAGACATAGGCCCCCCCACCTTCCCGTCCATGGCAGGCATGTACTGGGCAGTGTGGTTTACATGTGTAGCATATCTCTGACCTACCTGCCTGTGGATGGGTGGTGTCCAGCGCTTCCGGCAGCCCTCACAGGTAGATAGGGCCCAGACGGTCTGCCAGTTCCTGCTCCAGGGGTGTCAGAGTTGGGGCAAAGGGACCACCCCCTCCGGTGCCCATGTCATGTTGCCTCTCTGCCACCATGTGGGCACGGACACCCCGCCTGATATCATTGAACCTTTTTCTAAGGCTATTGAGGTCCCTGGATGGGCCCCTGCCTGGGCTACGGCCTCCTGGATCTCCTCCCACACTTGTATCTATGTGCCCACAGTGGTGCTTGTTCTCAGGCGGCCGTACAGCAGATTATACCTCACCAGAACACTGGCCAGCAGGATGTGGTTTTCCTGCTGGCTGAACCTAACAGCCCTCCTCCTTTCCTCAGATGGCACAGGTATCCACCTTTGTTTGGTGCTGGGTGGCCCCTGTGTGGACTGGGACACACCCGATGGGCCTGCAGCCACCACCACAGGCCCAACACTCTCTGCCGGCTCTGGGTCCTGCTGAACAGGTGCCCCCCCTCCTCCACTCCTGCCATGTCCTGTCTCTCCATCTCCCTGCCCTCTGTGCCCTCTCCCTCCCTGTCACACATACCTGCTCCTTTTCTCCTCAGCTCTACCTCACACCTGCTTCTGACCCCCCTCCTCTCCCTGCTGTCTGCTTCTCAGCTCAGCTCATGTCTCTTTCACCTGCTCCTCACCTCCCCCTCACTCTCTCCCCTGCTTTGCTACACACCTCTCCACAACAAACCTGCCTCTGACACTCTCCACCACCACTCATGAACCAAGACACTCTCCACAACACACCTGCTTCTGACTCTCTCCTTGCTTCACCGACAATGCACGCCTTCTCTCCCTTGCCTACACAAACCCCTCAACATGATCCAGGTGTGCAGATGTATTTATAGGGTGTTTTTACGTTGCACGCGTTGCACATGCGCAGCGGTGCTAGCACAGCGGCTGTGCATGTTGCGCATGCGCAGCAGAGGTGCAGAAGGTGTGCGCGCGGGACACCATTACACGCGTGCTGTGTGTGTGCGTGAGGTGCGGTGCATGTGCATAACAGGATGCAGCACATGCACATGTCTCACGCTCACATACAGCGCACTCTGCGTACAGCACATTTACCGCGTCTCTGCAGCGCATGCGTAACGCGTGCAACGTAAGAAAACCCTATAAATACACCTGCACACCTGGATCACATTGAGGGGTTTATGTAGGCAAGGGAGAGAAGGCGTGTGTTGTTGGTGAAGCAAGGAGAGAGTCAGAAGCAGGTGTATCGTGGAGTGTAGCTTGGTTTGTGAGTGGTGGTTGTATTGTGTGGCTGGGTTTGTGTGTGGTGGGAAAGGTGTGTGGCTTGGTTAGTGAGGTGAGTGTCTATGTTTGAGTGAGTTAGAGGAGTTGGTTGGGTGGAGTTCATGGCGGCCTTTGTGTTTGCTGCATTTGTGGTGGGAGGTGAGCAGGGGCTGCGGTTGCCTGACGGGGGAGATGGTATCCATGGGGCTGAGGCACAGGGCATGGGTGTAGTCCCGCTGCAACACAGACCTGCAGCTGTGAGGACAGGCCAGGAAGGGGCTGTGCAGGCACATCGCAGGAGACGTGCAGAGGTGCAGGCTTGCTAGCCTCGCCTCTACAGGCCCAGGGCCCAGCTCCAGGGCATGCATGAGGACCAGGTCATCTCCCTCTACCACCTGAGCATGGGGGCTATTAGGGAGCTCTATGAGGATATCAGACATGACCTTGAGCCCCTGCCTGTTCGGTCACATGCCATACCGGGTTTGGTCAAGCTCCTTGGTGCCCTACATTTCTTTGCCTCTGGATGTTTCCAGTCATCTGTGGCCGCAGTGGGTGGCATGAGCCGCCCCACCTTCTCACACTGTCTCCACCAGGTACTGCATGCCATGATCAGCCGGGTGGGGAATTACATTGCCATTCCCAACACTATGCAACAGTGGTGGACCCTGAACCAGGCCTTTGAGGCGTTAGTCGGGATACCACACGTGATGGGAGCTATTGATTGCACACATGTTGCCCTGGTCCTGCCTAGAGACAAGGAGGTAGTGTTCCGCAACAGCAAACACTATCATTCCCTGAATTTTCAGGTTGTATGTGATGCAAATATGCATATTCTGAATGTGGTCCCTAGGTTTGCAGGGTCCACCCATGACTCCTGAATCACTCGGCACTATTCAGACAATTTGAGGCTGGACAGTATGAGGACTGTATATTGCTGGGTGTGTATTTCTCATCTCTGACATGTGTGTGTGTCTCATCTGTCTGTGTGTGATCTAACTTTGGGGGGGGGGGGGTGCCCTCCAGCTCTACCTTGCTATGGTGGTGTGTGATGATGGTAGAATAGACGGTAGCATTTCTGTTGTGGTTACAGATTATGTTGATGGGAATCCGTACACCTACCCCTTGTTTTGTGTGTCATAACTTCACACGCTGATGCATAGTTGTGGTGTCCCATCATGTGCTGTTATATGTATATGTCAGGATGTGTCATGCATTTGGTTTGCAGGTACATACCTGTGTCCATTTATGTGGGCATGGGCTCCTGCTTTAACGTTCTACATTTCTTTCTGCAGGTGATGCAGGATATGGGTGTTGCCCCTGGTTGCTGACCCCTGTGAGTCAACCATGGACACGTGCAGAGAGGAGTTACAATGAACCCCATGCCTCCAGCCGCTCTGTCATAGAGCGCACCTTTGGCGTTTTAAAGAGTCGCTTCAGGTGTCTGGATAGGACAGGCGGGGCCTTACAATACAGACCACAGACTGTGGCAGAGATCATTATAGCCTGTTGCATCCTGCACAACATTTCTCTCAGGTACCATATCCCTGTCCAAATTAATGAGGATCTCGAGGATGATCCTACGTGCCCTCCTGTATGTGCCCGTGGTGACACAAGTGAGGGCACAGCAGTCAGGCGGCAACTGATTGAGGAGGTCTTCTCATGTAAGTACTGCATATGTTGCCACCTACATTTGTTTCAATATGTGTGTACTGCTACCACTAGTTAACATCTGTATACCAATATCAGCAAGATGCAACACTGCACTGACATGTAACAGACACTGCCTGGCCATCCCAGCTTACAATCTAGTCATGACTGAAACACAGAAGATGTGAGCAGGACACAACAGCTGGTGGAGGTGGATTATGTGTGTCTGTATTTTTAGACTTGTGGGAGGTGTTACGCTGACATACCTGATGTGTGGCTGATTGGGATAGGGGCTGCTGTACAGCCACAGGTAGTTAGTTTGATACTTTGGGTGCAGCAAAGTGAAAGGCGTGTAGTATGGAGTAAACAATAGGAGAGCAGACTATAGATGGGGCCAGTTGTCTAGATGTGTGTGTTTAACATTTTGTAATTTGAGCAGATTGTGTGGTTGGTATGCTCTGATGAGCAGGGACTGTGTGTTCGTTGTTTTTGTATAGTGCTACATGTGATACATAACACTATATACATGATGAGTAGTAGTTTGATTACTGGTATTTGAGATCAGTAGGGGAGGTTATTGCAACACCACAATGTGTCTGTATGTATAGGTCAGCATGTAGCCTTGACATGGATGCGGAAACGGATAGGGAACCTGTGAGGTGTCCTGACAGGGAGAGTATTAGTGCCATTATGTGTGTGGCTGTAGAATAGCCATGCAGTGCAGTGTTGCATCTTTGCAGGCAAACAGAGATGATTCAAGGCCAGATCAGCAAGGTGTAGGTTACAGTAGGCAAGCCAGGAGCTGATTAGGGGGGGGGGAGGGATTTATTTATTTATTTTATTTATTTATTTATATTCTCTTATATATGGTGCTATTCTGCATCAGTGCGGTTTACATTGAACAAACTGAAATTACATTGAACAGGGCATTATAACTTGGAGTTAACTATTTTACAGGAAACATGGGCTATGGAGGGTTAAGTGGCTTGCCCAAGACCACAAGGAGCACCTGTGGGACTAGAAACCCCAGTTCTTCCAGCCCAAGGTTGCTGTCCTCTAGTGGGATTTGAACCCCCGACCTTCCGGCCTGAAGTACCTTGCCCCAACCACTAGACCACTCCTCCACTCCATTTGGGTTTTAGTTGTGTTTTCAGGGAGGACTGGGGAGATATAGCTGATGACAACTAGACATAAACCACAAGCCTCAACTACAAGCTGGGTATGTGTGTAGAGGAGGAGAGTGCAGTCCAAAACAACACCTACATTGCGGATCCTAGAGAGAGGAAGTTTTGGCCACACACACAAAGACGCTCTGATGGGAGGGGAGGGTTTAGGTGCAGATATAGGATATCCATGCTTTGCAATTATCAATTTCACACAGTGGGATGACATGCAGAAACTGGACATCGGGGTGTGGTTTGGCAGACATAACTCAGGCGTGAAGAGATATATTTGCAACACATCAGCACACAGCTGTTAATGTAAGTCAAGGTATGAGATATATACACCAGGAAAATGTATATGGACAGAGGATAAGGATGGAGCCCCTGCATATTTCCCTGTGTTACAGAAACTGACAGCAGTGTAGCAGACGACATTGAGACACCAGATCACACACTGAAGGGGCATTGGGAGCGATATGGGGGATACAGAATAGTACTGCATGCTTAGAGCCAAGCAGGGACACGGTAACAAGGAGATAATGCTTTTCCACATTTTTTATAGCAAAAGAGAGGTGAGGAAGGGGACAGACAGAGTAAGGACCCTTGTTGTTTGCCACACACACTTCAATGATAACTTTAACATAAAACAAATTTGTACAGTGTGATGTGGAACAGTCAGTCTGTTAAGGATCTTGGGGGTCTGGGAGCTGGGGACGTGAAGGTGCAGTGTGTGTTGCACAACTCCAACATGACATATGTATGTTTCTCTTGTGTTTCTCAACCGCAGGACATACTTGGTGACCCTCCTGGTGCTGTGGTGCATTGGCAGGTGACTGTACGTCATCCAACGTGCAGTAGTCTGGGGTAAGTGGACCTACAGCTACTTTGTCTGTTACGAGAGTCAGGGGGAACACATGTCTGCAGTGATCTGTCATAATGTACATATGTTGTTGTTCACCTCTTTTCCCTGCAGCCCCATACCCCATATGTTGCTGTTGGCACACATATCCACCTGTGTTCCTGGCCAGTTTGTCTTCTCCAACACTGTCTCTGGGACACGTCCAACAGAGCTGCGTGTGTGTGCAGGCCCTAGGTGTTTGGGTGGTGGAATGCACGTACACCCTTCCCTAACATTGTAGCATCAGCCAACAGCAGGGTATCATTGCATTTAACAGGCCTTTATCTCCACTAATCTCCAATTGTGCACATACAGGCCATATGCTACTGCTGGAACGCTCACCTTAGCATACTGTGTGGGTGTGTGTTTTTGGGTTGGCTGTGTGATGATACAGCATGCTGGCATTTTGCATTAGCATGTGGTGTGAGGGGTCTGTACACCTGGGGAGCGGTGGGGACTGTGCTATCTCTACCTTAATGCTGTTTAACTTGTGGACATTGTGGACATGTGTTATGTGTTGTCAGCTGACCTATCTCTTGTGTGCTGACAGACCACTGCACAACAGCATTCATGTATCACAGATATCGCCATAATGTGGACATGCATCAACAGTGGCTGGACATGGGGACATGGTGACTCTAAACATTTCGATGACATCTTCTCCCTTCACTGTGACATGTTATGGCCTTTGAGTGCCTCAGGGATCCCAAACATACACTTGCTGCAAACACACAGTAGGTTGCACCTTTGGTCTTTTGTGAATGACATCAGCCTTTACATGTTAATGATTTCCTGTTTATTTATTTATTTATTTATTTACAGTCTCTTATATACCGCACTATTCATCATCAGCGCGGTTCACATGGAACAAAATGCTCAGTACATTTAACATGTATGAGTTTACAGGTAACAGGGTATAAATAACTTGGATAACCGGGGTAACTATTTACAAAACATACTACATGGAATCATATACACAGAAGATACATAGACATTTCCTGTTGGGTCTCTGTACACGAACGCTGATACACATAGGGTGGAGCTGTGAAAAGCCTGTGTAACATGGGCATGGACATGACCATATCCATGTGACACCCTCGTCTGCGGTTCCAATTCAAAATGTCCCCAACATGCAGTATGTTCTGTGTTGTGATCATGTTATGTTTGCCTGTGTGACGTTTCCTTACATACATATTGATGTTTTACTCTCTGCAATTTGGGCTGATGTTGCAAGCAGCATACCACTATATTGTTTATCTTCTGACACAGGGCAGTGAACACACAAAGCACATTTACTACAGTGCATCCAGCGTCACCATCAACCACCTGTTGGAGGACACAAAAACACCATGGAACTATCCCTGGGAAATGCTGCCATAGGATGTTTGACCTCTGCGAGTGGGACACATGCCTAGGATGGACAGTATTATTGTTGGACTGCTACTTTGGGCATGACAGGCCTGTCCAAAACACCGTTGCTGCTGTGCTCTGGCTGGGTGTCATGTTCATCGCAGGAGACACACATGACCTTTCCAGTACTGTGGCATATTGGGATGTCACACTTGACTTTGCATGCCCAGGGTTTCAAGGACAGTTGTAAAATGACTTGTTGGAGTGCAGACACCCTTTGCACTTTGGACACTGTGTACTGGTCCCCACGTTTGCAGCTGGGACTGACATTGTCACTGTATGTTGTACATCCTTCTGACATTATGTTGTTGTGTTTTGCCCATGTGTGTGACATGTAACGCAGGATACACTCATCTGTTTGGTTTAACACAAGCATACAGCCATGCGTGTGACACAGGGGGAACACTGGAGAGGTCATCTTGTCCATGTCCAACTAGCCTCCACTTGGACATGACACAGTATTTGCCACAACACCACTTTACTGCACACCAGCATCTTGGATTGATGTTTGCAATCACCAAGGGTATTACAGTGCATGTGTGGCATCACTGTATCATGTTTCAATGTACACGGTGCATGTGCATGTGACTGACTGTTGGTGCAACACAGCAGGTTGCAATATGGCTTCTGTGTGGGTTACTGTAACATGTTTGACCTTTCTTTCCATCTCTATATACAGGTTATTGTGTCTGTTTACTGTACAGACGTGACGCTCTGCATTGATTTACAAATCTAGCATTGCATGTCTGTACAGTCTTATTTATCTCCTGAGGTAACGACACTCACATTGCCCCATTATATTTGGAGTGTGGCAGCGTGAGTGTCCATTTTCTTCCTTTATTTGTGCATTCCATTATACTGTGATATATGTGTAAGGACACTGTATCCACACCAACCAGTGCAGGGGGGACCTTCTGCATAGTTTTATCTCTGCATGTTTCTACGGATGGTTTCATTTGAATTCTCTGTGTTCATGTGCCTCTGCTACCTGTTAGCATATCTTCATTGTCCATTTGACGATTGTTTAGGGTTACATTGTTGTAGCTTTGATTCCTATATCAGGCATTATGTGACAGCTGTAACATAAATTTTGATATGTGTGTTTATACTTTCAAACTTTTAACAACATATGCTTTTTCATTTGTGTGCCTCCTGTGTTTGGCAGACAGATATGTTTTAAGGAACATATCATGATTGATGTGTGTTGGGCCCTCATCATGCACAACCTACTGTCTACATGCACACATATGTAACTAACACATTTGGGGCATGCAGCAGCATGTGGGGGGTGGGGGCCTAATGCATACTGCACACCATGCACCTGATGCACATTATCTCTCCTGCCCATCATTTGTAGACGGGCCAGTGACCTTTCTGTAAGATGTGGGTTGCTGCCCTGCAAAATGTGTTTTCTGTTTTTCACCTGGGATCCACTCACTTTGATATTATGATGGCCGTATCTACACTATCTGTGATGATTAACCAAAATAAAAATATGTGTTTGATGTACATTTGTCTCTGCTGCTGCTTGATCACACTGACACTTGTATTTAATGATTTCCTGGTCATGTATATGGCCCACCTGTGCTCACATCCTTGTACGGTGCCAGCTGTCTATCTGCCAGCCGTTTGCCACATCACTGGGTGTTACAGGTTCCCATACACACCTTCCCTTTGAGGTACTATTTTTGCACTATTCTCATTGTGGTTGTTTGGGGTAGTGGTTACAGACATGTGTTATAACACCATAGGTTGCAGGTCTGTTCCCCACATGGGGTTTACTTTTTTTTTTCTGTTGTGCTAACATGACCATTAGGTACCTGCAGGTTCATCACCTATGCACACACCCTTCCATCTCTTCACTGTACACCAAAGTGTGCCCTCTGTGCTGCCTATCCATGACATATTAGCTATTACATATGTCTCTTTCTTTATAGCATTTACATGGCAGTCCATTTGGGGGATTGCCATTTCTGCATTTCAGCTGGTCTGTGGTACACCTGTTTGTAGGTTCAATTCTCTCCTGTTCTGTTCCAAGTTTTGCCCTGCTCCACAGAGCATCCCCTGCCGCCCTTTGGATTTAGGTTCTTTCCTCTTTTGCATGCTGCATCCACTGCATAGCATTTCATTGTGTGTGTGCATGTAGTTATATGTGTCTCTGGTCCCATTTACAGACTGTGATCTGATCTGTACACACCAGATCTGCATGTGAATTTCATCATGGTTACTGTTGGAGGTTTGCCTATCCTGGCAGCCAGCAGGCTTCTTGTGTGATGCCCTGCAGTATTCTTGTATGCAGCCTTTGCTAATGACCTCATGTTGGTGGTGTGGCCTACCGGTTTGTGTATTGACATTTGTTCTAATGGTCATAGGTTTGATTCCTCTTTGTTCTCTTTCATTTGTATGCCTGTCCTGCACAGCTACTTTTCATTCCTGTGACAGTCATATCTGTGCAGATCTGTGCTGTTAGCACATTGTACCCTTATCACAGTTGTTAACCATCCTTCTGTCCATCTATGTGTGTCTGCCAGCTGTGTGCCGTCCTACCCTGATGTGCATGCTGCTACTCCACGTCCTGCACTGCTACACATTTCTGCATTGCAGCTCTCCCTGGTTGCCTCTCCTGTGTGTGCTCTGCATGGCACTGCTACTCCTCTGTCCTCCTGTCATTACACCTATCCTGCCACTTCTACCTCCTCTGCTGGACATGTCTTCCCACCCTCTGCCACACACTGTCATTGTTGCATGGTACATTACCATCACCCTGTGCATCGCTACAGCTGCCCCCGATATGTTTGTCCATTTTTCCAGCTGCCACATGGGCTGAATGCAGATTTGTCTGGTCCATCAGCTCTGATCTACTTCCTTCCATTATTTGTGCATTGTCTTTCCTTGTTGCTCTGTGCAGTTTTAGGGTTACATCTGTGTTTGGCCCATACCTTTCTTGCTTTTTAACTTGGGGGACCTTACTGCCCTTGGCCAACATTTTTGGGGTCACCTATACATCCTTGGGGCAACTTAAGCCACACCTTAGATTCAGCCAGCTTATGGGGTGCCTACTATGGTGCCATGGAAGTTGGCAAACTTTCGACATGGCCTCTGGGGCACATTATAAACCGCCTTGGCTGACGTTGTGGTTTAGGATGTGCCTTCTGATGCGCCCTAAAAGGTGCATTCGTTTATGGCACTGGGTACGGGTATTTTTAGCTGGCAGCACAGATTGTTGTACTGTTTCAAGCAGGAAAAGGAATTGTCTCAGCCAACCTTATGCATTAGGCCCACTAGAGGATTGAATTCATGATGCCTGTTTCAGCAGTCATTGTAATAACCAGTGTGCTACATCTCTATTGCTGTGTTAGCAGGTCAGCACACGAAGTTAAGGTTAACGTGCGGTAACGTGCGTGGCTCCCTCTATCGCGCGATAATGTGCACAGCGCACTTTATCGCGCGATAACCCGCGATTGCTACCTTAAGACCAGAACGCCCACTCCTTTTATGGCATTCTTCACATTATCGCTGGAGCTAGCACTGGGAACATTAAGACGGTTTAGTAAACATACCCCTTAGCCCTTAGTTATTTTAAGGTACACTAGTGAACTAAATGTGTGTTAAATGTTTATCTCTAGCTGCCGCTCTTCCTTACCCATTCACCCAGAATAGAAATTCTCAACCACCTCTTGGGGTTTACCTAGCCAGTCTGATTTTCAGTATATTCATACTGGTCAAATTTCAAGGCAGTGGTGATCATTTGTCTTAAACACTCACCGCGATGGTTACAAAAATCTGTGCATTCAGCTCCGCTATACAGATAGGCATCGGCACTAAATATACATGCGGAGGGCAATTTTATAAACTATATTTACACATAAATAACAAATTTACAGATGTAGATGGGCTCATAGCCTTAGGCCCTATGCAATACAAGCCAACATGTACTTGTATAGTAGGTATGCTCAGAGAAGGGTGTCAATGGAGTGTGGGTGGAGTAAGGGCCATACCAAGCCATAATTGTGCCCTGTGCTATTTTGACATCTGAAGCCCTCCTCCCCCCGCCGCCGGTTGCCTGCCCCCCATCCCAGGTTGCCCTGCTGCCGCCACCATGTTTTTGTTTTCTCAGAGGCAGCGGCAGCAGCAGTGAGGCAGACCTACATTTGTAGGTAGGTTGGGTCCCTCTTTCCTTTCTCTGATGTAGGTTGCTTCAGAGGCAAGAGGGACCAGACCATCCATTCAAGTGTGGAGATGCAAAGACCCACGTTTGAATGGCTGGCCTGGTCCATCCCTCCTCTTACGCGACCTACATCAGAGAAGGGAAAGAGGGACCCGACCTTCCTACAAAATGCAGGTCTGCCTCACTGCTGCCGCTGCTGCCTCAAAAAAAAACAAAAAAGTGACAGCAGCGGCAGGGCAATGCTGGGGGGGGGGGGGGCCAGGTGCTGGCAGCCTGACTAGCGCCTCTAATCCTTTTGCGCCCTATGCGTCTGCACCGCTTACACAGGGGTAGGTACAGTGCTGGGTGGAGTGACACTTTGCATGCGTAGTTGATAAAATACATGTTCTAATATTTACTCGTGCTCTTGAGCAGGTGATGTGTCTGCAGCTGGATCAAGGCACAATTTCTGCGAGTTTGTGCTAGTATTTTATAAAGACAAATTGGTGCTTGTTTGAAATGCCATTTTTATAGTGTAAATATATTTATAATTGTGTAAGAAGTCTTAAACAGTGTTTGTTGGTGTCTTTTTCTTTTCCAGAGAGAAGTTCAAAAAATGGGTTCTTGTTTAAAGGGGTGTTGGTAAACTGTTACAGTGCCATTTCTGATACGTCTTCTCCTTCCATAAGCCTCATTACTTACTGCTAATAGAGCCCTTTCAATGCTAAAAGGTTATCACCTTGATCTAGATAGGTGTTAACCTTTAGGTTTTATTGGGAACATGGTAAATAGCATGTGGAGGAGAGCACGATTCCCCATGCACCAATTAAATCCTAGTTTGTAGATGATGTTCCCTCATTCACATGCATGTGTATGCTAATTTTAGCGCATACCTGCTAATGTCCTCTGATCCAAATTTAGTGTGTACGTGAGGGCTTTAAGGCAAAACATTAACTAGTTTTAGCTATTATGATAAGCTTTTTACCTCGGGCTGTAAACTCACTGCACAGAAGAAAGGCCTGGCAATTTACTTCTGCTCGCACCGTGCCAAGAAAATCCTGGGGCTGGATTGCTAGGAGTCAACATTGACTTAATGGCACATATTGCATTTTATTACTCTGAATTTTTTATTTTCAGTATTTAAAGGTAAATATGCCAGTCATTAGATCAGTGGTCCCAAGCTGTGGTCTGTGGACCCTGGGGAGGGGGGGGGGGGGTTATGTGAGACTATTGTAGGGGATCCACAGTAGTCAGAAATGAGAAAAAAGAGAGGGAGACTGGAGAGAACTAGCTGGGGTAGGGAAAGAGAAAGAGGCTGAGATTGCTGGACTGAAGGGAGAAAGAGAGAGAGAGAGAGGGAGAAAGATGCTGACGGAGACAGGAAGGGGAAGGGAGATAAAAAGGGCTAATAGAGAAAGGCTTGATGCTGAGGGAGAAAGGTCTGAGAAAAGTGACAGTGATGAAATTTGGTCTCTGAACTATTTGGAGGCTAATAAAGGACCTACACAATCACAAAGGTTGGAAGCCTCTACAATAGATGTTTTTCAGGCTGTGATGCCTTCTAGAAGAAAAAAAAAAGAAAAAAAATCCAAGTCCCTGTTTAATGTATATTACCAAGTTTAAATTATAATATAAATGGCTTTGACTGAAATGATAAAGCGGTTTTAAAAAAACTGGTTAAATAAATAAATGAATAAAATAAGATCAATATAAGAATTACCCAAAATATATTTTAGTGGAGTTTTCAAAACCACAAAAGTCCCTACTGAAAAAAATGTTTAAATATTGCTGAGGGGCCTGTGTAGTTTTGAAAACTCATGAATAATATTTCTGGGTAATTCTTAGGTTACTCCAATAAGCTATCACAAGCTGTAAAATGCCCGGTTTACTTTAGCGGTAGTACAGCTTTAGAATATGATGCTGTGCATTCTGATCACTAAAGAAAAAGTTATTTCCATGAACATGCCCTGAAAATTTGATGTGGATAGGATACTATAGTTATTTGTGGGACATACATACAAAGACATAGCAATCTCGTAAACCTTTTTTTTCATTCAGAAAGTAAGATAAAAAGTATTTTGCCCAATATTCAAATGGGCTGATCCTTAAAGACTGTGGCACTGGCTTGGGAACCAAGAGACCAGGGTTTGATTCCCACTAGCACTCCTTGTGGCCTTGGGCAAGTCACTTAACCCTCCATTGCTCAGAAAAATCCAAGTTATCAATGTCCCTGTTTAATGTACATTACCAAGTTTAAGTTACAATGTAAACCGCTTTGATTGAAATGATAAAGCGGTATAAAAAAAAAAACAGTTAAATAAATAAATAAATAAAATCCAGATATTCAGTGGCAGTATCCAGACAGTGGCCACTGTTTCATGTCTGGTTTGTGCAACCACTATTCGGATAAGTACTGGCCTTATTTGTATAGTGGCAATTTTTAGCTACTATCTGGATGAACTATCTGTATAGCAAGTTAGGCCTACTTTTCAGGCGGCCTAAACTATCCAGATAAGTCTGACTGAAAATCACTGCTGTCTGGATAAGGCCAATACTTATCTGGATAATGACCACATTGCTCTAGCTCAGCCCACAGACCACACCTGCATAAAACCGGAGAGTACCAGGGTAGTCTGTGGAGATTATTCAATGGGCTATCTTCAGAATGGCTTTGAAAATCAGCTCCCTTAATCTTTGGCAGTTTTTAATGCATGGCATCTAATCCTACTGTTCTCAGTTTCTTCTCTATTTCCTCTTGCATATATTCCCCTAGCTCCTTCTAAACTCTCATTTCCATATTAATTTTATTTTTTCTTCTTTATACCCGTTGAAACTTTCTTTGACTTTGGGCAAGTCTCAGGTACCAATGTAGATGGTAAGCTCTTTGGGAGTGGAGAAATACCTATTGCACTTGAATGTAACTCTCCTTGAGCTACCAACATTCATTTTTTTCTTTCATCTCAGTTCTTCGCCAGTTTGCCTCTCACTTTAATCATCACCTCTATACTCCCAAAATCTTTCCATCTCTGCCTTTTCCCCGCTGTTTATGTATTTAACAAAATTTAGCAACCAGCTTTATGAAGAGATTCACGCAAGGTAATGTGCAGCAGGTGTAGCTTGACACAGACAAGTAAAATGACCAAATGACAGTTTATTGCATAGTTATAACAGTGAATTAAACTTACATATCAATCATCAAAAACACAACACTTAGGGCCCGATTCTGTTCCACATGTAGATCCCCTCTGTGCGTCCAGTCTGAACCAGACCCAGAGAGAAGATCGCGATTCTGATCCCCCGGAGTATGTCTAGCCCCACAGAATCAGAATCACGAACAGTCCTGCAAGTGCAGGCCAGGACTGCGATTTAGTCTAGCCTGCATGTGCAAGACTGTTCCCGCCTAACTATGGAAGAACCGCGATTCCGGACGCTTCTAAAAGGGATTTATTCCTCGCAGCTCGACCCCAGATCTGGCCTCCTAAGGTCAGGGTCAGGCTACAGGGAATTTCCCCTGGCCCCCCCTGCCCCATCCGCGCCCAGGCATTGCAATTAAGACACGTCAAGGGAATTTATTCCACCTCAGAGGTGTATTAACTTCCCTGGACATTTTGCCAGCCTTGGATGTATAGAGCCGACATTAGAATCGGCCCTGTATGTTCAGGGCTGGCAAATGCCCACTGCCGCCCAGACTCCATCCCCGTGCTGCCCATTCCCCGCCCCCATCTAACTTCCCCACACAACCGGCAGGGAAGCTAATGGAGGCA